>JAVGVS010000315.1:0-509923 GCA_032718565.1 Distichodus sexfasciatus | reverse complement strand
GAGTTTTTTCACGCAAATACATGACATTAATCTCAGAATTTCTGACTTTTTTCTCGTAATTTTACCCCGCTTCCCAACCCCGTTTTATTTAATTTTTTTTATATATATTGGCCCTAATACGCCGTCGTAGATAAGGAACCACCCCTCAGTCAAATCACTCATAAACACTGGAGCATTTCTCCTTTTTAACACTAGATGTCCCTGTTCTCAACGAATTGGTAGTGTTGTGTGAGAGTGAGGTCAGAGGAGGACTGAAAAGTTACTGCTCTGAAACGGATGAAGAGTGAGAGGAAAAACAGAGAGACGCAGCAATTGTGATGCTGTAAATTGCTCATTTCAGTGACAAATAAATGGTCAAACCTGTAAATGTAACAGGGGTGATGGTGGTCTCGTGGTTAGGGTACTCGCCCCTGCACAGAGAGGTCTTAGGTTCGAATCCTACCTCCACTACCATCACTGGGTCCCTGAGCAAAACCCTTAACCCCAAGTTGTTCTAGAGAGATGGTCCCTGAAATTAGAAAATGAAAGTCGCTCTAGATAAGAGCGTCTGCTAAATGCCATAAATGTAAATGTAACTACAAACTATTTTACTCATTTGCCAATATATTCTTACATAGATTATTTTTTGTAAATTTGTTCTCAAGAAAGTTGAGACATTTAAATAGTAAAATATTACACAAAGGTAGAAAGGGGCAGTTGGTAGTGTAACGGTTAAGGTGTTCGCCCTGTAGTCGGAAGGTCGCCGGTTCAAAGCCCGGCGTGGTAAAAGTACCTCATGAGCAAGGTACCATCCCCAAGACCTCCTACAGTTCCAGTTTGACAGGCGTTCCCACTCCATCACATTCTTCCAAATCTGTCTGAGTGATAACAGACTGACAGAAACAATTCTTTCAGCCACAATTTGCTCTATTCGCTAACGAGAGCCACTTTATTGCATAATACATAACAAATCAAACCAGTAGAACATTAGTTTTGCAAAGCGTGTGAACTCTGAACAAACCTCCAGCACTCAGTGGCTCCTAATCGCAATAGGAATTTGCATCCCTTAAATGTGACAAATCTGCCTTCAACTAAATTAACAATTTCTGCACTCTACAACATCCATCTCTTTTCATCACTGTCCTCTTCCATCTCTCCTGTTTCTATAGCAACTAATGTTCCATGCCTTCAATTTGTCTCTCTCCCTCCCTCCCTCTGTCTGGGTTCAGAAGTCTGCCACCTTGGTTAACACTTAGAGATTTGGGAGCATTCCCGACCCCAATAGGAAATTCTGGGGTCCGACAGAAGAGACTGAGCACTTTCATCTATTAAAAGAAACCACAATTAAGCAACTTGTGATCAGTCAAGACACGAGGACTCATTTGTGGTGGTAAATTGTGTCCGGCTCTGATTATATCCATGTGTTGACTGTTTGCGCAACTTGCACAAGGTTTTGTGATGATTGCAAAACTTCAGTGAGTTAAAGCAGAATGTGAGCTTGTGTGTCTGTGAGTCAGCAAAAACGTTTGAGCCTCTTCTAGTGACTTTTACATGACACTGCGTTTATGACACTCTGCATGTTTGTAAAGAGGTCCTAAATTTTGGGGGGCAGTTGGTGGTGCAACGGTAGGGTGTTCGCCCTGCGATCAGCAGGTCACAGGTTCGAATGCAGGGCCGGTAAAGTTACCACTGAGGTACTCATGAGCAAGGTACCGTCCCCAAGCACTGCTCCCTGGCGCTGTCCAATGTTAGCTGCCCACTGCCCCTTCACGGATGGGTCAAATGCAGAGGTCACATTCTGTTGTGGTGCACTGTGTTGTGCTGTGTTCACAATGACAAATAATCACTCACTTTCACTGCATGTTTGCATCGTTTTGACACCAGTTTTCAATTACGCAAACAGATAAAACTCAATCTCCAAAATCTGCATTTATATGATGCATAAAGAAAACACAGAAGCACAACGTGAATCTTAAATGTTGAACCCGAGCCACGTAATTCCCTAACTTCACCGAAGGTTACGTCCGGACGCGAGATTACGCTGGGTGTTAATGATATTCACTAAGATTCAATAACAAAATGATGCATCAAATGTGATTTTGGATTATTGGAGATTTCTCAGTACTATTTTGAAGGTGTAAATTTCCATTAACTGTAATTTAATCCTTTTCTATATGAATTTGCAGTGCCATCCCATAATATCCATAGTGATCCCACAATATGCACATATACAGTTTCTGTTTACAGTAAACCTATTTTAGGAAACATATTTTTCTCTATATTTTTCTGTTTCTCGTAAGATTTCTTAACCTTAATCTGTTTGTTAACTGCTGCTTAAATTTGCACCGTCTTGGTAATGAATCAGCATTTCACAACGTTATACTTATATGACTATGCATAACTATGTGTAGGGCTGGGAGATATGGAAAAAATCTTATCTAAATTTTTTTTTTTAAATATCAGCCGATATCGATATATATCACGATATAAGTCAAATCACTGTCAATATAAGTCATTCTATGGCTTGACATTCTAACACTTCTTTGTCCATTTTGTATCCATCAGAATATAGATTTATTTATTTGATAAATAAATGTTCTATATTTCTTCTTTACTACTGATATGCTATAACATTATAAAATTAAAATAAAAATCTAATCAATTGAAAATAAAGAAACACTGATGTTTTGGGGTCATTTTGAATCAATTTGGCCTATAAAATGAGCCGCTTTTGGCTTTTCTGTAAGAGAACTACATAAACCACAATCTCCCGCGCCCCCCTCGTGGCCATGTGACTATAAAGCGTTTTAGAGAGTAATGGCGCTCACGCACGAGCTCATAAATACTTTCACATACGCAGGGATCGGGTCTCGTCTTGATCGCGCCACTGAAAACATTAATAAGCGTCTGTGTGAAACACAAGCGGCGCATGCTCTAGCGAGTGAAATAAATTACACGAAGTATTTTTGTGTATTCGAATAAGCGTTATTGCTCTAATATGACCGGTCTTTGTATGAACATGCTTTCGACACAGTCTGCAGCGTGCGCTACTCTGCTTTGTATCGGACTTTAAGTAGCCAAAATATTTCCAAACTGCGGAATTCTTCGGACCTTTTTTCAACGGTACTGTAACGGTATTGCTTGTGGTCATTTTTTTCTATTTTATCTCGCCCGCTCTCCTGACACACTGTTGTACACGGCCGCTGTACCCCACAGCTTTAGAATATGAGAAGCCACGCTTACTTAACTGACGTGAGCTGGAACTCTTTTGCAACCACGTGATTGGTTCGGCTGCTCTGTCCGTCAACCTGACTGATGTGAGCGATAACCACACGATCGGTTCGGCACAGCGCTGTTTTTATTATCGCTGTCTTCTAGTGAAATCAAAAGGTGGACGGAATGCGTGCTATCGACTTTATATCGACTATGTCTTTTTTTTCTATCAAGGAAAAGCTATTTCGCGATAATTATCTTTATCGTTTTATCGCCCAGCACTAACTATGTGACAAATAAAGAATCCTGAGCGTTATCACTATTAAAGGCGATTAAGTGCTACGTCGCAGTTTGAAATAGCCTTTAAAAAGCTCTTGGGGGCCGACGTCTCTCACCTCCCTGAGTGCGGAGGTCTCCTTGTCGCGCTGCTCCAGCAGGCTCTCCAGGTGGTGGATGTGCATCTCGGCCTCTGCCAGGCGCCGGGTGCGCTCGTGGTCCTCCTCGCTGGCTTTGGCCGACAGCCCTTTGCTCTGCAGCATCTCCAGGAGCTTCTTGATGGACTCGTCGCGGGCGGTCAGCGTCTGCTTCTGGGTTTCGATGCGCAGCTCCATCTCCTCCAGAGTCTTCCTCAGGAGGAAGAGCTCCTTGGCCTGCCGCTCGTGCTCGCCGTGCAGCCTCTGGAAGTTCTCCTCGGTCAGCTCGGTGGAGATGGGCTCTCCCGGCCGACCGCCGCCGCCGCCGTCCTGCTGGAACAGCTGGTTCAGGTCGCGCTGGATGCGCAGCTCGTCTTGCAGCGCCTGGATGGTCATCTGGAGGTGCTGCAGGGGAAAGATGAAAGAGAAAAAGACACATATATAATCACTATAATCTTGCAAAACTCACAAAAAACTTCTAGTAAAAAAACTCCTAGTAAAAAACTCCTTGACCTCGTCAGACTAGGGCTGGGCAATTAATCCAAAACTAATCAAGAGCAACATTCAGAACCTCTAGTAGATATAATCTTCGGCCATAATGATTATTTCAATTATTTATAAAAATTCTGTTAATACTTTCCCCAGTGTGTGTTCATCTACTGCCCTTAAAACTGTGTGTGTCATGGAGCTGTGTTTCCTACAATTATTTTAAAATTACCAATATATACACTCTCTTTTTTCTTTTTTCTTTTTTAAACCAGCTTTAATAGTTGAACGTATTTTAAGCAGAAACCATGTCAGTGAACTATGAGTAGAGTGATACACTGATCTGATACGTGGATTGGATATCGGTCCGATACTGACTCAAATCACTAGATCGGGTATCGGTGGCATGGAACGGAGCTGTGAACTGTAGGTTTTTCTCAATTCGCATGCTCAATAAGACATTCACTAAAGCGTACCAGCTCATCTTACCCTTTAACACACACAAAATGTATATTTTAGCTGATAAATAACAAAAAAACAGCGTTCTACTCACAATACAGCCGTTTACTAGATTTTTCATTGTTTATTCCGAGACATGAGCTTGTTGCGTTATTGTGTGGAACGCCATCAAGCTAACGACTTTCAAGTGGAACGCCATCATGTCAAAAATGAGACCAATTAGCCCAATTAATTAGTCAATTAATCAGAAAAACATTTTACATTCTATAGTGTTAGAGAGTAAAAGCTTTATACAGAAAGATGCATTGTTATCAGATAATTTTATTCTACATCCAGATGGATTCCTAATGGATACAGAAGTGTTTCCGTCTGGCACTAACCTTATTTTCCTTCGAATTACTAAGTCATAGAATACGTCTACATAATAAAAAACTCTGCAAGCAAATAGAAGACACTGTCCTTATGTCCTGAACACAACCACATAATGCATGTATGGCTAACTTCTACACAAACACTATAATAAGCCTTAAAACAAGCGTACAGACAAATGCCACCAGCTTCTCTTAGGACCGTAAAGATTAAAAAAAGGTACTGGATCGGAACTCGGGGTCGGCCGGTACCCAAAGCCCAAGTATCGGCACGGGAACTGAAAAAGTTGGTTCGGTGCATCCCAATCTATGAGGCCAAAAGCACAAAGACAAAATGTCGAAAAAGACAAAAGACAAAGACTGTTCATTGATCATAATCGAGGGAAAAATGCTTAAATAATCTTGATATTGAGTTGAGGTCATATGGCCCAGCCCTCTCCAAGTTCACAATAAATTTTCATTTTTTTTCACATTTCCAATAAAATATGCAATTCTTCTACATTTTACTATGGTGTAATAGCATAAAATAAATTCAAACCCTTATTTGGTTGACAGAGACATCCAATTTCACCCCAATGAGCTCACTTTTCCAACCTGTGAAGCTTGCTCTGACCCCTCCAGACAAACCTCCAAAATATCTCATGTTTCAAACTACACCAGCGATACAAAAGATGCTGCTGGTACTGGGGCAATACTGGTAAAAAACCTCTATCAGATATCGGGCTGTAGAACGTTCATGACTCTTAATTTGTGACTTGCACAACACGTAGAGAAACATAGCCTTAAAACAGTGTGGTATAAACAGAGGTTAAGGATTAAATTATATTATAAGGGAAATAAGGAAAATCTAAAATAACAAAAATATATAGAAAAATTATATGTTCCCAAAGGACGTCAAGATGAAACAATAATATTTGTACATTATGCATTAGTAGAACTATGTATGTTAAAACCTTCCACTTCTTACTCATAGTAACAATGCTGCTGTAAAACTAAACAAAAAATGTTGCATATCAGAGACATGATCAGAAAACATGATCAAGTACCAGATTTGGATTTAAACCATGTGACACCGCGGCTACTTTAGGACACTGTCTCTTTTACTGCCATGCCACAGGCAACAGGGATTGCCAGGCAACAGCGGACCACGTAAGAGGGAGAGGTTACACACACACACATACACTCTCACACACACACATACGGAGGGAGGGAGGGAGTCAAGTCTGCACAAGTGAGAACAGGGCCGGGAAAGACTCACTTGGGAAGAGTCTTGTATCTTTTTACATCTCACTGGCAAGAGATCAGCATTGCAATCCATTTAAAAAGTGATGAATGAAATCAAAACCCTAAACCTGACAAACTGTATTAAGAGCTCACTGAGCATCAGGACGGTTTATCCACAAATTCACACCAGACAGTGAAGTCACTGACGCTGCTTCAAGCTCGTCCCTTTGGACCTTCATACCATCAATCTCCATACATACTAGATGTACACATCTACCTCACAATCTGTGATGTTTGCCTGCTGTTTTAAACAGGAAAAAGCTGGAAAAGCATCCATTTTTGCCTTGAATGTGGAATAACATCAAATATTACTGCATTTATACAGACATCCCAAGTCTCCTGGAAGTTCCGGTTACCCTAACCCTGACCTGCCCGCACTGAAATCTGGACCTCCCTGAAATGAGTTTTTGCAGGTTATACATACATACATACACATTGAAAGTGATTTGCTTCTTTTTACAAAAAATAATTTAACAGCTGCACCAATGCACATGGTCGGTGCGTTTCATGTGTGCATATCTTGATTTTCCTAAAGTGTATCGTAAAGAGAAAAGCTTTAGAATCGTACATCAGCATCATAAATTTCATGTTACAGTTGTGTAGGTTAAAACAGAAGCAGTCATTCAAAATGAAATGTAATAACAGGCCTGGCCTGACTGCCTATGGTGACCAGGGGTGTAACAATACATCAATCTACGTTGACATATCGATTCAGTGATCAATGAGCCCATAGCATCGATCCAAAATAAAATCATGAATTAGACAACATACATAACGTACACTCTCTTGGTTTCGTCACAACTTTCTTTAAGGACGAGAATTCCTGTGGGCCGCAAGTTACAGCAACTTAAAATACAAAATGATAATTCAGTTGTTTTTTGATATAAAATGGAGGTGACTATGAGCATATGGTACTGTCTCTTATTGATCGCTTGCTCCAGAATTGAATCTAACTGAAGTCATAGCAGACGTTGTGACGTCAAAATCATCATCCACAAAAAACTGCATTTTCTATAAATTCAGTAGAACTTTCAAAAGCAAAAACTTGTGTCTGTGTGCACTCAACTCTGTCTACGCATGAACTCGAAACTCCGCGCATGCTTATATGGAACGGCAAAGGTGCCACAATTCGCCTACATTTTAACGTAATCTATAGCAAAGCACCCATTTTTTTACGCCGTTTTATTCATTAAAACAATTTTTTGTGGCACCCAGATATACCGGGACTTTTTATTCTGTTGAAAACGCAGCTTTTTGCAGTGCTCTAGAGACCTGTGGTCAACTCTCCGAAACCGCTTAATCACAACTGGGGTCGCGGGGGGACCGGAACTTATCCCGGGAACTACATGGAACAACCATGAGCAGGTTCCAACACTCCGCCAGGCGCGCACACACTCACACAATCACACACACATTCACACCTTACAGGGCCAATTTAGATCCGTCAATTAGCCCATATTGTATGCCTTTGCAATATGGAAACCCACGCGATCACAGGGAGAGCATGCAAACTCCACCCGTAAAGGCCTCACGGGGTTCGAACCCAGGACCTTCTCGCTTTGAGGCGGCAGCTCTGACCACTGCGCCACCGTGCCGCCCCAAACGCTGCTTTCTACACCGTAAAATGGCAGTAAAATGCAACGCTTTACAATGCCTTTATCCCGAATTGTTGCACCTTTGGCGTTCCATAGATCTGAGTGAGAGAGCAGGCAGATCTGTGCACCCTCAGAGTTTATCGAGCGCTCGTGTAGGCAGAGTTGAGTGCACACAGACGCCAGATTTTCTTGTAAAAGTTCCAATGTGCGCTCAGAATTGAGACACGAATATAACGCCAAAGTATTCTCTGTGCCTACTTCAACACGGTGCTGTGGTGACTACTGCAAACTCTCATCTTAAACATGAACAAATATTGCTGTTAAACAGTGTATTTTGTGTCACCACTAAATAAACAAGTATAATATGAAGCAACAGACGTTTTAATTGCGTCATATCGCACAGCCCTACTTCATGGTGAAGCAGAAAATTCCAGCCACAAATACCAAACCAACAGGGTCAAGTCACTCCACGGTCACCCCGCTCCATGGCACTCAGTGAGACGGTCATCACCACATAATGGATTTGGAGCATAATGTTTGACACTAGTCCCGGAACAGAGCTTGAAGGTGGACGGGAACACAGAGGGACACGCTAATGCACCAGCTGGCATCTCCATGGTGACATTAGGTCAGCCTCGCCATAATGGCTCCAAACAGGTGATAAGCACCATCCAGCCCTCTGGTCATTTCCTTTTTCACTCTCCATCACAGTCTGAAGCCCTTCCTCTCCTCTCCTCTCCTCTCATCTCTTCTCCACACATCTCTTTGTCTATTTCGGCCCACAGTGTCCAAAGCAATATTCTCAGCCTGAAACAACTTTCATTCTGAGCGGGAAGTCGACTTTAAGAGAGGCTGCAGGGGAACGAAAGAATCTAAAAGTGGACGAAGGTGGAAGGAAACGCATCAGGAACATGGAGGAATAGAGTTACTGAGGTGAAGAAGAAAGCAAGGAATGAAAGGAAGGAGAAAAACTTTTTTAAAAAGAGCTATAATGAGGAAATTAAAGAAAAGGAATCAATGTGAAATACGGGAAAACAAATGAAGGATGGATAGAAAGATAGTGGCGCGAATAATCCATTATTAATGTGGAACTTGCAAGTACAGTAGCTAGAAGAGAAATTCACTAAAAGTTTGAAGTTTAAATAAATAATTACTGGAAAGGACAAAAATGCAGCAAAGGTCAGTAAGAGCAGTAAGGGGTAATTTTTGCAAATTGGGATAATTTGTTCAAGCTAATTAAAAGTCTAATTAAGAAATAAAACTACTGACAGTACCATTAACAAAAGAGTGTGAAACAAATAAAAATGTCTGCCATGCTTATACTACAGTTGCTTATAGATTTTTCATATAATATATTCAAATAAGTGAAAACTAGTGATGCACGATAATATCGGAATCATATCGAAATCAGCCGATAATTGCTTTTCATTTAAAGTTATCAGCAACAGACCGATGCTTAGATTTGCCAATATTTCCAGTCGATATTTGACGATTCATTTATTGTATCAGGCATGTCCAAAGTCTGAGGTGGGATTTTATACGGCCCGCGCCTTCTGTCTTAAAATGTGTGGCATTATTTTATGCCAAAATTCTGAGCATGCAGTGAAACATTTGTGAGCAAAATATCTCATCTTTACACACTTGACCCTGCTTGCATGTGCGCTCAAAGTGCTCCACCTTCCTTCGACTCGCTTGACGTGGAGCTGCGTTCGACTTCCTCATTTATCGGCATCGGCAGTTGTAAACGTGAAAAACATTAAATATCGTGCATGACTAGTAAAAAAACAGCAAAAACATTAACAATGTTACAATTTGTATTAAACAGACAAATACTGAGGTAATATTGTGTTTCCCACCACAACTAAGCCATGAAACATCACTGCTGCTGTCACAGTAGCACTGCAGAAAGAACTACCACATAAAAATACTACAAAACGTCACATTAATACTGATAACGCCGCACAGGCAGCATGATTCACACGTTTACACACTAACAGCAGCGACGTCCAGAGCCGGGGGAAACAGAAGGCCTGCTGTCGTTTTGTGTAACAGTAGGAAAGACTAACAGATTGAGATAAACGTGAGCAGAAAGACGTCGTGTCACAGGATGTCCTATGCTCACTGATGCATGGACACGGAGACCGTGAGTCATGAGACTCATGTCCTCTCTCTTTCTTCGTGACGAGGGCCGTGTCCCCGCGAGCTGAAGCTCAGAGGCCCCTGGGTCTTATTCCGTCTCGTCTCTTCACACGTGACACGTCACAATGCAGACACCAACACACAACCTGAGCACACAGGTGCTGGCCTAATCTGAATCGCCACAAAACAATTGGGGAGGGCTGAAAATTACAAGAATTTACCACATATACTGTATATATGAAGGCAGAGTGGAGCACGAGCGCGAAGGGAGAGCACGAGCGCGAAGGCAGAGCACGAGCGCGAAGGCAGAGCACGAGCGCGAAGGCAGAGCACGAGCGTGAAGGCAGAGCACGAGCACGAAGGCAGAGCACGAGCGCGAGTGAGAGTGCATGGTTAAAGGCAGAGTGGAGTGGGAACGTTAAGGCAGAGCGGAGCACGAGCGTGAAGGCAGAGTTGAAGACATAAAGCAAGAGATTGTGCTTGCGTAATTTCCACTGCATACTCGGAATTTTGACACAAAAATAACACCTTGTGATGATGCAACTGATGCAATCAAATCATCATAATTTAGAAATGAGATTTCATGGAGGTGTAAATCAAGATCACGATTTTATTAGGATAAATTGTGCAGGCCTAGTTAACGTGTCTCTCAACAACAACCAGATTCTGTCTGCTCCAAAATTTACCTAGTCAATTACCTAGCCCTTTAACAAGGTAAAGCATGCAATCAAGTACAGAATGAAGTGAAGAAAATCTCATAGGTGCCCCATGATTCACAAAAACACACTGAATCTTTGATTAATGATTTAAAATTACCATACAATTATCAAAATGACTGTTAAATGATCTAAACCATTAGAATAAACTTGAATCAATTATGAATCAAAATGTAAAAAGTAATGGATAAGTAAAAAGAAAGACTCATGCTGTATATGCTACTCATGTTCCCTACAGTCTACAAATTTCACAATCAGGCACTACACGTAAACCAGTCAGCAGCATCTGATTTGTGGTCAGATCTTCCTCCTGACCAAGAAATCGGAGGGTCAGATTAGAAATGTTGCCCTGATCTCGAGCAGCATGAGCAGTAGCCCTGACGTCATCTCCAGATATTCGTTACACAATAGGGAAGAAAACAACAATGGCCACTGCATGACTCATGTGGACGGCTGAGATGAAGGTGAGGCTTGTGGAGACTGTGGCATGAACAACGCAGACTTTACCATGGTTTCTCCACAGACTTTCACCACTGCCAGGAAAGCCAAGGATGGATAAGAAATGAGCCAAAATACTTGCCAGGAAGAGGGCTATAAAACATCAACTTGGCAGTTTGGCTTGCAAGGAAATGACTAGCCAGCTTCATAACGATGTTAGCTTGTCAAAAAGCCTGTTAAAAAGTCAATCAGCACAACTTCTGTGTGTAAGCTCTCTTTTTTGGAAAAGTCAAGCTGACATGAATGTGCAGTGTGAGTAGCTATCAAAGGCGCAATTTTAAAAACATACGGTGTGAACATGGCTTCACACACACACACAAACACACACACACACAGGTAAGAGACGCAGAACTATAGGTATTAAACTGGTAAATACTGTCTCCTTCTCTTTTTGGTTCTCTAATGGCACCATGGAGACAGGTATATGCATTATTCATGCATCCCGTCCTGCTTTTATCTCACACTGTGTGTGTGTGTGTGTGCGCGCGTGTGCGTGTGAGAGGACTAAGTGAGGGTAAACGTGGCTGTGCTCAAAGTAAGGCCTTCACAAAAAGTTGTGACTTCCACATAGATATTATTTAAACCTGATATATAATGAGGAAATATTAATTTACAACAAAATAAAGAAACCAATGGTGTGTGCATCTTGTCACTTAACCAGGCGTAACATTAGAACCACACCTCATGTAGAAGTTACTGTCACGTTCAGAATTCGCTGCCAAACAACAGCACGTTTACAGATTATTCTGTTATGCTTAAGAAAATGCTTGACTTAAATACAGTTTTCCTAACTAAAACAATGAATATTAATAATTACACAGTCACATGAGTATGCTAAATTATTTATTATTAAAATAATATCTCAAAAATTATTTGTTTAAACACACGGTCCCTAATCCTGCGGCGCTAAAACCGTCAGGAACACAGGGGTTGAGAGCGAGAGCTAGTGTTTTTAAGGAAATTATAACAGTATAATTAGCTTTTGGGGTTGTAGTGTGTTGTGCTGCTTGTTCTACTCATTGTCATATCATCGGAATTATTGTGAATGTTGAACAATAAACCGGCTTTACCACAGTGCCACTCCTAATGCAGAACCAATTGTGCATCCTATTAAATTAAACAAATCGGCTCCACAGATCGGCCCAATGGCATGATACCCGATCCAGCTATATGAGTCGTTACTGGACCGACATCCGATCCACGTATTGGACCGGTGCACCCCATCTGACGTGGCGATAATATCAAAAAGAGGGCACATCATCAAGTCGTTCACATCAGTTGAAAAAGCAGAAAAGGAAACTCCCAATGCAAGATATAATACATAAAAATAAGATTATTATACACACATAATAAAATGCTATTTTTGTTATTAAAATGTATTGGTGTTGTTTTCACTACTATTTATGAATACATACGCAATGATTAGCATATCTATTATATGGTCAGTATAAACTGCAACAAGAAAAAGAAATTCTATATTGTGACAAATATCATGATCAACCAATACAGAAAATAATATTTTTGACCATATCACTCAGCTCTAGTTTTACAGGATCTAAAATACAGTTCACTGCTTAAAGTAGGCAAAGATCAGTATGTCGTTTTTGGTGAGGAGAGCAACAGGTGTGTATCGATTCTTCTGTGTGCGTGTGTGTGTGTGTGTGTGTGTGTGTTTAGGCTCCACTGGAGCTGAACAGAGCATTGAAACTGAGAGGAGCAGAACGGGGCCAAGAAAGAGCTCACTTTTGCTTAGGTTATGAAATCAGCTGTTACTCACAAAGCTAAATATGCTGGAGATGGCAGGAGGGCACATCAAGACGGGACACAAACTCCAACACGCATAACTACGCACTCACAGGATGATTACACTAATAAATAACAAACACAAACACACTTGTAAATGAATAAAGAGAGGAATTGCAAGACAGAGGCTAAATAGTGACTATAATTTTTTTTGTTGTTGTATCCGGAGTACCACAGCAGACCGAAGCCCCCTAAACCAAGCAACATTTACCAAAAGTACAAGAGCTTTTTCATTTACTGCACAATAGTCTCAGTTCACATTTATATCCTAAGAACAGTCTGCCTTTTCCATTCTAAATTTGTCATGCTGTTCTATAATCCCTGACAAAAGCCTTGCATGTGTAGCTATATTAATTTGTAAAATTATTATTGGATTATTGGCCCTTTGGCTCCGTAAACTTGAAAAAAACTGTTTAAAAGTTTGTGGCAAAGGTGAGAACCTTAAGAGGCTCCTGTGAAATGGATCTCTGTTACAGCTGTGCCACATCCACAGTGTCTGAGACTGGAACAGAAATTATGGCATGCAACAATAGACCTTTCAGTTCTGCTGAGGATTTTTAAAAAGCAGGATCAAATCTCTACAACCGTGGAACAAACATACTTTGCCAAGACTGCGGTATCACCAGGATCAGGGCACGTCCTGCTGACATAAAAAGGTGGCAACCTAAAAAAAGGCCTGTACCTTCTACAGAACGCTTTACACTGGCCGCATTCATTCATCACGTCTTCTCCTCTTCCTATTTCTCTTCCTCCAACTGACACCCACAGCAAACCATTCTGAGCAAGTGTGGGCTTGCACAAGGTCTCTCTCTCCAAGGTCGATTTCATTTTCTCTTTTACCTTCTCTCATGGGTTATGTCACCATTACCACTCTCTCTCTCCTCTTGTCCTGGACTACATTTGTCCTTACCTTCCTGTACACTTTGGCCCAATCCCAATTCCTCCCCCTAAAGTTCTACCTCTCCGTTTTGCACGTTCCAATGAAGAGTTTCCTGTCCCGTTTCTTTTGTAGATGCAAGGGTTAAAGGGGCCTTAGGCAAATCAATCGATTTCAGATGCTGATTTTGTATCTAGGGGAAGATGAAAATGACCAGGATGCTTTGCAAACCAGAAAGCTACAGGTGAGGAGAAGGTACAGTAGGCCATCAACGTAAGCATGTTTTCATAAATGTTTTCCTTCCCTTCCCTTCCATTCCTTACCCCTTGTGGCTCCGTTCTGAAGAGTCACTTCTAAAGCTAAGCCACTTCAAATCTAGGGACAGGGCGTAAGGCGTAAGGGAGCAGGGAATTAGGATTGGGCCTTTGTCTTGTGTCTCAGAATCCCAGCTCCTCTGCATCTGTCTCTCTCTCTAACACACTCCTCACGACTCCAGAGGCTGACATTTAGCTAAAGAGCCACCGGTGGCCCCCCGCCTGCTCCAGAGCCTTCTGACGCTCACCGGCCCGCTGCTGGAGTCTGATTCTCCTTCATTACGGCGGGACGATGCTGGGATCTCATATCTGAGTCTGATCAGCCGTGTGCTTACAGTTTTAGGATGAATACACAAAGGAAAGTCTGTTTTATTTGCTCCTGTGGTGCAATCGCCTGAAGGCAACTCCTCTGAAATGGTCCTCGTATAAGTGCTGCTATAGATCAACTGAACAATTCTGCATACATCATATAAAAGGAGTAAACAAACTCAGCAGTGAACGAACAAGCACACGACTGCAATAAATGGTCTAGTTTTGTACAGTCACATTGTGTGTTGATTTATTCTGAGATTAAAAGTGTCTTTATAAATATCAGAAGTTTTATTATTTTTATTACATACAAAGATTTATAAAAAAAAATCTCAGCACAACTCTTGCTGTTACTTTAAAATGGTATGACATCTAACCAAATGGGTAGTTGGTAGCATAACGGTTAGGGACTTCGCCCCGTGATTTGAAGGTCGCTGGTTCGAATCCCTGACTCGTAAAGGTACCACTGAGGTAATCATGAGCAAGGTACCGTCCCCAGGCGCTGTCCATGTCAGCTGCCCACTGCTCCTTCGCAGATGGGTCAAATGTAGACGTCACATTTGGTTGTGCTGCACTGTGTGTTGTGCTGTGGTGTGTTCAAAATGACAAATAATCACTTACTTTCATCTTAAACACAAAATGCCCCATGTACCAAATGTATACATCTATGTCATTTCTTGTGATGTTCACCTGCCGTTGGTCCTCAATAGCGAAAGCAGAGCGAAATTCATTAACAAGTTTATCACCATCATTTTTGATCAGAGTGTTCTGGAGCAGCATCGAAAAGTCATCGGTTCAAGTCCCGGAACATTAAAGGTACCACTGAGGTACTCATGAGCAAGGTACCGTGCCCTCCTTCACGGATGGGTCAAATGCAGAAGTCACATATCGTTGCTGTGCACTGTGTGCTTTGCTGTGTTCACAATGACAAATAATTACTCATTTAACTGAGTAAAGGTAAGCTGGGAAAAAATAAAAAATGAAGCCTCTACAGATCACCTTTAGCGCAGCTGACACAGCTCAAGGTAAAAGCATAACCAAGACTAAAATAAAGGGATTCCACTTGCTTTTGTTTTAATACTGACGTAAGCATTTCAACTCACATTATTTCTCTCACAGTGCTACGCAGGCTACACAAATCGCAGTCTCCATAATGGACAGCTGTGCCAGCAAACCAGCGTCATCTGCCTGCAAGGCCCAAGACTGAGTTAATGGAGAGCGAAAGCGACACGTACCTCTCGGCTGAGACACTCAAAAATGCATATAATTCATTAATCTAATGATGACATCTAATTTCCTGGGTAGGGAGTGCAGAACTAAAAAAGGAAATATTCATACAGATGGATGTCCACATTTATATTAATATACAAGCCTGGTATTAAAAAACTCCCATCACTTTCCTTTATGTTCATTTAGTGTGTCAGACTGCTTTCTATAACTTCACCCAGTTCTCTCTTCCTGCATGCTTCATTCCCTTCATTTTTTTTTCAGTAGAGGGATGAGGTTCTGCCAGGCCATCTCCCACACACATACAAGACGTTTAAAAAATGCCAAACCACAGGCTGCGAAGGCAAAGGAGAAAAGAGAGTGCAGGAATCCAACCGGAACTTTCCCCCACAAACACTGTATCATCCTATAGCTAAAACGGGAGCCTAAATAAAACCTGTTAAGGGCAGAAGAGTGGGTGGCCAGAAAACATCTACCATGTGCCAACCAGGACCCAAAACCAGGCCTCCACGTTTGCTTATGAGTTAACGGCCTGCCTTAATGGACCGATCATATACACCAGACACACTCTGTTCACTCTCTTAACGCTGAGATCATGACGTTCTGACAAGGAAGCAGTACACAGAAAACTATTTTTATGTCAAATCCACTGATGTAGTTAATGCATGTACTCCTGTTATTAACGTGTATATATTTTTTAAACCCATCATATAAAGATGTTTTGTGCAGTTTGAGCCAAGTAATTAAATATAAGAACATAAATTAGTATATACAGTATAAACAACTTGTTTTTCAGTAAGACTGATTTGAATATTGAGTCATTTTGCTCAGTCCTGGCCACAAGTTTGTCTCTCTTAGTTGCTGAGTCTCTCCTGCTGGATGAATTGACTCCGCAGGATGCATCAACATCATGAATATATCATGACCGGAGCGTTAATTAATTGATTTTTGTTCCTCGTGTATGAGCAGCTGGATGGGAATCCCCAAAGGTAAACAGCAGCACAGTTGCATCAGGTAACGTGATAGCAGCAGTGTAGCCTGAAGCCATACAGAGTCACTGCAACACATTAACCACGCTTAAGGACATTACTACATCTTTTGCACATTTTGTTTCATTTAAAGATGCACACAACGATTAAAGATCATGTGAAAATAAGTAAGGCCCTGTGGTGATCATTCATCTGGTGAAGCAGTCAATGTTGTTAATGTTTTAGAACTGGCACAATGGTCATTTGGTATCTGATGACAGTTTACAAAATCTCTTAATGCATTTTACACAATCCTAAGTGTGTTTAGAGTTTTAAAACGCTAATTACTGTATAATAGAACAGGCAACTAAGTCAAAAAGCTATGATTGGGATAAAGGGTGAAAACCTGTTGCCAACAGCTATGTTAACATGTGCACTAAATACACCAAATAAAATGTGGTAGAAATGTGTGGCAAAGTGTGTAAAACATATTGTTTGGATGTTAGCTAAATTTGTGTGTACAATACTAATGCTTACAATATTCTCCAGCTTGCAGATAGGCTCACTGCTCCCCAAAACAAGACAGGACCCTGGCACCAGCATCGTACTGGGATCAGTCTAAATAGTCAGTCTCTAATGTGGTTAACAATGAAAGGATGGCAGTTAGACTTTTGGAAAAAAAATCACTTTTCACGAGGGCTGCAACTAACAATTATTTTGTTAATCGACTAATCTGTCTGATTATTTTTTTATTAATTGAATTAAAAAGGGGGGGGGGACTCTATGTCTGTCTTCCCTGTCTAGTCTAAAATGTATATTGTATATTGTCTGGTTTAAAATGTATATTGTTTAATGTATATTTTAGTATTTTTACTTATTTATTGTTTATTCCATGTGCCTAGTCGTGCCACTGCCTATTTATTCTCTGTTCTACTGTTCTTTGTTTGTTTGCACTGGAAATAACCTGGAGCCACGTCGTCTCGTCTCTCTATGTATCTGTACAGTATATAGCAGAGATGACAATAAAGTTGACTTTGACTTTGACTATTTCATTTCCAGCATTTTTTAATAAAACAAAATATCTGTTTTTATTTTTCTACAAATATTTATTTTACTTTGTAACATTATGAAATGGAAAAAAAAAATCTGATTTGTTGAAAATGAGGAGATGTTTTGGCCATTTTTATCCAAACTCAGTTTGATCTATAACTCCTTTTTGACTCATTTCTGGGAGAGACCTACATTTTTGTGCAAGACGGCGTTCCACATGAGAGTCTCGTCACAATAACGTGGTGGACACACATTGAAATAATTACTTTTTACTGTTCAATAAATGTTTGTATTGTGAGTAGAACGCTGGTTGTTGTTATTTATCATCTAAAAATCAGTTTCGTCTGTAATAAATGGGAAGATTTGACTGAACTGGAAGTGAATGACGTCCCTAAGAGAGTTGTGCGCACTAAAAGACAGCACGTGTTTACATCAAGAAAAATGTCATTTATACGTTTCTACACAATTACTTCAGTTTTTGTGACGGCCCCCACATTGGAGCCACTGCAACTAATCTATTATTAAATTAGCTGCCAACTATATTGATAATCGATTTTAATTGATTTAATTGATAGTTACTGCCCTACTTTTCATCTGCATTTATTCAGTCACAAATGCTACTATATGTCACACAAACAACAGAACTCACTGTTCTCAGTTTACCCATAACCATAACTGCAGTAAGGTTTGTCTTATTAACCCTCCTGAACTTTATCAGCATGCTTTGCTCCAAGAGCCTCTCCCACCGTCATTATTTCCCAGTCAGTTCTGATTTGCTAAGACACGCTTCATTCAGTCACTTATACATTCATTCCATCATCTCTTTTCCCTTTCTCCCCCTGCGCCCTTTTATTCTGCTAGGCAGGATGTTAAGCAGCATTCTGTCCTGTCTGGGGACAGAAGAGTCTCTACATAAATAAGATGATGAATTTACATCCGTTAGCTGGAGCGCTGCAGGTCATGCCCAACTGTCTTTCAGCATTAAGCTTCTCCATCCGTCTTCCTCTTCCGCCTCCCTCTCTCCGTGCATTGCAGCGTCCTGCATCCCTGAGTCACACTCCTGCTCTCATTATGTTCATATGTAATCCAGCCTCCTGGTGGAGACGCTGTACACTCAGACGCAACCAAGGACAGCAACCACTTCAAACTCAGTTCAACGAGTAACGCTCAAAAGCTTCTATTGCACACGCCTTGAACAGGCAAGACATGAAGCTCACACATGTTCCACAGTCCTTCCCGTTCTCAAATGCATGAGCAAACTAAATATGGCTGTATTATAAACAATCAATTTTAATTGTTGCATACAGTTTTGAAACCAATAATAAGCAGTGATAAGTTATAGCAGTTGTGAAACACTGATGCAGGATCAGTATTTGGTGGGATCTTGCTAGCTGCTTAGCTTATCTTGTCCCCTCATCTCAGGTAGAATGTTAAACTTTCAACTTCAACATATTTGTTAACATGCTGTTGCCATTAAAACAAGAATAAAATTACGCTGGGGTGATTTTTTGATGTGTTACTAGATAACGGTTATCCGTGTCCTGCCTAAACCGTAGTGGGTGGGGTTAGGATTGAAGCCTTGATTAATCTTGATGTTTCCAGGCATTTTTATGACTGCTTATTGATGAGTTACTAACATTTATAACAAAACCCTTTTTGGAAAGTGTAAAACGCCCGCTAAGCAAATGTCAAGATCTGAGATCCTGCCAAATAGTGAGCTGGCATCAATATATAATTAACAAACTGATCATAAATCATTTATAGTCCTTTATAAGGGGAGTCTCATTGTAAAATGGTACTAGTATCTGTGTATGCAGACAATATTAAAGCATTAAGGTAATTAAGGATACAGATTTGTATTTATTTAGTACAATGCTCTGGAGAAAAACAAGCTTCAGTGTGCCCCTAGACATGCCAAACATTACTGTCCAATCAAATATTACAAATATTAATTCCCAGTCTGGCCAACCACCTTAACAAAAACTTTGCTCGCTGTGCATTTAAATCTAGCACAGTTTGAACTTTTTAAAGCTCATACTATGAGAAATAGGCATCATTTTAGCAACTGTGCATTTTCTTTATTTTTAACAAGAGTTATATCAAAACTAGCAAAAGATTCAAGCACATATAGCTTCCTCAAAACACCCAGGAGAGGGAGCGAGAGACTTTCACACATCTCTATGTTGCAACTCTGTGGAGAGCTACTGGCTTGCCTCAGCTTGACAAGTCAACTTTCGCCTAGACCTACTTTCAGTCTCAGTGTCACAGCGCAAACTACAAAACGTTTCTCCTTTTCTCCACCCCACGATAAGCTGCTCCTTCCACACGCCCAAGAGAGTCGGCATCCAAAACCTGGAGTGAGCTGCAGAGCGGCAGATACACACTGTAATTACACACGTCTCTCTACAACACTGGCCTTTTCCCTGACTCACTCCGAGCGACTGCAGACGCACACAGTTGAAAGCCGACTTCAGGAAACCTATGAGGGCGGTATAGGTTTGAACAGGATTCCACAGCCTGCTTCCCTGGAGATAATTTAGGGCAGGGCTTTAAAAAAAAAAAATGCAGGCAAGGCCTGCCTAGAATGCCCTGACAACCAAACACACGCCGCCATTTAGAAGACAAACATATATACAGGGGTCTGAAATATTGACTTTCTTTTTGCTGGACTGGAGACTATCCGTGGTGAAAGTAATGCATCTGATTTCTTTTTCTTAGTTTAATCAAATCGATTGAAGTGGCAATATTCTAAAAGCCCACAGTAAGTCATGTTAGAACAAATCTCATTTTAATGTGTGTTAGATGATAAAATGGATAAAATATCAGACTGGCATCAGTGCTGACAGAATGCTCCAGATTTTAATATCGAGATCAGAGCAGAAAAAGTGGAATTTTGCCACCTCTAGTTATCATTATCAATGTTACGGTTGTCATGGTGCATAGGTGAATACAGTGTTCAGTTTTGACGTCTATCACTTTCTGGCATTTATAAATCGGCAGAAGAATTACTCAGTACACTTCCTTCTCACACTTTTTGTGTGTGAAGAGTGACAGCATTTATTCACCACTACCCACGCACCGTTGATGAATGCTTCATTGGGTTTAGAGGACAATATTATTCATGTAACTTCTGTGGGCAGTAGCTGTACGGACAACCAGCTCAGTCTGTGTGGTCCCTCTGCAAAGAAGACTTGCTTTAAATGGACATAGGTGAGAACCTGACCATCAGCTTCCAATTACCTCCAGCATTAGAGTGGAATTTCTCAATTTTTCCATTTCAGTTATAAGTGTAAGAAAAATCATTCAGTTTCAGCAATAAAATAAAAATATCCACGTCTAGTACATGCCTGAATTAACCTTGTCAACGGAAATAGCGAAGAGACCAAAATTCATATAATTAGAATGTCGTGCTCATGTAATCTTGAATCTTAAATCTTCTTGTCCACTCCAAAAATATGTTCATGAGACCAAGAGAAAATAATTTTCAAGACCTAAACTGTGCATAGAAAAGGAACCATTCGGCTTCTCATGGAGTCAAGTTTAGTCCATCACTAATCTAACACATGTATTCAACAATATATTCAAGTTATAACTTAAAGAAAATACATGCAATAAACAAAGGACACTTGATTACAATTGCACAAAATTGCATGACTGTACAATAAATCACTGGCCACAATTAAAGCACATATTTCATCAGGAGCTTACAAAAGCATCATCTAAAATTAACTCTGGACAAGGTCCAATCCTCCATTGGACCTTTACTGTTAAACACCTTGAAAGTGGGTGGAATGCCTGCTGATGGAGAGGAAGCTGCGAGCCGATCACAAGTGCTTAATCTTAATACAGTATGTCAGAGGGGCCATCTGCGCGGTCGGTGGGGATTTAGGAAGTGGGGAGGGCAGTGGACAGACCAATCCTGCTGTAATTATTCTCCCCTCTTTAAAAAAGAAAAGACACGCAAACACCTCAGCGGCCATCCTCAAGTGAAACCAGAGCACAAACCAGTTCGTTGTGATTATTACTCACAATATGCCTTCCATCTTACATAAGGCCTATGATGAGGCTATTAGACCACATCTGGTTCGGTTTGTGAGAACACAACAAAGCAGGGGGCCGAAACAAGAGAAGAGTCTCAGCACACCAATTCTGGCTGAAGAATGAAGCAATCTGGCTCCCTTTCTAACTTTCCTACTGCCATCACTTCCTTTCACTGCAAAGAAAAAAGGCCTGATTTCACGATGAGTCGATGATTATGTGTTTGTCAAAATATCCTTCCAGCATGAATAACAAAACAACACTGGGGCAAGAGGCCTTAGAGCATTTTCACACCTATAGTCCATTTCTTTGGTCAACATCAAGACAAGTAAATACTAGATAGTTTTATAACTACTTAAGAATACAAATACAGGATTTAGGGCAGTAGTTTTGTACTTTTATCAAACATAACTTCAGGTTGAAGCTGAAGACAGGACGATACAGAGAGGAAAGTGAGGAAATAATACTCTAATCAAAACAAGCGGTAGCCAAGTTTCTAACATGACATACACCATTCAGCCATAACATCATGACCATCCATCTCGTATTGAGTAGGTCTGTAGTTATGCAGACACATGAACAACATGCAACACACTGTGTTCTGAGACCTTTCTAACGAAATCCAGCATAAACATTTAGTTTACATCCAGTAGCTCTTCTATTGGATCAGACAACACAGGCCAGCCTTCACTCCCCATGTGCATCAGTGAACCTCATCCACCCATCACATCATTTTGTCTTCCACGTTTTGGTAGCTTCTGACCACTTAAAAGAGGGAACATCAAGAATTGCTGCAATTTTTGGAGATGCTCCAACACACTCGTCTAGCCATTATGACAATTTGGCCCCTGTCAAGAGCCACCCAAATCCTTATGCTTCCAACACATTAACTTCAAGAACAAAACGTTCACTTGCAGTCTAATATATTTCACTCATTACTTGGTGCCACTCTAACCAGGTAGAGGTGTGAACCTTCACTGGTGTCGAGATTCGATTCAACTATGATTCATCATGTCAACGATTCAATTTGATGCAGTATCCTGATGCATAGCATCAATTTTTCTACATGATCGGGTGTGGTATTTTATTCAAATATTTTTAATATATTTGCTTTAAATTCATTATTTATAAAGATGCCCAAATCATCTGGAAATATTGTCAAAATAAATGAAATAATTGAAAATAAAATAAATTTAAAAAGTGATTTCAGCAGTAAAACTGGATTGCTTGTTACGGACTGGGGCCGCAGACCACCGGTAGAAAACCCCGATATAATCGATTATGGTCTGACACTGCATCGATGCAGAATCGTCTATGTCTGGATCATGATACATCGATTATATGATTAATTTCGACACCTATATAAGCAGGTAATCAATGTTATTCACTTCACCTGACTGTGATCATAATGTTATGTTGATCAGTGAATGTAATGTTTCTGTTTGATGCTCCAGTGACGCACGTAAATTAACTTTAACTGCGTCTGAAATGTCAGTGTGAATTGATGTACAGCTTGTGCTCAGCACTCAAACAAAGAGACACACACAAACCTTCCTATAACTGAACTGGATTGGGGTGCAACTGTGTTCGTACACAAAGCAAACCACAAAATGGTTTGTTTACAGTCACACTGAGACCATCGTTTCTACAGAGTTTGCTTGGCCTGCTCCGCACTCGGGCGCCAGTGCCTGGTTCATGACTACCCAAAGCAAGCGTACTAAGAAGAAAGAAGAGTGAAAATTCAATCTGTAATCACTGTATAATATTCATTCTAAACTGATTAGGTGTGAAAATTCCCTGCTTTAATCCTCCCCTTAAAGACAACGCTGACGTCCTGCCTCTCTCTCCATCTGGTCCCCCTCCCTGTCTCTCAGGGTGTTTTCACATATAGTCCTCTTTAAAGGAACCGAACTCAGTCCTCTAGAAGCGGTCCAAAAAGTGGACCAACAGAAAGGGAACTCAGTTCTTTTTATGTTCACACTGCGAGTTCATTTGAAAGGGGACTCAGTTCTCTTTCTGGTCCACTTCAGCTCACATAGGGTCTCGGTCCTTTTTCTGTTCATACTTCATTCTTATGGAGCTCTCAGACCTTGCTTTGCATTCTGGCAGTTTTTATTTCGAACAAAAACTGTCGAAGCGAAACAGGAGCACTTTGCGTTCATAAGGCAAACCGCGACGCAGAGAGCGCAAACCGGACTGAGACCAGCTCCCGATGTGGTCTCAGTTCGATTCGTTTCAAAGAGGTCTGAGTTCGTTTGGTGTGTTCACATATACGTAAAAAATGCTGACTAATCGATCTGAGTTCGCTTTGAGGGCTGAAACGGAGCAAGTGTGAAAACGCCCTCATTCTCACACACCCTTTTTCACTCTCTCTCCCTCTCCTATTTGTGGAGCAGACGGAGGCAGGGCAGAGAGGCAGTAAAGAAGGAGGAGAGAAAGGGGAGTGAGGCCGTTTACCACATGCACATTCTGCTCATTCCACACCTATACTTCACCACCACGCTCCATATAAGGGCGTGTCAGCCACGGAACAGAAGCCGCCGGCCCTGTGCTGAGAAAGGACAAAAATATTACGTGTCACTCCTTCCCTTCTTTTTACTCCATAACTTCACTGAGAGAGATAAAGTAAAGAAGTGACTAGCAGGACAGTAATTCATCTTTTGTTCCACGGCTGAGAGTTACAACGTGCAAGAGGAGGAAAAATGTCAAAAATGATGCGGTGTTACTCACAGTCTACTACAGACTGTTATTTTTGAAATGTATTTATAGTCATACAAAGACTATAAATCATCCATGATGGCTCAATGTTGGTGAGCCAGACAGAAAAAAGCATTAAGATCCACAATTATTTACTGCATTAAGCTGTGGGCCTGACCTCTATGACGAGTGCATTCCTCCCCAAAGTGCCCTCTAATGCAAATCTCTAGTAGCAAAAAATGCAACTTGGAATGGAGTTAATATAATGTAAAGTCTGGTTCAAGACTCTCCAGGATATTAACTCCGGCTCAGAAAAAAAAACATTCCTTAATAGTAACCTTAAGTTTTAATCCCTCACGTACTTCCCTTATGCTAATGGAGCTAATGCTTCACATTAAAAGTTACGTGCTGATTTATTCATTAACACACATCATATTAAAACAATTTTATTCAAGAGGCCCAAACTCTGTTTATGTTTCAGAGTGGAGAGAAAATGCTCTTCCAGTTTCTCATAGTAAAAGTGAGTGATAATTTGTCATTGTGAGCACAACACAGTGCATTTGACTCATCCCTGAAGGAGCAGTGGGCAGCTGATGAGCAGCGTCTTTGGAGCAGTGCTTGGGCACAGTACCTTGCTCATGAGTACCTCAATGGTACCTTTACCAGTCCAGGATTCGAATCGGTGACCTTCCAATCACAGGGCCAACCCCCTAACTTTAACACTACCAACTGCCCCAGATGGCACACTCTACAAACAGCAACTTTTTGCGAGGAGAGTGGAATGGACTAGAGATGTAGCCGATCAGATATGTGGATCAGTATCGGTCCGATAACGGCTCAAATGGCTGGATCGGGTATCAGCGGCATTTGGCCGTTCTATGGAGCCGATCTGTGAATGCGTGTACACTCAATTTGTTATGCACGGGAAGTGGCACTGCGGTAAAGTAGAGCTCAAACGATTGTTCCAATAACTCGAATAATTCTATTACAAAAATGGTCGAGGCAATTTTTCTAGAATCGAAGCTTTGTTTAATTCATTTTACTCGCTAGAGGAGCTCGCACTTGTATTTTACACAGAGGCTTAATAGTAACACACAACGTTTTCAGTGGTGTGATCAAGACAAGACCTGATCCCTCTGTATGTGAAAGTATTTGTGAGATGTTCCGTGCACTAAAACAGAAGTAAATGCATAAATAAATTTTTTGTATAAAAACACGCGCTGTGTTAATGACCGCGTGCATGAGCACCGTTACTCGCAAAACGCTTCAGTTCGGTCAAAATGTCGCCTTTATTACAGACACAAACCATATTGTAGCTGATAAATAACCACAACAACCAGCGTTCTACTCACAATTCTGCCGTTTATTTAGATTTTCCCTCGTTTATTCTGGAACGCACGCCCAACGCATCACTGTGACGCGGCTCCGGGGCGCGCACGGAGGATTGTGGGAAGTGTAGTTCTCTGCAAAAGCAGCTCATTTTATAGGCCAAATTGGTTCAAAATGACAAACTTCAGTATTTGATTTTTCAATTGATCAAATTTTTTTCAATTTTATAATGTTATAGTGTAATCAGTAAGAAAGAAGAAATATTTATATGTCTAAACGAACAATTTTTGAGAACAAATAATTTAGCATATACGTGTGTGTGTGTAATTATTGTTTTAGTAGGAAAACAGTATTTAAATCAAGCATTTCCTTAAGCATAACAATAATCTCAGTCACGTATTCAGACATTTTAAAGCATTATTTTATGTTTAAAAAAAGACTGTGACTGTATCGGATTTGTATCAGTATCAGCAGATATCCAAATTTACAATATCAGTATCGGCCCATCTCTAGAATGGACACCAGTAGGATGAAAATAAGATTATAATAAGGTCTCAGATTTTCCAGATTTAAATATCAAGAACAGATTTAGACCAGAAAAATGAAACCTCCACCTCTAACTCTTACACATTAGGGGTAAAGAGTTTGCATGTTGTTGGGGTTTTGTGCTTGCCAAGATTCTGCCTGCATCTCACCGTGCCCACCTCAGGAAACACACCTTGAAAAGTTTGCCATGATCACCTGAAGGCTGCCGGTCTGGAAGCTCCACCTTTCACCATCTGCTCCTACATCCGTTACACTGCCCTATCTTGATAAACACACTCACACTTCCGATTAATACTGCTACAGACACAGAAAGTGAGATTTGTTCACTTACTACACCAAACATGCAACAACGACAACACCAACACGTAGATGTATGCAGTAAATGAATGAGAGCACTGATATTTGGCTCGTGCTTATTTGTTTGGGTGGTATCACTGGACCCTTTACAACCTTGTTTCAATAAGCCCATCAGGGTGGTGTGTGCCATCTGGTGCTATGCGATGGCACACAAACACCAACACACACATACACACTAGATTGGCTCTGTAGCCACCTACAAGAAAAATAAACAGATGCAGTGTTTTCTGAAATATTAGTGGTTAAACATATGCAAAAACAAGACAGCTTACACCAGAGAAAGCACCAGAGGAGCTCAACAAAGGATGTTTCTACAAACAGAAGCACATCTTTCTACAAAGCAGTGTATTACAAAGCTAGAAGGCTGGATGCTAATTAAAAAGTTCAGTCCCTTTGTCACAGCATTGAGATAAAGATCTGGGCAGAATCGTATGTAAAGAACTGGTCTACAAATTAATTAGCTTTTGTTTCTAATCCACACACACATTTAATCCGTGCTATAAGATATGACTTGAATCATAATAATGTGAGCATTTTACATATATGCAAGCTGTCTACTTGTCTTTAAATGACAAAGAACTTTACACAGTAGAGGAATATGTTGTGAATATAAAAACTACTGCATGTCACATTAAAATAACAAATACTAGCCATAAAGACGCGGCTGATACCGAGGTAAAGCTACATTCAAACCCCCAGCAGCTTCTAATGAAGCATACCAAAGAATTTGCCCTCACTACAAAACTCCTGTTACGTTTGCGCCGCCGGTATTATGCAGTTCATTGAAATGCTGCTCAGTTCACTAGCCTGAAATTTCACGCACCACTTTCCTCAGGAAAAGTATAGGCTGTGAGAGATAATAGAAAGGTGAATCTGTCTGAGATTGGAACACTCGAGTCAGAGCCCAACAGGAATCAGCATTTGCGCTGCTTTTACCTTCCAGATGAACAGAATGAATTATCAATGTGCATGTTACCTTCCAACCCTACGAACAAGTCAGGCATCCGAGAAGCACTGCAGATCCCAGAGCACTGTTATGAGGATCATTATCATAATACATTTTAGAGTAATTTGTTAAATATTACATTATCTGGTTTAAATGCTGTAAAAAGGCAGATAAAACCTATAATGTTGTTAGTGAAGGGTTACCTTAATTCTACAAGACACAAATGGAAGGCAAAAAGAACAACTTCAGGAAAAAGGACAGAGTAAATTATTCAGCGGCCTGCATCACTGCAGAAATTAGGACTTTCTGTCAAAAAAAGGTTAGTGAGGTCGATAATGTAGTCATGTTCTTCTGAATGTACAAATCTTGTCATCGAGTCTTATAATATTGCAGCTGCCCAAAACGCATTGTTGTGTGAAGTCCTTATTATTTTTGTTTATCCCTTCAGAGCTCACAAGGTGCCCAGACGAATCTCTTAATGATCATTATCAGGTGCATTTCATATCAGCCAGATATGCAACATGTAGGACATGTTTTTATACCTGTGCTGCAAATCAGGACACTGGTAAGTAACAGTAAACCTCAGCTTTTTCTGCATTTAGAAATAATCGTCGTGTTCACATCGATGGAATCAAGTAATGAGAAAATCTATTTTGTGCGTGTGAGTGAGAGAGTATGTGCGTCGTCTTCATCGCAGCATGCTCTGGGATGTGTAAAGTCAAACAGGGGAAATTAAAACAACTTTGTTGCTACCTGATAAAAAAAGAGTGTTAGACTTGGAAAGTTAGAGAGTTGTAAGAAATATGACTACAGTTATATGAGTAATTTTCCTTTAAAAACAGTTCAGAAGAGTTACAGTCTTCAAAGTTCAAGGATCGTGCTCATAAGAAGACTTCAGAATAATAAATATATATTATTATTTCTTTATTTATTATTATTATTTAGATTTTCTCTGTCGATGAAATACAAATTCACCCTTTTTTATTTAAGCAATCAGGTGATATTTTCAGATTTTTCATTTTGCAATATATACTGCAGAACAATATAGATTGCAATGCCAATTTTACTTTAGTATCACGCAGTCTTTGTGTCTGTGTAAGCATCTGTGTGCCAGTGTGTGTGTGTTTCAGTCAAACTGACTAAAAACTTCCCTCTTGCTTGTAGAATGCATGTCTTGCAGGAAAGGCGACGGAAATAACTCGGGGAGAGGAAGCACGGCACAAATGCTGAGAGTGAATTTTCGGGAGAGCTCAGAGTTTGCTGCGTCACATCTCATGAGTGATCAGATCTACGAGGAGCCTTCCACTCCTCTACAGATCCGTCCTGAAACTCCTCCACTTCCTCCTTTTTCCCTTTTAACCTCCCTCTCTACCGCAAAGCAGACATGCACTAAACAAACACTAATACAACCTTTGTGACCCCAATTACAGCTCATTGTACTACAGGGGAAAAGGACTCCCGTGCTGGGAATAATGATTCGGATTAAACCCAATTAGAAGAGCTGCTCCGCTTCACGGCTGTATTCAGAATTACTGGACAGTGCAGCAACAAACAGATAGCCAACATCTTATTGAGTACAAAGTTGTGAAGAAACAAACTATACGCTAGCAAAAGGAGTGTTAAGCATCCCTCTTAATACAAGTTACACCGACTGCATAACACACACGAGAGGGATTACGATATGACAGACGTATATCTGACTTGAGTACTAGTTCTCTCAAGCAAAAAAGTAAAAAGTAATGTTTATGCAGTAGAAAAAACTTACACTTAAACTCAAAACCCAGTTCAATGTTGCACAAATGCCACATTTCAGATGACAAAACTGAGTTTAACATTACCAGCTGGCCTTTGGAACTGATGCAGTGCCATACGAAGTGCTGCCATCAGCTCTTAAGAACCTAATCCAGAACGGCTGGATTCCGCTCCAATAATAACATTCTTAGTTCACCGCTACCATTAGCATATTTTCCGTTACACGTTTTTTCTCCCGCTCTCATATCACAACATCTTGACGAAAAAGCTATGCTGATGTTAAAACCGTAGGAGTTACATGATGGTAAGAAAATATGTTCGTGAGCATAAATCGCTCAAAACCGCAAGTAAGATGCCTTGCCGCTCATCTAAACAAAAGCTTTGCTAAATCCTCCTGTCTGGATGGTACAAACACAAACATACACCCTCACAATACTGGAGGGCTTTATTCAGCTCTCTTTCTCTGTTAAAAACTGTTCCACCATCACACATCACACTGCGACTGTGATGAAATGGTTTTCTTGATTTATGCTCTAAAGTTTTAAACTGTAATCACATATGATTAGCACATTCTTAACAAATCTATGTTTTTGCAAAAATGACCTATTGGTCAGTAATCGATTAATTTTTTCGATTAATCAATTATTAATCAGGTAAAAAGCATTTTTAATGAACCAAACTGTCTGTTTCTATTTTCCTATATTTATTTTTTACTCTCTAACATTATAAAATTTTGGTCTATAACTCATTTTTTATTAATTTCTGGGAGTAAACTACATTATTGCGCAAGATGGCGTTCCACATGTTCACAATAACACAGTGGACACGTGCCCAGCAAATAATCACTAAAAGAATCAAGTTAATGTCTGTATTGTGAGTAGAACGCTGGTGGTTTTGTTATTTATCAGCTAAAAATGAGTTTTGTCTGTGATAAATGGAAGGATCTGACTGAACTGGAACGCTTTATTGAATGAATTCCCTGAGAGAGTCGTGAGCGCTAACAAACAGCGCATGTGTTTACGTCACGAAAATGGCGAGGCGAGGTACTGCACTGGTTCTCGTCTCTTCTTTTATGGCGGTCGGTGTCCAGCGTAATGGTGCTTAATGGTGCCCCCACATTAGGGGGTAGCCACTTTACGTATGTGTATAATAACACAGACCCAACTTATCAATTGTTAAATTAGTTGCCAACTATCTTAATAATCGATTTTAATTGTTGATTTCATGCTAACAAGCCAAATTCAAGGTGGGGATCATCGCACAAAAATGTTCACACTCAGATTTCGGAGTCAAAGATATTTTTAGCAAAACAAACCCAAAATATCAAATCTTCACTTCATCATTATTCTGCAAACTCCAGCAAAGCAATAGTCAAAAGAGAATCTTCTTTAAGTCCTCACCTGCGTCTCCTCCTGCATGACTCGGTACTGCTCCTTCCACACAGCGATTTTGGAGGCCTCGTCCTTGCGCAGTGCTCGCTCCTTCTTCAGCTCGGGGCTCCAGAAGGTCTTGATGGAGTTCATGGAGGAGCTGAGCTTGCTCTCCTTCACGTCCACCTCTTTACGCAAGAGCTCGTTCTCCCTCAGCACCTCCTTGAGCTGAGCTTGCAGGTCCATGATGGTGTTGTCGCGCGCCTGGCGCAGAGAATGTGGCACGGTGGAAGCCATGCTGGAGGGCATGTGGTGGTCTCCGAAAGCGATGGCATCGCTGGTGATCGAGCCAGGCCCGCCGCTGGCGATGTTGGGGCTGCTGCCCATCACGGCCGTGCGGACGCCGTACGGCAGACGCCCCCCCGAGCGTCCCAGTGTCATGGTGCTTTTGGGCAAGTCCGGGCCGGAGGAGGAGGACACCACCTCGTTGTCGCTTAGGTACATGGGTCCGGAGGCGGCGTAGGCGGCGTTGAGGGACTGGATGTTTTCCATGGACAGGGTTTTGCCGCCGGGTCCACCGGGCCCTCCGCTGCCGCCCGTGCTGTTGGTGCGCCGATGCCCCAGGCGGGGCGAGCGGGGCAGGCGAGGCGAGCGGCCGGGGCTCTGGTTGCTCCCTCCGCTATGGTTGCCCTCCACTTTGCCAACCGAGCGAGCACTGCCGTACATTGTGGCTTTTTGGACAAGCGTGGGACGGTGTGACGACGAAGCAGGAAAAACCAACTCAACGATCAGCTGGGTGTCAGGGGTTCTGAACTGGTCGCTGAACTTAACTAAATGACAGGAACAAATATCTCATGTTCAAAATGTCTCCAAGGCATAAAAGGTGATGATCAGATTGAAAGCGGCTTTCATGAGCTCAATCCACTAACAGTAACGTCTCCAGGAACTCACCGACCTGCAACACAAAAAGAGAGAAAAAGGAGTCGGATAAACACTAAGGTAGAAACACAGGAAATTTAATGTGCAATAGTATAATAAAGTGATCTCGAATACAGAAGAAAAGCACAGATGGTACATCACTTTTAATAGTTTAACCTAGGGGTGGGCGATATATCGAATATACTCGATGTATCGCGGCTTGTTCCACGTGCGATGTAGTAAATGACTATATCGTGATCGAGTATAAATCCTAACGTTATTGTTAAACAGACAGCACGTACTTCGCTTTCGAGTTTTGCTTTTCTGCCCCGTCAAAGCAGACAGCTCGCTCCCCCAACCATCCAGAAAACTCCTAGCGCATAAGCATTTTGTACCGCTTTCGTGTTTCGCTTTTCTGCTCGCTCCCCCGCCTATGGCGTCACATCAATGCCAAAACTAGAGCGCGCAAAATGGCTTGCCGCAAAAATTTCACGGGCGTAAATTTCAAAGTCGCGAGCGCAAATGTGAAACTCGAGAGCACAAAATTAAGAATAATATTAGGCAACTGTATTTTTCCTCTCTAATGCTCTTTTTTCCTCTCGATGTTAAATGTCAACGGTTTTGGCAGTTTGGGGGCGGGGTATTTACTGTTTCGGAGAAAGAGGAACGGCGGCAGGTAGGTTAAACGCAAGTTATAGTTTATCATCCTTAGAATTATAATTTAATAGTTAAGTCTTACACGTTTAATAAGCACACAATCAATGGGCCTCTACTCATTCTGGTTCGTTCCTCAATATAAAAGTATATATATATAATACTTGGTTTAAAATAAAAGCATTTACTATATTAAACTTTGGCTTAAATTAATTATATTGGTGTCATTTTATCCAGTATAGGGCCGAATTTATCATTTATACAGTGGTTTAGAGGAAATGTCAAGGTATTGAGATATATATCGTAATGTGATATAGCTTTAAAAATATTAAGTATATTATTTTATGCCACACGCTTTCAGCCCTAGTTCAACCTTTTATTATTAGAATCCCAATATCAAGTATCTGTTGATATCGATAGTGGGGCATGTCATCTCTACTATATGTTTAATAATGACATTTGATATCACAGTTAATATATATATATGGTTTCTACTAAGTAGTTTTAACATGAATTACAAATTAAACCACTATTGACCCTATAAAAGCCTTTGTGGCTGACTTTACTTTCCAAGTTATCCCTTTGCCATACAGTTCTGGAAATAGACAACCGTAATGCTGAATATATTAGGGTTGGGTATTAATCGAATCACATTAAGAAGCTTTAATCACATAGTCTTTGCACATAGATGATATTTAATTATTTTTGAAGTACCGTTATAATATAAACAGTATTCTCTTAATACCATCTCCAGTCTGTTCATGTATCATCCCCTTAACAATAATACCACCGACCGCATGTGTTGAGACATGACTCTGCCACATCGCCTCCGTGTTTCTTCACTCTTTTAAAACACAAAATATGCACTCTCCCACCATCAGAACAATATCCCAACTTTAATTACTGTTAATTATCAGTGAACTATGAAAAAAGCCAGACAAAAAGAAGAGTCGTTCATTAATCATAATCAAGGTAAAATATTCAATTAATCATGATACTGATTTCAGGTGGTATCGCCCAGCCCTGCCGTAGTCTACTTAACATGTTTCCTGTTTGCTCTGGGCTATAATGGGCTGGCCTTCCACGTTCTTGTATTGAGTTACTGACAGGAATTTATGAATATAGTTTGCCAGAATTTTGAATACATGTATAGGATTTCAGTATGTTGTGACAGTGCACTAAAAGAGCAAATTTATTTTGGTCTAAATAAGTTGGTCCTATTTTTTCTTTGTAGTATTATTAGTCATAACTATTTTTTATTTAATTTGTATTTTATTTATATTTTATTTATATATTTTGTATTTTTTGTTTTCAAGAGATTGTAGAACTGCGCTACATTGCTGATTTTGTTTACTATTTTATACAATTGAATATTATACTTTCAGTTATTTTAAGGGAAAATTTACGAGTCAATGAGTAATCGTGTTAAATAATCGTGATTTCAAGATTGACCAAATTAATCATGATTATGTTTTTTTCCATAATCGAGCAGCCCTAATATATGTATTCTAACTGTTGAAAAATTCTCGCCAAGAACATGATGTATTTTGTTTTATTGTTATGAATATTACTTTAGTAGAACAGAAAAAAAGAATATAAAAACTAGAGGTTGACCGATTATACTGAGTCTTGCTAGTTAACGGGGCCAATAACTAATATTTGTAATGATATGCAGAAAAAAGAAAATCTCTGGCTGAACTCTCCTCTCTCCTCTTCTCCTTCTCGGAGCTTCACGTGAGTGACAACAAGGCTTCAGCATTGACTGGCTACTACTTGTGTGACATATAGCCAATCAGAGACTGTTGTGGGCATAACATTAAATGAGGCAGCGAGTCGAGAGCAAACGGCACAGAGAGACGGCAGGGGAGCCACAGCCGCACAACTTGTAAAAAATTAAACACTGATACCGAAAATAAGCAAAATGCCTAATATCGGCCCCCGATAATCGGTCGTCCCTTACTTAAAACACAATTAAACATAACACCCCTCATAAAACAGAGGAGAGAATCATCTTTTAATTGATTTTCATCAACACTGGTGCAATTGACTCATATGATTTATTTGTCAGGCTTCAATCTCCACAGAAATCAGAATATATGTACACTCATCCCAGCACACAGAAATATACAGACACAGTGCTCTACCGAGCGATGCTACTACGACCTGTCTCACGGTACATTTTCTCCTGATTGAAGTCGACCTGCTTGGGTCTTTTCCCCCCCGCCGGAGAGGAAATATTGGTCTAATGAACAGCTCTTTAACCTCCTTCACCGGAGCTCTATCTAGGTCACTTAGACGCCACAATACATCTACTTCAGCTGTGAGCATCACGTCCAGTACCTACACACTGCACCATCAGCAGGCCTACGCCTCGCCATCCATTACACCTCTGTCTTTCTCCATCATTATCTGTGCTGTCTTCATTTCTCACCTCCAGTTTTAACAGTTCATCCCCTTCTAATTCCTTCTGGATAAATTTAGAAACTTGGCACTTAAATAAAACTGATTCATGAACTTATTTTTCACATTACGTTATTTACCAGCACACGCGACCCCATTTTATGGATCAAATTCAACACTAACACTACATAAGACTGCATTATGTCTCATGGACCCTTACCGGCTACTCTGGTCATCATATCAGGAGCGGTACATTTACATTTAGATCAAAGAAGTGTTTGTATGCGTTGGGTTGTGAGAGGCCATTTGTCCTGCAAGCTGCTTTCCCATTTTGCTCCCGCCTGAAAACCTTCATTGTTCTTTTTTAACACCACATCTTTGTTTCTCAGCAAAAGCTGGTTTTGCGTGACATCATGTGACACGGCGTAACAGAACATTTTATATCAAAGTGTATATGTTCGTGTTCTGCTAATTAGTTTGAACTTAATTTTAACATTAATGACAAACTGAATCCCTATAAACGTCTTTATGGCTGATACTCTCTTGAAAGTTTTCCTACTGCCATACTGTTTGGACTTCATATGTCAGTATTGCTGAAAATATTCAAACAGCACTACGAGCTGAGCTGTATGATGAGAAGTTTTTATAGACGGTTAATAAGGGTCAGGAAAAAGTCCAGTGGGATGTGAACAGCGTCCTGCTGATGGCTTTCCCCTCGTATCGTTAAGGCGTCCTCTAGATTACAGTTTGGTGTTTTATTCAAGCCAATTTGATAATAATGGTAGGATTCACTCAGTCTGCACCATCACACATGATATTCACAACACAATTACCACTTTTCCACTACACTGGTGCTGGTGCCAGGTGCCGGTTCTGGTGCTCGGTCGGTGCTGAACTGAGAACCAGCCGAGAACCGGCCCGCATTTACACTGAACAGGGAGTTCAGCGGGAGCCGCATGATAAGACGTCATAGGTCACGCCCACTAAACGAACGGTTGTTCATACGAAGCCTGCAACTTTTAGTTCGTCCCTTATTTCTTCATATGCCTTCTAATTTCTTGTGCACTTTCCAATTTCTGCTGAATCTGGACATCCATATTGCTAGAAGCGCTTTAATTTCTTCTGCGCTCCACGTTACCGGACTTTGGTTCTCCGCCATTTTCTCTTCTAAAGCGACCTATCACTCCGCCCACCTCGTGACGTCACGGGTTCTCGCTGCTAGACCAGCAAAGTTTAGGGGCCGGTTCGGAGCCGGTTTTAGGGCACCGGCACCAATTTTTGCTCTGTGGAAAATTGCGGCACTGGTTCCAAAATTGGGAACCGGCACGGAACCGGCACAGGAACCAGAGCAGTGAAAAAGGGGTAAGAGAGAAAGAGAAAGAGAGAATGCTTTAATGCAAATTGAATACCACAAGGCTTAAGCAAACATTTTGATTTTAACAAGAATTTTTTATGAACACATTCTACAATACAAAGTTAGAATCATGGCCTCAGCTCTGTTTGGCAAGTTAAGCTACTACCAGACACATTTTAAAGGCCCTAAAACACAAATACTGTACGTGAAATGACATGACATTGTGTATTAAGTTGTAGGAATGTAATCTTTTCATTTAATTCATTCATTCATTATCCAAACCAAGTAATCCTAATGGGGGTCGCGGGGGTACCGGAGTCCATCCCGGGAACTACAGGTGCAAGGCGGGGACCGACCATGAGCAGGCGCCAACGCACTGCAGGGCACACACACTCATACTCCCATTCATACCTTACGGGGCCAATTTTGATTCACCAATTAACCTATTTTGCATGCTTTTGGACTGTGGGAGGAAACCGCAGTACCCGGAGGAAACCCACGCGAACACGGGCACAGCGTGCAAGCTCCACACAGAAAGACCCCACAGCTGACCGGGCGATCGAACCCAGGACCTTCTCACTGTGAGGCGGGAGTGCTAACCACTGCGCCACCGTGCCACCCTCTTTTCATCTAGTGATATTCAAGGAAGAGCATGACCACATGATGATGTCATATCTAAATGTCATGGCTGTTGGACTGAGATAAAATGAGAAATTGTGTAGTGTAAAATACAACAAAAGCTTGGGCCTTAGAATAGGCAAAAAAATACTACATGTATTGTTTACAGCTATGAGGCAGGATCAGATAAGGACACTGGAGAGGCAGAGAAGAGAATAAATGTGTGATTGTCTGTGTCTACAAATCTAGCTTTCATGAAGTGCTGCAAACTGAACTTAACATGAACACAAACACATCCATCAGTATATCTTAGCCAAGGTAATCTCTCAAAGCTGTTTTATGTAAAAGATTTGTATCCTACAGAAAGTTTCCTGATGCTGGAATAGCAAATGGTGGAGTCTAACAGTTTAAATTGAGCATTTGGCAGGTTCATATGCAGAGTGATGTATCTCATTTGTTCATTCATCTTCCACATTAAAACTAAAACTTAAAACTGCCAAAACAAATGTCTTTTTACAATATTCATTTCCAACAAACCAAAATAAATAATGAGCTGTTTTCCGATTTCCCATTTTGTGCTCAAATGGAAAAATGGGAAATAGGCACTAATATTCAGTTTAGGTTATTTTATCTCAAGCAAGTGGCATGCCCCGAAATTAACTGTTTCAAGCAGAATACTGCAAAAAACTGACTGTAAATGAACAACAACAATCTCAGATGAAGAAGAGTAACCCTCTTACCAACAAGGAACAGTCAAAGTAAATTTTAAACTTTAACAGTAAGACCTCTCTGTTTTCCAACCACAGAGGTGACGGTTACACAGAGATTGTTAAAAAATCTCAGATGAAGAAGACTAGCCCTCTTGCAGCCAAGGAACAAAACGAAACTCGTATGAAAAGTAAAATAGAACGGTATACATGGCTAGGTGGTTTTCATCGACCACATGTAACATCACTTGCATTTGATTTAAAAAAATTCTAAATTGAGATTTGTTTGTTTTTTCAGTTTTTCCCTATTTTTCATTTGAGCATTTGTTGAGACATTCATTTTTGTAGTTTTGGTTTTAATGTAAATGAATGATGGACGGTTTCATACTTGTAAACACTTAAAATAAGCTTGTAACAGAGTGGTGATTAATAACCTAGCAGGCCTTATTACAGTAACAGATCAATATCTACACAAATAAAGAGCTGCTGGATAAAGTTTCCACCCAAAAATGTGCAGTGTACAAGTGTATATGACTCTTACTTTTATCAACACGCTCACTGCTACTATTCAGTGATACTACTCTTTTTCATGGTCTGTGAACAATTCAGTATATTTTTAAACATAGATTATTAGCTTTGCATGAGACTATTTTAAGAAAGGGGAAGGACAAGCACAGGGTGAGACAACCCTTCTATAAAAATAAATGTACAGAATGATCAAATGTTTTGTGTCCCTCAGAGAGTTTAAGTAGCAATAAATGCACAGTGCATTGCAATTCTGTTTAAAAGAACTTTAAAAGAACATTTAAAAGTTTGGAAAATAATCAGATGTCTAGTCTGTGGTAGAATTGCATAATAAAACATGAATATAATAAGGTTTACTGAGCAACACTTTTTACTTCCTTAGAGCCAGACTTCCTTGTGTTTTATAGTCTTGAGTAACAGTATTCAGTAGAGATGCATGATAAATAAATATTATTGGCGGATATCGATATAACTAGGTACCAAAACTCCCAACATTTTAAGCCCTACGAATAATTTAAATCATTTATGAGACACTCTTATCCAGAGAGACTTCTAAGGCTTGACAATTTATCGAAAATTAATTAAAACCAATCATCAGAAAATCTTTTCTTGTCCGTGGCGATTATTTAAAAAACTTATTTTAGCCAGTGTGTGCTCATGTTCTGTGCCCTTAAAAACATCATACCACATGTTTTCATGGGATTGCCCCCTGCCCAGTCTGTCATGGCATATGAGTGTTTATTCAATTATTTTAAAAACAGAAAGATTCAAAATGCACTCTTTCATTAGAAAAATACATCAGCTTTAGTACAGCATATTTACAGTACAAACTTGGTCAGTCGTTGTTAATTGTAATCAAGGTAAAATGTTAATTTTAACCTGATGGTCACCAACACCAGGTTTAACTTCTTTAGACCACTGCACCGTCACTGCCCTTTATACACGTCTGCCTTGTCATCTGAAAAGTAGAGGGTTGACTCGGGTCGTGCTCACTCACCCTTAAAAACCCACACCTGGGCTACTGCGACACCAAGCCATGTAGGCGAGTTACCTGTAGCAGCAGCCAGGATGTTACCATCTGGCTAATGAGCCCCCCAAGGCCTGAAATCGAACACCTGGACAGTGGACACACAAGACCAAGCACCAGCCAAGTAAATCTTCTTAAAGCCTAATCCCTTTATTTTCCATCGCTCTTTCCTCCTCTCATCCTCAGACTCAGACAGGAACGCTGGCGCCTATAGTACCAGACATAAAGGAAGAATGCCACGTTGTTCGGGTAATAATGGGCTAGTGTGCCATCATATATTTCAAAATTTTGAGAATAAGTATTGTTTAAATTGTTTAGAAATAAATCAATAATTAAATATTTCAGCTTTAGCAAATTAAAATTAAAAAAAAAACGCTTTGTGCTGTGATTGGAAATGACATGAGAGCAGCTGAAAGAAGAGAACGTTAGAGGAAAACTAGGGCTGGTGGCAAAAAAGAAAAAAAAAGAAAAACGTGGCTGAAAATGACCTTATGAATTCAACAAAAATGTCACTGTGGCATACACACTTAGCCCTTAGCTACACAGAGTTTCTGAGAAACACAGCAACAAGGAAATTAGCTGAGCTGTTGGAGGGATTAGAGCTCTACAAAGGATCACTGAATTTTGGCTATATACAGTATCAAAGATGATAAACTATAAGGACAGATGTGCTTCAATATATTATCAGAAAGAAAAGGAAACCATGCATGATGGTAGCACTCCAGGAACAGGGCTGCATACTGCTGTTCTTCTTTCTAATCTTATATCTAAGAATATAAAACTCTTCTTCCTACATCCCAGATGTAAGCCAGTCTGTAAGCTTCTCTATTCTTCCTGTGGTGCAGGACCAATGGGACCAGATCAGGTCCAGCCTTGCCTGTGAATAAAAGGGCTCGACTCGGGTCAGCTCTAAGCCGTTCCTAAAAAGGAACAAATCAGATGTTCCTGTTCCCTTAACAGCAGGAGATTCACAAGCCAAAAATACTTTTCACCCACCTTAAAGCACAAAGGTAACAGGTAAACAAATCGATCTACATTCATCACCCCTTTTTTAATAGAAAGTATTCATCTGAAACGCACTGTTCTCTTCCCAGTGTTGCCAGTTCTGATTTGTTAAATCTCCACTCTGTGTTTAAAATGAAGTCAGTACAGGAAATTAAGGGTAGACCGAGATGGGGATTTTAGGGCTGAAATCACTACTGATTTGAACTAATCAAGGAGACCTATAATCAATCAAATGAAAGGATACATGTCTGATGTACAGCTGGGGTCAAAATTCAGAAAACACTCCAATACAAAACTTAACTGAAGCACCTTTTTGCACATGTGTAACCTCGAGAGCGTTTCCTAATGTTCCGAACAAAAACAGTGCACCCAGCTGCCATTTTTATAAAGTTACAAGTAAACAATCAAACAAATAAATAAATCCCTGAAGTATTATAAATTAACAAAATGAGTAAAAGGTACATTTGAAATTTGTCTCACAATTAATAGTTTGTGAGGTGCAGAAAGAGACTGCTGCGTCTGTGCCAAAGTAGAGCATTTACTAATGAGTTTTAATTTATGGGCAAAATGCCCAATCCTGATAACCATAAAAATGCTAAACATTGGCGTAGATAATCGGTCAGCCTCTAAAATGTGTATATATATATAGAGCCAAGTCTACATATAATATACAAATCAGTGGTAAGAGTTTAAATTAATACTGTGTCTGAAGACTAAGGGTCGGCCAAATATCGTCTGGGCCGATTATCAGGGACCCATGTTAGGCATTTTGCTGATTATCGATGTGGGTGTTTAATTTTGACCATCTCCAATATTAAGTAATTACAAGGTGCGCTACTGTGGCTCCACTGCCGTCTCTTCTCTATGTGCCATTTGCTCTTGACTCGCTGCTTCATTTAATGTCCCGCCCACAACAGCCTCTGATTGGCTATATGTCAACGAGTAGTAGCCAATAAACGCTGAAGCCTTGTTTTCAGTGACACCACACGAGCGAGGCGTGAAGCTCCGAGAAGGAGAAGAGGAGAGAGGAGAGTTTCAGCTGAGCTTGGTGTTAGTAAAATTCTACATTTTCACAGAGATTTTCTCTTTTTTGCATAGTGGTTTCAAATATTGGTTATCAGCCCATTTAATTAGCAATAATCGGTATCAATACTGGCCCTGAAAAACCAATATCGGTCGACCTCTACTGCAGACAGTGTTTTGAATATCTGGAAATAGGACTGTCCCAGGTTAAGTGCAGAATAGGAAGCCTTGTATATGCAGTTATTTTAATCAAAATTAATCAGGTCTGATGTGATGTTCTGTGTCATATTACAGCTTCATGCTCATGTCAAGTGAGAACAGTACATTGTATCTCGTCATGTAGTAGCGCCAGCCGGGGGAGGCAAAGGGGCTGGTACAGGCTTTCTCCGAGATGCGTCAGGACAGCAATCACATCTTCTCAAACTGCTGCTTGCTTACTCAACACTTCGGGACAGCTGTGCACGAAGGAGAGCACAAATCGCTCTGTTCTGCAAAGAATGTTGGGATGGAGGAGTAAAGTCCAACATCCCCCCCCAGACCGCCAGAATCGAACAGAAGAGTAAACCAAGATTTAACCATGTTAACCAGCGCTCAATAGCTACTCTGTTTATTACATTAAAATGATATTTTTGGAACTGCACTATTTCAAACACATGCGGTGTATAAATGTGACTTAATTTCCTTTTACAGGTCCTCGAGTGTATTATTTACACCAAATAATGGTGCTAAATATGCTGCAGATCCCAGACAGACACTATAAGGCACTAATGAGTCTTACTTGGGAAGACGGACTAACTCTTGAGATCACTTAATAACTGTGCATTACTCAAATAAACTACAAGTTCATGTTTAGACTCAAATGTGTACACAAAGTAAACCAGACATTATTTTACTGCGTGCTGTTTAGTTATTACGACTCATTTTAGACTGTACAGATAGATCCAGATCAGTTAAAGTCTATGCACTGAAAAATAAAATTTAATCCGAAATACTCCGAGAATTCCATGGTTTAGACAAAAGAAAATCTAATAAAATGTGATATTATTAAAACATAATAATGAAAATTTTAAATAAGTAAGTGATTATTATTTTGTCATTGTGAACAAACCACAATACAGCGCAGCACAGAGTGCACAAGGAAATGAGACCTCTGAATTTGAGCCATCTGTGAGGGAGCAGTGAGCAAATAGCATGGGCAGAGTCCGGGGAGTAGTGCTTGGGGGCGGTACCTTGCTCACGAGTACCTCAGTGGGAGCTTTACCTGTCTGGAATTCGAACTGGCGACTTTCTGATCATGTGGCAAACACCCGAACCTTTACACCGCCATCCGTCCCAGTTATAATCATGGAAACCAGTGATCCCATGGAATCTTTTGGCACAAGCAAATTGTCTCGGAGCCATGTCTAAAACACAGCAGATTACTGCAGGAGAAAATCCACAGAGACTTTGAGTCAACTAATCAATAATCACATTCAATCTATACCTGTTAGGAGGAGACCTGATGCCCTTTTCAGTATGGCAAGGAGGGCTCGCTCTCACACTGCTTGTGTGTGTATGTGTTTTCATTAGGTCACTGTATCAGTGATGAGCTGTGCACAAACCACAGAGTGAAGGGTGCTGTAATCCTGCATGAGAGTCGATAGAGCCTGTTCAGTCTTGCCACTGAGGTCCAGGTCAGAGAGCAGTACTGCAGGACTGCGAACACACACACTTCAACTATGTGTGTACACACACACACAGCTCTAAAAACTTGCTCTATTCATTTACTTGTAAGGAGACCAATTACAGCCAGCACTTGACCTAAGATCCTGCATTTATCATGCTCATCACTTTGCACTCTCACTTTATTATTTATGGCTAAATAAGTAAAATTGCAGCATCACCCCCTGTATTCTAATCCATATATTCTCACCACGCTCTCCCTTTATAATGCTGCTTTTCTCTGTGTGATCTCACGTTTGTCTACATGGGGACAGCTTAAGACAACCCTTTGGGAAAAAAAATATGTTGATGCTGCTGACAGTCATAAGATCATGGCTTTGTTTATATTACAACATGACATTCAATAACTAAAGAGGATATCAGATTTAATGATATTGATGTTGGAACTGGAAGCTGTAGCCGCAGTACAACACAATCATTTGACACGTCCATGTGAGATAAAGTCAATAAACCCTGCAGAAAGTCTGCTTTGCAGCACATGCAGTATTTCCACACATTATATTCTTGACCAAACTAATTTTTCCCTTGAGGCAGGACAATCCAACCCTCAAACTGCAGAGCATCAAAAAAGTACACCAAAAGTGTACCAAAAAGTACCACAGTATCTAAGCTTAATAAATGTAAAAAGTGACTAAATCGACAGCCAGCTGCAGAAGTATTAACGATCAGTGAAAGATGCAGTCGTCAAATAGATCTCAGCCACTTCACAGTATGGAGGATGAAAGAATATACATGTTCCATCCTGTTCCACCGTCTTCACTAGCCATGGTGCCTGTCATGTCTCCAAAACGAAGCAAGAAAATTGCAGTAAAATTCCATGCCACAAGACAAATACAAAAATGCAGCTACTTCACAAACTACCTGCAAGTCTGCATATGTTCATTTAATTCAATAAGCCCCGTGCTTTTCAAGTAACCACAATATTCTCAAATATTTATCTGCCAGGACATTGCCAAGCCAAAAATATAATTCTTCTATTCAACTACAGCTACTCATACACACATATCCATTTGGGATAAACACCACGTTATTATAGCAACAAAAAGGAAAACTGTTAATGAAATAGTCACTCAAGTAGGAGGGGCGACAGATTTTTAGCCAAATATACCTCTAAAATCAGACTGTAGATGAGACAAAATTCTATTACTACCTTTAAGAGAAGAACTAAAAATGAAAAAGCACATTTTGAGAATACATTAAAGTTAGTAATAATAAGTAGTCAAAAATACTCTTTATATATGTATTTTCCTAAACAGCATTTCTCCTTCCCTCTCTCATTCTCTGTCTCCTTCCCTCCCTCCCTCTCAGATTGCATCAGGAGCTCAACAGGTAAACAAGACCTTCTAAGTAAACAGCCAAACAGAAAATATGGTCCGAAGCGGTGCCTGTGACTAACTCTGGGAAGGAAACATGATCAAATATAAAAATAGCAATACTGAACAAACAAAGTAATGATGGAACGTCATCTCAAATCAGCATCGTATATTATTTTTTAAAACTTACTTACTAAAGTAAAAATAAAGAATGTGAAAACAAGAGAAGACATAAACGTAACAGTGGAAAGGTAATACCCTCCAAAATGTTGTGTACAAGACAAGGGTGCTTTGTGTATGTACACGTGGGTACAGAGTGACATTAATCTCCCTTATGCCAAGCAGAACTCTTTCACTATTCTGTACACGCAGTAGACAAAACCCCTCCAGTGAGAATAAAAGATTGCACAGGTAATAAAAAGATAATTAAAGTAAGAGTTAGATTGAGAATAAAATAGACAATAGCAGCTAAGTGCAAAACAGTTTAAGAAACTTTTGAGAGACAAAATAAAATTGAACGTTGGAGTAGAATAGTAACTATGCTATTCTGTAGATGTTTTAACACTCGGAACAACAGCAGTGAGTTAGACAAAGGTGTGTCATTATAAGCTGTACAGATAAATAAGTGGAAAGCTGTGATGACTAAAAGAGCATGGTGTGTTTATGAAATGTTGCTGAGTATTCTGAGCAACTACAGTCTATTGCATATCCTAATAACTTATCCAAACACAACCTGTTGATTCAGCTTAAAATTCACTGGCTGAAATACCACTCATTCACACTGTTCTCCTGTAACAAAATCAGGTTTGTATTTGGGACTTGTTGCTTTTAAAGTCTGCATGTGTTAACACAGGGCCAATGAGTAAGGATTTTAGCAGGAGGCTAGTATTCTAGCATGGTTATGGGAGGGGCTCAACAAAGCCTGAGTGAGTTTTAATGTGTTAAACCTGACAAGAAGTGACAACCTGTAATGTTTATTTTATATATAAAAGGTTTTATATAATATTATATAAGAGTAAACATGTTGCCCTACCCTGAGCTCACCTCAAAGTAATCTTAGCTAAAAAAAATAGGGCTGCAAATAACTGCAAAAAACTGTGATATATATTGCAATTAAAAATATATATTTTACCAAATAAACTGAAAACTATATTTGGATTGTTATATGATTAGTGTGATTTTGTAGGGGAGGGGAATTTTCCATAGATTTTTTTCATAAGACTTCTCTTGAGTATGAACCATCCTTTCTTGAACTTTATCCTAAAACCCTTTAGTCAGAGTAAATAAAGTTTCATCAGAAAAGACTTCTATTGCAGATTAGTCATGGAAAGTGAGAAGTGAATTTTCCTTTTGCATCAAACAGCAAAAAAGTTGTAGGAAAGTCGGGCTTGATTTAATTTCTTAAACAAAACATGTCACAAAAACTTTTTTAAAAACACAGACTGAATGTCTCAAATGAAGAAGATATTCATACATGTTGCTGTTACACACTATCTGTAGAACATAAAAGACCATATGCAAAAAAATTAACTATAGCAATTTAAACAAAAAAAATTGTGTATTTCAGCAACATTTTTCTATATACTGTATATTTTTTATTTAGCATTCTCTAATTTATTTAAAATATCAAGCAGTCCTGACAAGTGCATCACTCTTATTAAGATTATCTAAAACTGTTAAGATAGTGGGGTCTTTTCAGATTGCTGATGCTACAAATCTAGCAAAAAAACAAAACAAGAAAAGACAAAACATTACTCAAATTGTCCAGTCTTTCAATTTGTCACTCAATTGTTTACGTTAGTGTTTATCTTGTTTGGCTCCTAAATTCATCTCTGAAATGCTTTACCTACACAAACTTACTGGTATATATTTAGAATCTGCAGGAGCTGGTGAGTAATAATAAGTGATGGTCAAAGCTGAATCATCACTTACTAATAACTATGAGACGTAAAACTGTATAAGTAATATTTACACTTTAACTGTAGTTTTGCACTTTTTTATTTTAATTTTAACTTTGACTAAGCACAAAGCTTCTGCCAGCTACTCAGTTGTGAACTGATACGAATGGAAGCGTGTGTTAATTCCACATATGATATTGTATCACATGTGTTTGATAGCTTCTGAACTGAATCAAATCTAAACCGTATCGTAGCAAATTTTGTGATGTTGGCAGCCTAAACCGATATGACACCGTGATGAAACTTGTGACTTACACAACTAGAAAATGTGCTACGTGAACAAATATTGTCCTGGGATAACATGGCGATGCTGTAACGGTTTACCGGCCAACGCCGCTTTCAGCTCCGGTTAGTCTGACTGGACTGACTGCTGAGAGATTTATAGCGGCTTTTTAAAAGACGTCGTCCTCTCCCGAAATGAACAAGAAAGCAGCTTTTTGTTACACCAGGACACCACCACCTCAACCACCACCTCGGCTTCAGTCGGACAAGCAAAATAAGTCAAGAAAAAGGCAATGAAAGGAGACACCCGAGCTCTTGCCTGACTATCTTTTTTCGCTTTTTCCCTCCTCCTGCTCCTCCATTGCTCGCTCGCGCAACAGCCCTTTCCTGACCCGTCCGTACTCAACACAACGCACTGACCACCTGTTCGAACCGGCTTTTAGCACCGACACACCGACTTTGTGTGTGTGTTTAACCGTATGGGTGTGTGTTCTGCGGTGGGTAAAAAGGGCGCCGGGGTCGCCGTAAGGTTTACTCCCAGTCCAAACGGGGCTATGTCCGACCGAGCAGCTGAGGACTGACTCCCTCAGCTCCAGCACTACTCACACTTACTGATGAAAATCACTTGAAAAACTCGCTTTACCTCCTCACATCTCCCGTTTGACAGCTTCCCGGAGTGCTGAAGTACCGTTTCTCGCTTCTGAGAGTGACCGTTACGCGTTACACATCCGTTAAAGGGGAGAAAGAATCCTCTTTTTTTCTAGGAGTTGCTGCTTCTTTTTCGCTCGCCAGCACTACCAGCAGCTCCGCGAGCCCGCGCGCTTCAGTGACGTAACGAGTCGGGATGCGCGCTCCCGTTTTACCTTCCGCTGTGGCGCGAGCGCGGCGAGCACGGGAGTGGCGAGCTTCCATTCATTCATTCATTCATTCATCCGCCCGTTAACGTCAGCGTTGGGTATTCGGAGTAACTACGTAAATAAGTGAGTAAGAAAAACTTTATTTATGATACAAATGCTAAAAGAAAAAAAGGAAAATAAACTAATCCCGATAAATAAATAAGAATTTAAAAATTAATAACATTCCAATATCCATAGTTCACATACAGCAAAATTACTAGATATATACCACTATATATACAACTGATCTTCACGTATGATTCTCCCCAAATGCTAATAAATACTGATAGTATGCCATCACAAAAAAATCCAAAAATTTAAGATGCCCTGTTATTATTACAAGTGTCTTAGTAAATAACATGCTAATGATAGACTACTGAAGAAGACTTTTTCCAAAGAAAAGAAAAGGAAACCGTTGTAGAAAATAATGCTAAAAATGGCTAAATTGCGTCATTAATGGGTATAAAAGTTAAGTATTCATAAAAAGAAAATTCAGTTAATAACCTGAGTGAATGTTAGATTTCCATGCATTTTTCCATTATGATTTAAGTTTTATACCAGGGGAAAAAACTAATAGTTAATAGTTTCTTCTTAATGGGTCTTTAAGGAATACACAACTCAACAAACTGTTAAATATGCATGGAAATGTAACAGAAACACAACATTTGTTGAAAGCAATGAAAAACGTATTGAACGAAAAGTTAATTAAGTTAGAATGGTCAAATATGCAGCCTAAAATATGCAGATTATTAATTTGCCTATATTCCATTTAATTTATGAAATTAAGGAGATGGTTTAGCAAAAAAGGAAGTGTGTAAACGTCTAGCAAAGAACTGCAAAGAACTGCCAAGTAAAACAGCGTGACAACAGTTATTAGACAATCCGATCACTTAGTTTATTGTTTCGTTATTTATTGTTTCGTTATTAGTTTATTGTTTTGTTATAGTTTTTAGCCAGCAGGGGGCAGCAAAAAAGGAAGGGATTTTAAAATGTGTCAAAATTGGAAGTTTATCGAAGCGAGAATGCATTCTTTATGGTCAGGTAAAATATGAACTTTACAGAAACTGAAATGCTAAGAAAAATATAGAACAGTCACAAAAGGGAAATATTTTAGAAGACAATCTGAACAAGTGGAAGACACAAATAGATGCAAGTCAGGATGTACAAGCAATTCCATTTATTTATTATGTGTATTTGATGAGCACCAATGGTTCAACCGATTAAAGTACAATATCAACTATATATTTTTAAAATCAACAGGTATTTGCAAGCCATATTTTAGTGTGTAAAGTGCAAAGTAGAGACACAGTGTTCGCAGTCATGTCTGATGCCCTGTGGGAAGAAGCTGTCACACGGCCTGGCCGATTGACGTCTAATGATGCGATTACGTCTGCCGGATGGGAGAAGTGTGAAGAGTCCATGTGAGGGACGGCGGGGTCACACATAATACCAGAGACCTTTTTAATGCAACATTTAACGAGAACATTTTAGAGGGAAGACATTTCAATGAATGTTACCAGCTGTTTTGACGGCCCACTACGGTGCTGGTGCTGAGCTAGATAGAGATGCATTTGGCTGAACGCTTTCTGTGGTGCTCCTGTAAAAACGCTGTGAGGACGAAGGGAAAGAGGTTGAAAAGAAACTGTACTGTGTAGCACAGCAAGATTAACCAGGATCTTCAGAGGTCTGTCTCAACCCAGTAACTGTCCTTCTGAATTTGGTCTAGTAGTTAGGAGACTCGCGTCTGGACCAAGAGGCTTTGTAGGTTCAAATCGTCCCTCCAGCACTATATTCTTTAGGACACTGAGCAAGGCCCTTAAACTCAAGTAGCTCTCAGGGAAACTGTCTCTGAAATTAGGAAATGAAAGATGCTCTGGACAAGAGTGCTGCTAAATAGCCTTAAATGTACACGCAAATGTAAATGCTTCAGGATTATTCTGGCCAAAACAGAGAGACTCAGGAGAAGCTTCTAACCTTAAGGCCATATGAATTTTTAATCAGGACGTGCCAAAACAACTTTTTAACTATTTTTTATTACACAGACTGACTCTTATGAACTCTTCCTGTCCTGTTCAGTCAAGACTGGTATGCTTGTTTGCAAAAACCAAAAAGGCAAACTGGACTTTACATATATAGTTTTATCATAATATGCACATGCACAGTTACTAGTTGTCGCATAAATGTTATATTTAGGAAACATTTTGGGGGCAGTTGGTAGTGTAACAGTCATTGGTTGTGTAACAGGAGTTGGCCCCATGATTGGAAGGTTGCCAGTTCAAGTCCTGGACCGGTAAGGGTACCACTAAGGTATTCATGAGCAAGTTACTGTTCCTAAACACTGCTCCCCGGACACTTCCAAATGATGCTTACTGCTCCTTCATGGATGGGGCAAATGCAGAGGTCACCTTTCTTTGAGGTGCACTGTGTGCTATGCTGTGCTCTAAAATATTTTTCTATATTTTTTATTCATTTATTAAATGTCTTGTAAAGTTTCTTTGACTTAATTTGTTGATAGTGTATATTGTATTAATTTGTACTTGTATAACTATGTATGTGACAAATAAAGAACCATGAAACTGCTATCACAAAAATCATCACACATGACTGATAGTCAAGCAAAGTGTTCAAGAATCTGATTTCAAGTGTTTTCAACTGTACTCCAACCTCCAAAGACAGACTGAAATATGCATCCATGATTTGATCAGCGTGTAAACCTCTGATGAACTTGCAGACATAAGACTTTTCTGATGCTTTACCAGTTTTAGTGTTGGTTGCAGCTGTGTTTGTCCAGTTGTTTGGTAATCTTTTGACATCTACTCCTACATTAAGCAGTGTAAGCTTTACGAATGTTTGCACATACACTGGACATTGTACACATAAATAGCTGAATATAGTATCTGTTATATTATAACCTTCTACCTCGTGCACATCCAATGTAAAATGTCAATTTGCACCTGTTTAAATGTTTGCATATTTGCACATATACTGAACATTGTACTTGGAAATAGTCCGGATATAGTATCTGTCTATTATAACTCTACCTCTTGCACATTCAGTGTAAATGTCAATTTCAACCTGTTAAGAATACTGCATCCTGACTTGACAAACATGTTTAGCTCTATGTCTGTCTTCCCTGTCTAGTCTAAAATGTATATTGTATATTGTCTGGTTTAAAATGTATATTGTTTAATGTATATTTTAGTATTTTTACTTATTTATTGTTTATTCCATGTGCCCAGTCGTGCCACTGCCTATTTATTCTCTGTTCTACTGTTCCTTGTTTGTTTGCACTGGAAATAACCTGGAGCCACGTCGTCTCGTCTCTCTATGTATCTGTACAGTATATAGCAGAGATGACAATAAAGTTGACTTTGACTTTGACTTTTTTGATGGGTTCAGTGTGTTCGGTTGAGGAATATGCAGGAATATAGGTTTTCTTCGTGTCATACTGCCCTCTGTTGGTGTGTCATATACAATACAGTTATATAAACAGCTTAATATCCTGTGTCTTTTTATTATATCTACTTTATAAATGAATTTAACAGGTATAAAGCCAAATCTCAAAGTCATTATAGCAACTCAATAACCTTAGAATGAAAAACGAACAGGATCACTGCTTAAACTTTTTTATTACATTTGATTTAAAATCATTTCACTTTTTAAAACAGGCATAAATGCACAAAAAGGAAAGGAAATCCCCATTTGGTTAGGTTTGTATTATTAAGTTATTTTTAAATATTATACAGGATAATACTCAATAGTTAAATTACTTCCATATCAGATTACTCATAGAATATTATCTAAATAATACCTTTAAGAGTAAAATACATTTCTGTAATAGTAGCATCAGTAATTGCCTTAGTAAAAGAACTTCACATTTCACCTACAACACCTGAATTCAGGCAAAAAAAAATATCTTAACCATTTAATAATGACTGCCCATAAAATAATATATATTGCAAATAGCAGTTAGTATAGACCGTTTTGTCTTTCGTCAAGACTAAAACTTTGCTGCAATGTGTCGGAGCCTTTACTACTGAGGATACAGTCCAGTCTTCTGAACCCCAAAAGCAGTGATGAAGATGTTGATGATGACTGTGAGAAACACTAATCCAGAAGCAACGTTATTCATTATGTCCAGTTTTCTCTGGTTTGCCACAACATTGAGATCTTTACGTGCTGAGAGGATGGAAAGAAGTAAAACGTTAAGAACACTTTCACTTGAGAAGAGCAGCCTTAAAGAGCTCAATCAAATCATACAATTAATTATAACAGTAAAAAGCACAGAAGAAAATAACACAACACTTTGCCTATTTGTGCTCACCCATGAGGACAAAGAAAGCTCCAGCCAGAACCTGGAAGAAGAGCGAGACTGCGATGAGCACGATGACAGTGATGTAGTACTTAAAATCGGGTCCTTGTTCCAGTACGGCTTTCAGCTGAGAGGCGTTGGCCATCAGTAGGGCCACATCCAACATGCTCTCCGCCACTGTCTTTTTAGTAGCATAATGGTTCATGTTGAGAGGCTCTGTAGGCTGAGAAGGTGACAGGTCATATATTAAAGAGGATGTTACTCTAGAATAAGTTTTCAAAGCAATCAAAATGTGACACCTCTCAAACATATATCCCATCAAGAAATATCTCAATGTTATAAATTAATGCTTTCATTATGCTTAGTGTAAATGGACAAATGTAATCTGATTAATCACAGCTTCACAATGTGTCTCTGGCATTTAAGGACAATGAATATTATTAATATTAAAAACCACATACTTTATTCATGTCAGGCAGTCACCTCTGCGGCCCCGGTTGGCCAGCAGATGTAGACATGTATCATTCCTGTCTTTGTTTAACTTAATGTGCTTGTTTCGGCATATTTAAGCGTGCAAGTCTGGTGATCGTTGTGCCATTTAGAAGTGCTGTCAGTATGTCGTCCTTTCTGGCTAGTTTTAGTAAATTTAATTTAATAAATCTTATGGGCGGCAAGGTGGCGCCGCCTCACAGCGAGAAGGTCCTGGGTTCGAAACCTGGGTTGGTCATAGGGCCTTTTAGTGTGAAGTTTGTATGCTCTCCTTATGTTCGTGTGGGTTTCCTTCCACAGTCCAAAAGCATGCACTGTAGGTTATTTGGTGACTCTAAATTGGTCCGTAAGGTGTGATTGTGAGCAGAGGTGGAAAGAGTACTGAAAATTTGTACTCACGTACAAGTACTGTTACACTGGTTAAAATGTACTCAATTACAAGTAAAAGTACTGGTGTTAAAAAATACTTGAGTAAAAGTACAAAGTACTCTTCTCAAAAACTACTCAGAGTACTAATTACTTTTTAACCGATGGATGTTTTATTGCGTCGTCAATAGCAGGCATTCGATTCGATTCACCAGTATAAAATATCTACGTTCAAAGCACATTTCTCAGATGAACAAGGTATAGAAAGGCAGTTTGTTTTGTAATAAATGTAGATATAAAACAAAAATGTTTTTGAACATGCATAGAACAGTTTAAACTTTTCCCAATACACTGCGAACAACAGGCAGGTAAGTGTCTTAAACTCTTAGACATAATAGCGTTTCTGTCACACTTCACTTTCTGAAGCTTTTGTTCAGTTTCAGCAAGAGCTGCTTTTCTAAATTAACAGAGTCTATCCGGCTTCGTTTGGCTCCATTTTGGCTTCTTTGTCTCCAAATCCTCAGTCTATGAATGAGTTTGTAGTCCACTGTGTAGTTCCTCCAGACACCTGTGCCTGCTGCTGCAGCGGAGTTTATTCTTTGCTTACGTCCTAGATTAATTGGCGCGGTCGCGATTGCACAGCCTTATTGGCTGCAAAGATGCAGATGGAAGGTTTGAAAATTAATTCAAATTGTGTTTGTACTCAGTAGCGACTTTTGATTTTATAAGTAGCTAAGTAGATTACATGGTGTAAATTGTACTCAGGTACGAGTAAAATTACACACTTGAAAAACTACTCATAAAAGTACAAGTACCCAAAAAATCTACTTAATTACTGTAACGTGAGTATTTGTAATTCGTTACTTCCACCCCTGATTGTGAGCGTGTGTGCCCTGCAGTGTGTTCCCGCCTGTTCAGGGTTCGTCCCCACCATGAGGCTGTAAGTTCCTGGGATAGGCCCGGGTCCCTGCGTCCCCGGTTGGGATAATTAATAAATCTTTTTTTCCCCCAACTCTACAGCTACATCCTGCCTCCTCGTTCTTCCATGACCTGACACGTTTACAAACAAACCTTCACTTAACTTACCATTTCTTTTATTCTGTACAAACCACATTTTATCATTTGGTATTATCAGGCTCACAATATACATATATTTTTTCTTCTTTGTGTCATGACGACCTCAAACCATTTCAGTTCTCCTTTAAATATCATGGGTTGTATCTGTGCTGATATAAATGGTTTTGTGATTTATTAACTTGATTACTGGAGATTAATTTACACACCATGAGATGAGACACAGGAGCCGGTGATAACGAATGTCTTCGTTTGTCTTCATATGGATATGATTATACAATCGGGTGCTTCAGTATCATTTTCATTTACAAACAATATCAAGGTCATATTTCTGATACAATCTAATGACATTTTAATAATACGTAGAGGTGTATGCCTTCTTAAATAAAAACGTCCCAGTGGTGAATGGCGGTGTGTATCCATGAAGAGAAGTGTAAAACCTAATCTTTTTTTTTAATTTATGACACTAAAGAAAAAGGACAGCAGAGAAGTAGAGTAAAAATGACAGTAAAGAAGTAGAGTGAAAGTAAATTGAGGTATAAAATACGCGTCAAAATCGGGTTTTTAGTCAGCATTTGAACACTCGAGGGCAGCAGATCACAAGTTTTCATGTCAGTAATATGAACCGACTTCCGCTGTAAACTTTAAAAAATAAAAGTCCCTATTTAACTGCTCCTTATTTTTGAGGAAATGTCCATGTGAAATGTCCTTATTTTAAAAGGAATCCCCCTCTAAGTATTATTAAATATTACTAAAATGTCATTAGATTTTATTAGAAATAATTTAGATATTATTTGTTAATAAAAATTATACTGAAGCCCATGTTTTTAAAAGCAGTTCCACCTACCTAAGACAATCATCATCAACTGTGCCTCATCTCATGTAGAATAAATTAATCTCCAGTTATCTAGTTAATACGCCAACTGTTCACAGCCAAACTGGGAAAACCCAGTTTGATGTTTAAGAAGGAGAAATGCAAAGGTTTAATATTTGAATTCATAGTCAAAGTCATAGTAAACTTTATGGTCATCTCTGCTATATACTGTACGGATACATAGAGAGATGAGACGACGTGGCTCCAGTTTCAGCAGTGCAGTAGGAAATAGGGAACAAAGAACAAGTTAGGCACATGGAATAAACAATAATTAAATAGAGTACAAAATGTACATTTTAAACTAGACATGGAATAATAAATATAACTTTAACCTAGAATTAGAGGTAGAGGTAGATGGAGAGACAGTTAGGATGCAATATTGCCTACAAAGTGGAAACTGACTTTTACACTGGATGTGCAAGAGGTTATAACATTAAAAAAATTCTAAATCCAGTCTATTTATACATTCGGTGTTCGATATTTGTGCAAATAAGTGGCAGCAGTGCAAAAATTATTATTGCAGTGTTGTATCAACAGTCAACATTTGAGGAGGAAATAGTCCGTATAGCAGCATGTGTATCACAGCGACGGTAAATGACCAGACACAATGTATTTTTTACGCAAGATAATGACAATAATCTCAAACGCAAATATTTTCAATCTTTTATCTAATAACTGCAATTTTTATTTACTTAAATCCCTTATGATTTAACTGAATTTAAGTGAATTCTTAAATGAGTGTGCTTATTTGTCATTGTGACACACCACACCACACACAGTGTGAACAACAACCAAATGTGACCCATCCGTGAAGGAGCAGTGGGCAGCTTTTTTGGCAGCACCAGGGAGCAGCTTGTATTGTTCATGAGTACCTCAGTGGTACCTTTACCGCTCCAGGACTTGAACAGAGACCTTGCAATCACAAGTCCAGCTCCCTAACCCTTACACTACCAACTGCCACCAACTTTTATGTGAACTCTACTCACTTAAAAATGTCTTCACCTGTCTATGTTTTCCTGTCTTTTAGGATGCAATCTGGTCCTCACAAATACAAATACCTTACACATTTCTTATCTGTATTATCAGTAGAATGCCTGGAATCTGAAATCTTCCAGAAACCTCGTATTTCTCTCATCACGGCACGTCAACATTACATAACGTTTAGCAGGTTTTTCTCCATCCATACCATGCAGCTCCTTCTGCCCATTCTATATTGGTTACAGCACGTGTAGCATTTGTTAGACCTGTTTAGTTAAAAAAGTCACAAAGAAACGTTTCCAAGAAACAAGCAGCAGCAGGAGGAAGGCTTCCAAATGGCGCACGTGCCGCCTGGCTGTGCCCCTTAATGACTGAGCCCGTTTTCCTTTTTTCCCATAAAATAAACACCATGGGAGAGGTCAAGCATGTTTTACAAAGGAGCCTCATACAGCAGGCCCAAAGGAAGTCCACCTCCCCAAACGCTCATTGGTCCTTCCTCCGTCCAATAGCAGACGAGGAGGGTTCGCTCAAAAAAGCAGGTCTTACACACTGATCCCTCCCAGTTTTCCTCTGCTCTATCACATCTCAGAAACATGTGCAAAAGAACAGAAGGAGAAGGGGGAGGGAGAAGTGGAGGAGGAGGAGGACATCTATAAACACGGCCAGATCCTGAGAGGATGACCTGGAAGGGAGATCTCTTTTTATTAAGTCAAATGTAAAGCAGTAAAGAGACAAAAATGGAAATGTGTGTTCTATTCTACCCTAGAGGAGGGAATAACATTTACATAAAGTCAGGAAATTATCGTCTTAGATTCTTTCCAAATTTCATTTTCCTGTGTTTTTTTAGACACAGACAACTTAAACATTCTCATGACATGAGAAGGGCAGGGACAATACAGTCCTGTTTAATAAAAAAATGTGCAGATGTACTGTGCTGTGCAAAAGTCTTGAGCCATGCCTCATTTCTTTAGATTTAGGATTCGAAAGTGAGTGATTATTTGTCATTGTGAACACACCACAGCACAGCACACAGTGCACCACAAGCAAATGTCACCTCTGCATTTGAGCCATCCGTGAAAGGAGCAGTGGGCAGCTAACATGGGCAGGAGCACCCGGGGAGAAGTGCTTGGGGACAGTACTTTGCTCCTGAGTACCTCAGTGATACCTTTACCAGTCGGGATTCGAACTGGCGACCTTCCTAACCTGTAGCACTGCTCATTATAGTTACCTACAGTACATAAAAGTACCAAAAATCTCTAATTAACTGCTAGTAATAATAGTATCAACTGTCATCACTGTCAACTAATAAGGCACATAGAATAAGCAATAAACGAATAAAATAAAGTATACACTTTACACTAGAAGTAGAAAGAGAGACAATTAGGTTACATGCGGTATCCAGACTACAATTATGGTCTTGGAATTGTCTTTTACACTTAACGTGCATGAGGTCGATATGAAAAATTCTATACAGGCAGTCTATTAAATAAAGAGTATCTTTTATAAAGTCTGAGCTAACACTCTAGTTGGAGCTTCAAGTCTGAGGCTACATAGTTATTTATAAATTTGCACCAATTGGCTCATTAAGCATCTTGTTAATTATGCACAAAGTGGGATTAGGAGGAGTGCAGATCTCAGTGTCTCTTGCTTTTAGCAAATCTTTTCTCTTGTATCTTTCCGTTTTGTGTCTGTGTTATAAATGAAGTATGACTGGCTTGTGCTTCAACGGGACCAGCTGCTTATTCACCCGAAAATGCCAGAAATTCCACAAGCTTCACCTCAGGTCATTCAAAACTGTGGCACCAAGTTTGTACTTGAACTACTCACCTTTCACATCCTTAGCCCTAATATATCCCCTTTTTAATTGATATGAGCGTATGACCTCTTATTTTACTGACAGGCTGAGACAACGCTTATTGGTTGAAAGAATAGTTATGTGTAAACGTAATTTCTGTTGAATTAAAATAAGGTTTCTGTTACTGTACTTTAGTTGCCGTTTCTCTAAATATGTGTGTGCAGGTTCTTAGACGTCCAGGACATCGCAATCTTAAGAGTTCTTTTACGTTTTTGACCATCAACCAACATTAGCTAAATTGAATAAGTTTATAGACAGTAAACATTTGGAATAAAAATCACCAACGAAAACTAGCCTGAAACTATGAAGGATAGAAATGACTGAAATATGTCTAAAACTAATAAGCGATTTCATCTAAACACTATGATGAAATCTACAGTAGTAAAGTTTGCACTGCCAAAAGCAACATCATAAAAAGAGAAAATGCCATACTTCTATATTAGCAGTTATATAACAGCAACAAGGGTGACATTTTACCTCCAAACAGCCAGCCAATCAGAGGTCAGGCTGTGGTCAGGTACTAAGTGGAACGCAGACTTAAAGACGACCTGGCTGCTATGGGGCCCTCGTCTATACGTACAAATATACACTTACACAACACTACAATTCGGCCAAGCTGCAGTTGCTTCTGCAATTCACTGCTGTTTTGTTAAATCCATGTGTTAGTGGTTGGTGGTGGGGGATTTAATGGGAGAGAGTTAAAGGGAAAGTTTAAAAGCATCTTAAAGAAAACTATTTTTTCAACACACACAGAGACACTCCATAATGACTTGATGTTAATCATTCTACAGCTAAACCTAATCCTAACCCTGAAGTTAACCTGAGTAACCAAAAGCAAGCTGTTAATAATACCACAGTTTCACATAACACCGTAACTAATGTTAGTTACACCTAACAGTAACCACAAGCTGCAGCTTGTCTATAAAAGTCATTTCTAAAATGAGGACCATCACATGCAAAAATGTACCCATAACAACTGGACAAATTATGTTTTTCCTCATCTTTTAGGGGACAGTCAGGTCCTCGTAGTCCCTTTAATACATGTCCATACACACACAAATGCACAAACACACACAAGCCTTTGCACATAACCTTTTTGAGATGTTTCCATATATATATGTACTATATAATGTCATTTTTAGAACTTCCACTTCTGACTTTTTGACCGTAGCATGGAGAAACTGTGCCTGCTTTTTATTATATAGCTTAGTTCATCTTTTCATTAGATGACTACAACATTACGCATGTTTTACCAGGCGGGCAGTGATAGTTTTGGTATGTTAAAGGCCATAAAACTTATCTCCAAAGTGCACAGATGCATTTCTGCAATAGCTGAGATGTTGCTGTGTAGATGAAGGATGGCGGACGCTGCGGCTGTGTGTGTAGTAACGGCTCGGATGGTATGTGTGATGACAGTTGCTATAAACATGAGAGCATTTTCTCTTCTTACTGGAGGGAGGGGGAAATGGGGTGGAGGGGAGGTGGCTGAGTTCTACTTTGACTCCAAGTCTTATGCATTTGCTGTGACCCGGCACACATGATTTTTCTATAAATAGTTTTCCCTACGAAAATCAGTGCCATAACAATTGGACAAATCAATGTTTAACATCATTTGGGAAACAATCAGTTTCTCACAAACCTCTACACATGCTGGTCTTAATAGACTTGAGCCGTCACTTATTTCTTTAAATTCTGCTGGGAAAGGGAGACGAAGATTTATTGCAACACTAGTATTGCGCAAACATATATGCAAATACTATTCCTCAAGGCTACATCAAAAAACAAGAGAGTCTTGCTCTTTGAAATTAAAATATGATGAAATGAGTGGTGGCTGAAAACTTTTTCTTTTAGTTATACCTAACTGTAAACCTAACATCAGTAACCAAAAGCAAATCTTTTACCTTTTTTACTTATATAAATGCTAGAAACACACAAATTTAGGCAATGACATGTACAAGATGTCACTTTTGTTTTTTATTATCAAAATAGGTGTACAAAAACCATTGGTAGCTTGTGGGACAGGTGGTAGCATAACGGTTAGGGAGTTAGCCCTCTGATCCGAAGGTTGCCGGACCAGTGAAGGTATCACTGAAGTACTCATGAGCTAGGTACCATCGCCAAGCACTGCTCCCCAGGTGCTGCCAAACATACTGCCCACTGCTCCTTTAGGGATGGGTCAAATGCAAAGGTCGGTGCTGTGGTGTGGTGTGTTCACAATGACAAATAATCACTCACTTTAATTCACTTTACACGTATTGCCAAAACAGAGGAAATCACTCCTACACACAATGTCACCTGTGCAAACTTCCTGCCACTCTCTGTGTGTGTTTGTGTGCTGCTATTTCCTGCTACAGAAATGCTGCATTTATTCCAATGCTGCCATGCCTAGATGCCAGTGTGGTTGGCTCCATGAGAACGTGTCATGCGGATGTGGTCGTATCTCCAGATGCTGTGAGACAAGAGTAATGGAGTGTAAGTGCAGAATCTGAACTACTGGAGCTCTGCTTCTATCCTAGTCTGGAGGATGTGGGCCAACGCTTCACTGAGAAAAGCTTGCGAATGTCACACCACAAAAGCCACTGATAAAAGAGAGGCACATTAAATCTCTAAAATAACTTTTTACCATCGACACGCTAAAAACAAAAGGAAACTCGTTGACCCACAATCTTCATGGCGTCAAGATTTAAATGAAGAGCTGAAGGCATGGGAGCAAGAATTGGCGGTAAGAGAGTGGTATACAAGATGCATGCTCACCACCACTACACACACATACTACACACTTGCACTGTTATTAACACACTGATCAGACATAACAGTACGACCACTGACAGATGAAGCAATGGCACCGGGCTGTACGACGGATAAATTAGGCAGCAAGTGAGCATTCTGTTTATAAAGTTGACATGTTGCAATCATAAAAATGGGCAAGTTGGTGGCGTAACGGTAAGGGCGTTCGCCCCATGATCAGAAGGTCGCCGATTCGAATCCCAGACCGGTAAAGCTATCACTGAGGTACTCATGAGCATGGTACCGTCCCCAAATACTGTCTGTGTCCACAGGCATATATGTGCATGTGTCCTCCCCTCACTTGGGGCCCTGTTGAGTCAGTCCCACTTTTCACCCCGATACGATGCCCAGGCATGTGTGAGTGTAGAGCTTATTTGGTTTTATAAGTACCTTGTCTATTTGTATTTGTATTCTGGGTAAGAGCTGTATTTGGCCATGCCAGTCACACCCGCGCCTGATGCCCAGCGATGCTGCGGGGCTTGTTATTGCTGTGATGTCATTGTTGGATAAGTTCATATCGGTCCATGTGCGTTCTGGGTGTTATGTTGACTGCAAAGTGGTAAAAGGTCACAACCCTACAGAGCTGGCAAACATGGCTGTCATTTCCCTTACAGCAGGACATGATGTCCAACACCCATCTACAGGGACTGTCCAGCTGTGACCCCCATGCGTACACACACACACACACACACTTCTTCAGTCCCTTTTTGCCTGCATCCATTATGGAAACAACAACACTAAGAAGTATGGATGGGAGAATGGAAGGAGTGTAAGACGTGTGTATTCAGAGATGGGGGGAGTTCCTCAGTTTGTGTTTGCCAACTGATCTCAGTGTTTGCCAGCTTCATTTTCCAGTTTGTTCATCAGCTCATATCACTTACAAGCCCTTCCTCTTGCACTCTCATTCTGTATCTCCCCTGCATTCCCTCTGTTTTCCTTTTCTTATAATAACATGACCTCAGACATAACTGGACTCGACTCAACTGGCTGTGTGCCCTGTGTATCTGTGTATGTAAAAACTGTACATGCCTCTTTTCACATATATGCTTGTTTGAGAATAAGTGTGTGTGTATGTGTGTCTGTGTGAAAAGACATAGATAAACTAACCCTTCCTATTTTTCAATTCATTTATCCAAACTGCCCAATCCCTATCGGGGTCGCGGGGACCTATGGATCTCAGGAACTATGGCCGCAAGGCAGGTGCCAACACACCACAGAGCACACACACTCACACTCGCATTCATACCTTACATGGCCAATTTTTAGAGTTGCCAATTAACCCATAATGCTTTTGGACTATGGGAGGAAACCGGAGCACCCAGAGAAAACCCACGTGAACATGGGGAGAGCATGTAAACTGCACACAGAAATGCCCTATGGCCAGCCCCGGGACCGAACCCAGGTCCTTCTTGCTGTGAGGCGGCAGTGCTAACCACTGCGCCACCGTGACAGCCCTCATATTTTTACAATTACAAGTTTAAAAGAATGTTCGAATGTTTTACACAGATTCAGGCACAAAGTCATCTGTGTTACTGATCTATCAAATCATGAATAATGTTTTGTTCCAATCAGCTCTTGGGTTTTGGTAGATATTGTGTCTACACAGTTCACATCGCAAATTCTATATGCAGCTGTGAAAGCATTTTGACTCACAGCATATAATTACACTATGTGAATTTGAATGTGTGTATTGCAAAGCATGGTTTTATAGGAGTTGTATGGGTTTGATTGTTCACTAAGAGATTTGTCAAGGAGGCTTTGCTTTTAATTACTGAGCATAAGAGTCGGAGGTTATGTTTAGCTGTGGCTGATACAGTCATTATAGAATTTAATAAAGGTACCTCACAAAGATAGCAAGACATGGCTGTGTGTGTGTGTGTCTGAGCGTGTGTGTGAGTGTGTTAGTGGCGGAGTGGTCAGTGGTGGGGTGTGAAGGACAGGACATATGCAGGAGGGATGTGTGGGAGGCTTGACAGCAGTGCTGCTGCTGATGGTGGTGGTGCTGGTGGTGGTGCTGGTGGTGCTGGTGGAAAGCCCCAGAATGTTCAGCTGATTGAGTCATGGCTCCCGTGGCCCAGTGGGCAGGAATGTCTTTCAGTCTGGAGACAATTAAAAACCAGAAATACGAGAGCACATTCCAGCTCCTCTGGCCAACCATCCGACAGCCATGGGGGAGGATAATCCATATCCATCAGCAGTGTGTGTGTGTGCAGCATGTGTGGGTGTGTGTGGGTTACAGTTACAGTTGTTGCTTAAAATGCGGTAATCACAGTATTAAAAAACGGACAGATTCTCATTTGAAACTTGGTAAAAGTGAAGTATTTCGCTGCGATGTTAATAAGCGGAGCAGGAGTAATTTCTCCTCACACTGACTGTACAAAGAGAGAGTCCCACAGTAATACAGTTATGAAGCCAGTGTGGTATCTGACATGTTAATGCTGCGGACTATAACAGGACAATGCAATACTGCCTTTGCCCTGTGGGGGGAGCTAAACTAATGCCCAACCTATTATATACAGTACCTCACAAAATGGGTCAAACTTTAAATGGTCAAGACTTATTTACTTGAATCTTCCAACAAGTAACTTATACCAGTATAACATGTAGTGAAATACAGACTAACAAACAGATGAAGCGAATTTAAGTGAGTTAATTATAAGTGGACGATTATTTGTCACTGTGAATACAGCACAGCACACAATGCACAACAATGAAATGTGACCTCTGCATTTGACCCATCCGTGATGGAGCAGTGGGCAGCCAACATGGGCAGTGCTCGGAGAGCAGTGCTTGGGGACGGTATATTGCTCATGAGTACCTCAGTGGTACCTTTACAGGACCAGGATTCGAACCATCTGGTGAACGCCCGAACCGTTACATTACTGGCCCTTATGTTAAAGAAAGTTAATCTAAAAAATAAAAGTACATAGCAAATATATAGACAAAAATGTTTCCTAAAGGAGACATTGATACCATGAACAGTGTATTGAGGACCTAATAATAGGAACACCCAAAGTTTGCTGGATTTTTAGGTGGAGGTTTGTCCTTATGCAGAAAACATTGGTTGGGTTGGGGGATTGTGGGAATTGTTTGGTTGTGAGGGCAATTACTGTCTTCTAAATTATAGGAAAATTATAGATTTGTCTGATTTGTGTGAGTTTGTGAGAATATGTGGACCTGTTCTCATACGTAATTATGATAGCAAATGAATAACAATCATTGTGAGAACAAAAAAAAAATGTCTGAAAACTATATTTTAAAAAGAAATTCTTTACTTTTATTTATTTATTTTTTACAGCTGCATTTAGTTAAGGAAAATTACTGCTACATCCTGCACATATATAAAACTCTACTGTCATATTTATGAGCTCTGGTGCCCTAAAAGATATATAAAAGGGTGTATGTGGAGGTCAGCAGGCCTCTCCTCTCCTCTCCACTTCTGTGAGAGGCTCCTGTTACAGCAGAATTGGTGAACAACTCTCTGATGCCATGAAAAATTCATGCTTGCCATGCATGGAAACACGTGGACGTGACCTTCTGTGACTGTCTGACTGGCAAATGCACCATTTCCAGCCATTTAAATTGCACAGCCTTTCCCTTTCTGGACTGCAGACGGGAGGCTGGACATTAATCTAGTGGCTCCTCAGCTAAACCTGCCAGATTTATCTGGACTAATGTGGCTTTTGGACATGGAAAGCACTGCCCTGACCACGACATGTTCACATGAGTACATCCGACTCCATTTAAAGCCACTTTTTGGTTTTTAAAGCCTAATAAAGTACTCGCTCTATTGCTCACGCACACACACTCTCTTACACTTCCACATTTGAGACTGGTTTCAATCATGGCATCATAAACTCTCACCACTCAAATGAGTTGAACTGAAGAAACTCTAGTAATATGGCAATGGCCTCTAGACCCCACTGAGCACCCACTAATAAATCCACACCCATGTCACACGACTGCACAAGAGGCCCATGTTATGGTCACCCCCATGTCTACTTCGCACTGCTATCCACAGCAGCGACCAGCTGGAAATTCACTACAGCTTCTTTAAGCAGCTTAAGCCAGCTTACTGTAGTGAGGAGGAACATTAAGCAACATGTCCATGTATAAGACAACATATTTTTACATTATCAAAATTTGAGCAGTGGAATTGTCCAGCTTCAGAAAGCAATTAAATTTTTTGTCTAGTCAAATGAAGGGCCACCTGGCCAAAAATTTCACTGGAAATTATTATTGCTAGTAATTAATTAGAGCTTTTTGCTACTTTATGTAGCTAACTAAAATGAGCAATGCTATGGGACAGTTGGTAGTGTAACGGCTACGGAGTTGGCCCCATGATCATACAGTTGTTCGAATCCCAGACAGGTAGGTACCACTGAGGTACTCATGGGCAAGGTATTGTCACCAAGCACTGCTCCCCATGCGCTGCCCATGTCAGCTGCCCACTGCTTCCTCATGGATGAATCAAATGCAGAGGTCACATTTGGTTGTGGTGCACTGTGTGCCGTGCTGTGGTTTGTTCACAATAACAATCACTCATCTTCTACATTCATATTAGTAGTGAAGCCACATTTAAAACATGGTTTTTACAAATAGTGTTGTAGTGAAACACAACATTGTTACAAAATAAATACTTTTATTTTTCTCTCTTTATAAAGACAGGTATTTTGACCTACCAGGTGTTTCTCACTGGTGTTGAAGTGGCTATCATGTTGGCAGGAATTTTACTCCTCCCGAAGTGGCATTACTTATGGCAATATTGTACACTGTATAAACATTGAGGCCAAGATTCCGAGCGTAAATGCTTTCCACATACTGTGCAGCCGATCTTCTCATCTCCTGGCTCTACTCACACATGCTTGAGTGCAACTGTGTTGTGTGCTGTCTTATGCCAACTGAACATATTCTTCAAAAAATCTGTTCACAAGGCCTTCCAGTGTTGAGCCAGAGAAACAGTCTGGTGATGATGGAGTGGGTGGGACATATGGCTATTATGTAATACTGCTAATACCTCTCATATATTTCTATGAAAGGAACGAGGATTTTCAGCCTAGCATGATGTCAGTGTTGATAACTACTAAAAGCACCAAAACTAAGCCAGTGAAATCTGAAATCAAAGACGAAGAGACAAGGGGCACGACCCCAGATCCGGCTGATATATCAAGGTAATCTGTGCAATGGTGGTACCTGAACATCTGCATATGATTTGAAAGCTGGCAGGCTGACCTACAGTAACCTCTGGGCTTTGCTTCTGTATGAGGCATCTCAGCATGGGACAAGGCTAGAGGGGTTTTCCTGTCTTTCATGGCGAGGCCCCCTCTGGTTTCACCGCATGTCACACACTGCCTTTCCTTCCTTCCCTCTCTCTAGGAGAGGCCAAGAGATGCATTCCCTAGAGCCTTATGCAAGCTAACCACTCTTCTAACTTACTCCAGGAAGCTCATACCAACAGGTCAATTACCAGAAAGAGAGAGCGAGAGAGAGATGCCTCAGAAGAGTAGATGTTAGGGGGTAGAAAATGTTTGGAGTAATACAGGACATAGGTAGTTGGACCAATATATTCATTTAGATACAGTATGGTATAGAGTAAAACTAAAAAACTGCCCTGTAATCAGTCACGTTGTCAGTTCTAGGTCAGGCTCAAACACTGGGCTTAACTGTGCTATATGTGTCTCCCACCGAAACATGCGCTGACCAACAAGAGGGTGCTTTACATAGTGAGAGTTCAAAAATAGGTTACAGCAACCTCACTGTCTTCTGCAGGTGTGCTGACCAACGTCCAAGACCAGGTCTGTCTATAAGCAACACTCACAAACCCTCAAGTCTAAAAACACGTCCAGTATCCTTTAAAGAATGCCTTCCTTTTAGGTACACCTATGTCCTTCCTCGTACTGTGTGAGACCTCTTTTCTTCATCAGTGTTGGTCTAATGGTTAGAGATTTGGCCCCATGATCGAAGGGTTTCCGGTTCAAGTCGTGGACGAGTAAAGGTACCACTGAGGTACTCATGAGCAAGGTATCATCCTCAAGCACTGCTCCCTGGGTGCTGCCCTTGTTAATTGCCCACTGCTCCCTCATGGATGGGTCAAATGTAGAGGTGACATTTGGTTGTGGTGTACCATGTGCTGTGGTGTGTTCACAATGACAAATAACCACTCACTTTCACCAAAATGATATTGGACCTCTGCATTTGATGTGTCCGTAAATGAGCATTGGGCCACTTTGACATGATTTGGCGTCGGTACCTTGCTCGTGACTACGCCAGTGGTGCCTTTACCGGTCCGGGACTTGAACGGTTATTACCCTCTGCTGAGGTCATGACCAGTAGTGACCAGGGTGACAGATTAGTCTGTGATGACACATCAAGAAGAGCATTAATAGGGTATAATAAAGTGGCAGGGGTGTGCTTATTAAAAGAAATAAATCACCCACAAACTTTCTAAAACTGCATCAATTAGAGGTGGAGTTCTGGCCTTAACAGTGCCCAGAGGATATGAAGTTGGTTTTACAGTGACCTCAGATTAATCTCTGCACAGTTGGAGATGTGTTAGGGTCAGCGATAATCTTATAAAAACATTATAACAGCACAGTTACATAATGCCTCCAGCCTAAAGGTTCAGTTTCTTTTCAGACATCGCCGTGTAACTTTCCTATCACTGGACTCATAGGACGTCGCCTGTTGTGTTCTCAACCTGGTGTAACATGCTGCGTGGGCTTGTGGGATGTCATACTTGAGTTCTCCAGCCAAAGGTCCTCCGCGAGAAAACACCTTTTTCATCTGCCCTCAGGTGAAAGATTCATTTGCAGGTGAGAGAGAAATATCAGTGACATATGTCACACCGGCCTTCACTGAGCTTTGGCACTGACCTCCAGAGCCCTCACGTCGCTCCTGCTGGATAATGGTTTAAAAATGGAAGTCAGGTTTGTTTATGCTCTTCAATGTCACACTAGGGATATATCAGTGTGTATATCAGTTTTCAGCTAAAAAATCACGTTAGTCAAATTGAGACTTCATCAAATGCAACTTTGAGAAAAAGACGGGGGACAAACGACTGACCAGTCGACCGACTTAACGAGGTCACAGGGGAAAAGGTGGTTTGGAATACAGCTATTTGTGTCGGGGCATCTTTTGAATGCTCAAATGCTCTATAGTAAAACATGAAATATAGCCACCTATTCCCTCCTCTAGGCCTTACAAATCACACTGACACAATGAACTTTTCATTGCTCTGCAGTTAGACCTCAGCTCATATTTCATTTTTCATATTTCCCCCACCTCACTCTTGAAGGCCTGTAGAGAGTATTATTTCAGATGCTGCCGAAAATTAGAGAGCACATTGCAACGATCTCAGTCACGATAAAAATTCTTTGTCAAGCGATCTCCAGCTCAAGTAAGTAAATCTAGTATTACAGTCCTGAAATAAAACACGAGAAGCCGTTTAATTTCTTTAAACCATATGGGTGCAAGCAGCAGAGGATTGGGAACAGCTGTGAGCAGACTAGCCCTTTCATACTCCAGACCAAAAAATGAGGAGATTTGATCTCAAGACCTTATGGAAAATATTGTTAAGACACATCTCACTGCTCATCTTACACCATTCAAAAGACCATTCATCCCCAGAAATTCACACTACCATTGTGTTGGCAAAGCAGACGCTATGAATGGCAACAGTGGTTTAGCATTGTCTTGAGTTGAATTGTTACACATGCTAATGTTTGGCTCGCATAAAGAAATCGGTCAAATATAATCTGTAAATTAAAGGAGATGCGCTTTGGTATGCAGACTGGCAGTAACCACACGCCTGCCACCAAAGACGATTCCCTTCATTCAAAACATGCATTAAGTCTAGAGGACACAGAATTGCAGGGCTAAAGCTAATTTTAGCTGATCAGTGCCACATTTTTGGTGTACCCTCTTAAAATAAGAAAGTCAGGGATTTTTTGTCTTTGTGAACACACCACACAGTGAACCATAATGAAACGGGACACCTCCATGAAGGAGCAGTGAGCAATGTCCGGGGAGCAGTGCTTCGGGACGGTGCATTGCTCATGAGTACCTCAGTGGTACCTTTACCAGTCCTGGGATTCGAACTGGCAACCTTCTGATCACAGGGTGAAAGCTCTAACCATTTTACTACCAACTGCCCCCAAAGAGAGCTGTACTGAAAGCATTGCAAAAGTGGCAAAGCACTTTTTCACAAGCCTTTTTGAGATTGTTGCAGCCTAAAATGATTGATTTTGCGGCAGCTTTCCTCAAAAATTGCAATGAAAGTTGCAGTGTTTTTAGGTGTTTTGTTGCAAGAAAATTGCGGGAGAAAGTCAAAGTTGAGGAAATATTTGCGATTTTGTTCCTCTGTATAATAATTCTTTAATGATGAATTAAAATGAAGGGAACAAAACCACTACTATTTTTATTAGCCGTTAATCATTTATTTATTTTTGAAGGTAAATGTGAGGCATTTTTATCACAGGTTTCCTGCGTCTTCTAAACGTAAAACGGAAGAGAGTTTGCTGACATATGGTTCAACGTATGGTTTGCGGGAAACGACAATGATTTCACCATAGTAATCAATTCTAACGTGTAGTAGTTGCGATTGCGAAAATCCTGGAGGGTCTGATTTATATGTCTTTTCTGTATAGGGAGTAAATACAACTAGAGAGGCATCTCCGCAGAGAAAATGCAAAGTGTGCTTGCTCACTTCTAGACATCTCGTTACTCTATCTGTGTGTGTGTGTTTGTGTGTGTTTGTGTGTTTCTGTGTGTGTGTTTGTGTGTTTCTCTGTGTGTGTGTTTCTGTGTTTCTGTGTGTGTGTGTTTGTGTGTTTCTGTGTGTGTGTGTTTGTGTGTTTCTGTGTGTGTGTTTTTCTGTGTGTGTTTGTGTGTGTTTTGGTGTTTGTGTGTGTGTGTTTCTGTTTGTGTGTGTGTGTGTTTGTGTGTGTGTGTGTTTCTGTGTGTGTGTTTCTGTGTTTGTTTGTGTGTGTTTGTTTGTGTGTGTGTGTTTGTGTGTTTGTGTGTGTTTGTTTCTGTTTGTGTGTGTTTGTGTGTGTGCTTGTGTGTGTGTTTCTGCGTGTGTTTGTGTGTGTTTCTGCGTGTGTGTGATTGTTTGTGTGTGTGTTTATGTGTGTGTGTTTGTTTGTGTGTTATTCTGTGTTTGTGTGTGCGTGTGTTTCTGTGTGTGTTTCTGTGTCTGTTTGTGTTTGTTTGTGTGTGTGTGTGTTTCTGTGTGTGTGTGTTTATTTAAAATGTGGATTTGAACTTTTTTGCTGCTCTCACTCTAGAAGGCTGCTTTGTGCTTGCGCAAGCACACTAACAAAATGACATCAAGAAGTCAATGTTGGTTTAAGTACCTAGTACTAATAAAGTCTAAATCCAAGCACAAAGAGGATCCACAGCTATGTGTCTCACTGCCTCCATGGTGACAAAACATCCCAGTGGCAGAAGATTACTGTCATTAGAACAGCGGGGTTAAACATTATCCAGTTTGTTATTATCAGGGCTAATGAAGCTAATTAACAATCACCACCCATCATTACCACAGATAAAATCCCTGAGTGTCCATGCCTGAGCTCATTATCTTCATCAGCTCAGCTCACGGTGTTTTATCTCCATGTTCATTCTCAGCTCCTGCTGCAAAACTGATTATTTTAGGCTCATCTGAGTCTAAAAGAGTGTAAATACAGTATAAACTCTTAAATATGTGACTCTGCACGGCAAAACCAGTCTCTTGTCACAAAGTTCACTATTGACGTAGCACTCACAGACGCTCGGTGCAGTCACGGCTACGTTTGCATTTACGGTAGCCTGCGCTGCATTCACAGCCACACGGATAGCCTACCTGCGTTAGGTTAACTGAACTCGGGAGACGAAGATGGATTCCGGAGAAATATCTTCACGCTAGTCAACCAGTGGATTTACCGTAAATATTGAAGTAGAGCGGTCAAAACACAAACTTTTAACATTCTGCTGGACTTGAATTCCTCACCTCAAGAAAGTCACGTTTTTAGGATGGAAAGGGTAAGTTTTTCAGCAAAGTTTATTCACAACAGTACAGTATAGACCTTCCACTGTTTCAAAACACTAACAAAAAATCCAAAATTTTACCCCATGCAACATAAACGCTTGTTTTTCTCGGAAACCTCCGTTGCGACAAGCGACTGGTTTTGCCGTGCAAAGTCACATATATAAGATGTATGTCCAGTGGAGGACCTGGAATCTTTTAATGTTAAAGTGTTTGGGTATATGTTTTCCCTATCAATCACATGGTGGTGTACTTAGCCTCCATAAATGACGGAGTAATTGTGCGAGAACAATTTTTCAACCCACATCTGGAAACACTTATTTCCTCCAACAAGCCCAATATAATGTCACGCTCCCCGTCACTGGCACTGCGGCAGCAGCACTGCACTTTGGAACAGGATCCAGCTTTGTCGGCCAAACAAATTCACACATCCTATGAATTTCCACGAATCCTCCCCTAAGCGACGACAAAGTGTACATCCGTGAAAACGATGACACCCCGATATTTCGCGCTTCCTGGCAGAACTACAAAAATCTGCAAAAGATAGAACAATAAAAGAGAACCACCGACAGGGGAAGAATAGCAGAAAGTCCCGAATGACCGTCTTTAGTGCTGCTGCAGTGGTTTCTTAAAAACTGTAACACTGTCACGAGAAATACCATGTCAGGCTCCGGTGCCCACTTCAGAAGCAAGCCAAAGTGGCGTTAAGGTGCCAGTTGGGGGCCAAGCTCGGCTGGCAGTTCCCAGAAGCAGCTGCTACCGCTCTGTACTTCGCAGAGGTGCTCAGAATGTTACAGCGGCACAGCAGAAGCCATGAAAAGGTCGTTGGGAATTTGGGAAAGAGGTGAGAGACTCCCTGCAGTACAAGTGGCAGGAGGATTTAAAGAGACTGTCAGTGTTGTTAACAATGTAGAAAAGCTAGAATGAAGCCAGGCAACACGATCTCATTAACACATGAACGTCCTTATTAGCAACTGGACCTTTGGAGGCCGATCTTCAAGGTTTATCCTAAATCTCACAACGCAAAGACCATATGGCCTTCTGTTATCTAACATCGTGGGCCAATTTCCCCAACTAGGATTAAGCTTAAGCTTAGACTATCTTTGAGTTTCATGCGTGAATCTCCATTGGTTGTAGTCTTAGTAGCACTAAGACTAGGCTTAATCAATGTTCAAGAAACCAACCCTCTAACCCTTAAGATCTAAAACTTCCCAAGGAAGACAAATAAGTTGTAATTACATTATTATAACAATACTTACACATAATTTCTTTACTGCTGTCACATATATATTTTCACATTTTAGACAGTGGACATGTCATTATTAATAGTGGGGTCACTGCTGAGATTTAGGGATCAGTGAGGAGGTCTGGTGCTCATTCGCGTATCCTCAACATATGGAACTGTATCCATATCTACAGTTGAGACGACTTCTTGACCTCATCTCTGTCAGCCACCAGACCCTCAGCACATGTGAATTCTCTGTGCTGTCACAATTGTTGCTGAGTGTCATGCTGTTCTCTTGTATCAGCAGATCTTCAGCTGTGCAAAATGCAATGTAGGAACAATGTCAGACATCGGAACGACATATGCTTTTAATGAAGAGAATCCAGATGACAGGTGATCTCAAAATGTGAACGGAGGAACCTGTATACGCTTGCCGTACTTAATTGTGATTATTACATCCTCTTATATCTCTCTAACGTGTGTAACGATACATTGATCTACATCGATACCTCGATTTAATGATTGAAAAGCCCATAACATTGATCCAAAATGAATACATCCATCAGACATCATATATTCATATTGAACAGGAGGTTTATTTATTATTAAAAGAGAAGGTTATTTTTCATATAAATGTCATATTAATGGTTAAATTCAGGACTGAAATATTTTAGTTGTGATTTGATATGAATAGATGTGGTGGGCAAAGTAGCTAACTTCATTACATAAGTGAAAATACAGATACCACTAGTCAGATGTTACTCCAGTACAAGTGAAAGCTGTAGAGGCAAATTTACTTAAGTTAAATCTTTAACCCCGTCAAAAAACAAAACGTTGGCTCTAGATATCTATCCCCGTTTCCATCCATTCTGCCTAAACTGATCGTGTTCAAGAAATGCAACGCTGGCGTTGTATAGTGTTTTATGGTTACAGTCTATAGGCGTGAGGTAACCCTGCAGAAAACTAATAGCGTTTTAGAAAAGAAGGAATAACATCCACTTTATCCACAGATTTGAAAGTAAACAGTAACAAGAGCCTTGATAGAAATGTAGTGTAGAAAAGTACGGTATTTGTCTTTCAAGTGTAGTGAAGTGAAAGTCAAAAAATACTACTCAAGTGAAGAACTCAAAAACTGTACTTAAGTACGGTACTCAAGTAAATGTATTTTATTACTATTCACCTCAGGTTAAATCAGTATATAACATTGTCTCATATTGATCGCTGGCTCCTGAATTGAATCAAACTGAAATAGTATTGTAGCAGGCTTCAATATATCGATACAACATCGTATCATGATCAAATTTGTGATTTATACCTCATGCCATCTACCACTAAGATAAAAACAGAAACAGAAAGATTTAATGCATGATGATAAAACATATAAGGCAACAAGTTTTTGCAGTTTGCTTGAGTAGGACAAGACTAAATATTAATCTGACAAATCATATTTAGATATTCTAGACTTTCACCTCCCGAAAATTGTTTATTCAAGTTCTCCAGCGTCCAAAGTGCTGTAGCAACATGGCTATAATAGGAGCAGTATTTAAAGAATTCAGGAAACGTAGGTGTGGTGTTGTAATAATCCCCTCTGAATAATAGATTGTGCTGCAAGAGAAGAGCCATTACTTTTTAATTATTATTATCTTGGATTTATCTTGACTCCTGACCCTTGAAAGAATCATACATAATAGTGGTGTTTTAAAACCAAATCCAGTGTGTCTCTCCTCCCTAGTATTTACTCCTCTAACTAAATCACAGCTGCTGTTTGAAACACACCAGGCCATGGAAACTCTTGTCATACACCGGGGTGGCACGAGATGCTGCTTGACAGATTTTGTCCTTAAAGTTCACCACAGAGTGACCATACATGGTCCCCTGCCTCGAAAGTCTCCTCTGGTTTCTCCACTGCCACAAGTCTCTCCCCAGGAAGACAAGGCTATCAGAGTCCTGCAACAATCCTCCCAACTCCACTAACCATTTAGGGGAAGCATGTTCTGTTGATCCTGAGCTGCATTAAAGGTTGGTTGTGTCTTTGCAGCCTGTCGCTAATTGATATTTGATGGATGCACAGAGCAAGAAAAGTGACATGAAAAGAAGTGGAAAGCGCATGCCGATGAGCTCCTCCCAAACACATAGAACATACTGCACCCCACTGTCAAAACAAAGAGAGAGCGGGGGGAAGAAAAAAGGTAGAGAGGGAATAAGAGAGAGATTGAAAAAGAAAGAGGTCTTGTGCTAATCTCCAAAGGCAAAAAAGAGGCAGGTGTGGAGCGATTTACCGCCTACCTGCCGATCGGCTCGACCCCTGACCGCTGACATGGTGGATGAAGAAATTCGGGCCGGCTTCGTCTTTCTCTCTCTGCTCTTCAAATATTTCTCTCCCGTCTGGGTAGGACGTGCAGGAAAAGTGTTGCAGAAATCTTTCGGAGAGAAAAGCAAGAAAACTGGCGAGAAGCGTTGGAATAAATTGACGCTGCCAGTAAAAAGAGGCAGCCGGACAAACAAACGTGTTATTCATTTTTAGCCCACTCTTGAGAAGGCAGAAGAAAACAAGAGCTCCTTTTTTCCTCCCCTTTTTCGAAAATGAAACCAGCCAAATCAACTCAGTGTAGTTAATAGTGTCTTTCTCAGTCTTTGCACCAGCAGAGTAAGTAAGCTTCAGTGTTCTTTTAATCTAAGTCTATATATATGGGGCCAATTTCTCAGACCAGGATTAAACCTAGACCTAGACTAGCTTCAAGTTTGAAAGGTAAATCTTCATTGGTAATACAACTTAGTCCAAGACTAGGCCTAGTCCATGAGCAAGAAACCAGGCCTCAGTGTTTAAATCACACTAATATTGTCAACATATAATTTTGGCTATGTCTGTGTGACTGAGTCAGCCGTGACAAAAAGCTGCACATTTTATTCCCAAAACGACTCTGAACAGTGAAAAATAATGCATTCATTTCGGATGAGTAACCACAAAAAATAAGCCTTTTAATCGTCAAAAGCTAATGCGGTGCAGCAGGACCGTTTTGAGAAATGTCTACCTGTAAGGGCATACCGAGTGATTTATAACAGGGAACTGGGTAACTTAATATAAGACTCAGGCCTCTCTGATGCCACAGTTCCAGCTTTCCTCTCCATTTTTCATCTGCTATTTTGCCTGAACAAGAACAGGAAGGAAGTAAATGTGTGGGAAGGAGGTTATGGATGTTGTGAGTATCCAAATCGCTAAAGGTAGTGAGACTGTTGTGTTCAAAAAGCACCAGGGCCCCTCAATGAATAGTGTAGTGTTTCCCCCGCGTTAACACACCTGACACGACTCAGTAGTTAATTACCAACCCTTGCATGAGTGGAAGCAGGTGTGTGAGAGCAGGAGAAAAGCAGAAACGATCATCACTGCGGAGCAGCATGCCTGAGACTTGATTTTACTGCAGCGAGGGAAGGTAAACTAGCTTGGATCGTGACCTCCCTTGACATTTATTGCTACAGCTTTTGGTTATTCATAAAACGTTTCCATTTGCAGTACCATACAAAAATGGAACACACTAATTCGTGTATGAAAATCATGTTGGCTCATCCAAAACCTGCAACACAACCACTGACTAGATAAATGATTCACTATAACTGGTGCATTGATGGTGCTGCTAAAGTTGAACATTCCACTTATTTATCCCTGCACTGTTTACTTTAGTGAAAGCTGCACCCCAGACCGTGTTACGAGATGAAACCGATATTTGCTGTCGGTCCAACAATGAACCCATCTGTTTGTGCATTCAAAGAGAGAAATGCATACCGTTCCATTATGCATCCTGTCTAATAATTGCACATGCAGACTCGTAACTGAACAAAGAAAAAAAATCCTCACGGTGATTGTGCTTTTAAAGCTGGTCCGATGACAGAAAGGATCAAACGCGACTCACGTGTCAGAGACGGAGGCCAGGAACTGAGAGCTTCTAAAACAAGCTCCTAGGGGTCAGAGTGACAGAGGGGCCATTCAGTGGCGATGCCCCGATGCAGGTACGTTAAACAAGCCTGTGTTTGTGCAAGTTGGAAGCTTCGCCAGGAAACCCAAAACTGTACCGAGCAGCAGGAGGCCGGAGCGGTTCTGACTGTTGCCAATGTTGATGTTACCTCAGTTGAAGGGAAGCAAATATACATGTAGACGGTGACAGGGTAGAGTGAAAATATTTTTTACCTTTTTTACAGACAGAGAAGCAAACCCCATGGATCGTTAAAGAGATGCACTCATCCTCACCAACTTTCAGCAGAGATATGCATGGGTGGACTGGGACTAAAAATGCGGTTCTAGCATTTACTGTACTGCTTTTACCGCCTCACTTAAGGGTTTTCCATGGAGAACTTGGTACGAAATATCAGTAGCGTGTGGACTGTTTGCTTACTTTTTATATCATTGTTTTTATACAAAGTCTACAGATCATTCACAGAACAAATAAGAGGAGGATCAGTTTGACCTGCTTTGATACTATAACTCCTGATACTAAACCGACTGACACTAGCTGAGGCTGGTTCTAACATAACGTTCCTGCTACCTCTGGACCAGCACCTTCAGACTCTCTGCTGGTTGCTGCAAATAATTTAACACATTTAGCAGCGTCAGCCACAGAATATTTTAGCTTTTTTTGAGCTCCTTTCTGCTTTTTGCAGTCCATTGACAAAAAGTTTGGGTCGATCAAGTAAATGGGCCAATCAAGAGAACAATTAGTGCGCCTTAAAATGATTAATTATTTAAAAAACAGTTCCTCCATTATTTCACGGGCTTTTTAAAATAATTTTGTTGCGTTCTAAAATGCCAGATTTTGTGGCAGCTTTTCTAAAAACTAGCAATGAAAGTTGTGGTGTTTTTAGGCCTTTTGTTTCTATAAAGTAGCGGGAGCAAGTCAAAGTTGCAGAAAATTTTACGAATTTTGTTCCCCCTTTATAATGATTCTTTAACAATGCATTAAAACAAAGGGAATAAAGCCACTATTATTTATTATTAGCCATTAATCTTTGAGTTATTTTTGAAGGTAAATGTGAGGCGTTTTTATCACACACGTTTCCCTCATCTTCTAAACGTAACAAGGAGGTGAGTTCGTTGACGTATGGCTCAACTTTTTGCGGAAAACGACGATGATTGGTCAAAAATTGCTGAAAAGTTGCGGTAACTGGTCGAAATTTCAGGTAGTAATGAATTTGTGGAGATTGGCTGAATTTGTGTTAATAGTCGCGATCACAACATCGCAAAATTGTGGAGAGTCTGGCCCACCAGGCAAATGCCCAGTATGCCAAATGGCCAGAAATAATGATGATGAGGGCTGGGCAATTAATTGAAAATTTTATATAGAATTTTAAAATTTGTATTTATACTTTAGATTCTGTCCATACAATTTACTCCCTAGCATGTGATCAAGTACCAGTCATTTAAAACATACTACCTTTTGTGTCATCCTTACTGACTGCGTGGCCTGCTGGGAACAGCGCTGCGTAACCGCTGTGACAGCCTGCACTAGTCACTCATTCTGAGCATCTCCAAGTTTAATAAAGAGCCTTTATCTCCTGGACTAGTGACCGACGGGCAGAAAGCTCAAAGCCACAGCAGCTGCACTGATAGTCGTCACATGGTATGTGGTGATGTCCGTGTCCTTGCTGTACAAGAATGCCCTCCCTTCTAATGCGTGCATTGCTGGACTTGTGATGCAGCCACATGGGACAGCTTAGGTCTGGGCAATTCAACAAAAATTAATCAAAACCTTCAATCGAAGTAATCTTGCCCTTGATGATAATATTAATTATTTTGTTGATGCTTTAAGCAGCATGTGTTCATGTGCTGTCCCCTTAAATATGTCCCCTTAAGTTATGTGTTGTCGCATGATTCTGTCCCTTCTTGTCTGCCAATACAGCTGTGTGTGTTTTCTTAATCATCTTAAAATCACAAACATGTCAAACTTGACAAAAACCATTACGGGTAATTGAGGTAAAATGTTTAATTAATCATGATATTGATTTGAGATCACATTGCCCTGCCCTTGGACGGCTGCAGCTGGAGAGTAGAAGTACTTCCTTGGGGCAGTTAGTAGCGAACGGTTAGGGAGTTAGTCTCGTGATCAGAAGTTCGCTGGTTCAAGTCCTGGACCATGAGGTACTCATGAGCAAGGTATTGTCTCCAAGCACTGTTCTCCGGGCGCTGCTTAAAAAGCTGCCCGCCGCTCCTGAATAGGTCGAACGTAGAGGTCAAATTTGGTTGTGGTACACTGTGTGCTGTGCTGTGTTCACAATGATAAATAATAATTTACTTAAATTCAATTCAAACAGGTTGTAGCTTAGCTGCTTTTAATCAAATCAAGCTTTTAATCAAATCAACACTAAATATATAAACTGCATAAATATGCACTCTGAACTAGAACCGAAATGTGCACCTGAGTTCAGTAATCACAAAGTTATCATAAAATTGTGCCACCTAAATTGATTATTAATGGAATGTAATTACAGGTCTGTTTCCTTTTTTGTGCATATTTTCAGCAGCATTAGTTCAAGGAAAAGAGACTATTTTTGTGCAGGTTAAACTTGAGTAGGTAACAGTGTGTGCGGCATATACTGTACTGCTAATGATTCTTTTATTTTTAATGGATTCTTTACAGAACAATGATCTATAAATTTGATACCTTCCACCCAGCTTTTTTATGAACTGTGAGCCCTGACATGATACTGCTTGTACAGTACACACTGTCCTGCCCAAAACATTCAAGACAAACGGACTCAGTAAGGACCAATTCTCTTAGATCTGTCAGCACATCTGTTCTCACCTGTTAAAACCCCAGGAGCACTGCAAAGGCAGTTGTCGCAAGGATTGCTTCAGCTGAATGCAATCAGGAGTGAATTCCTTCTGAAAGTCCTTTAAACTTTATAAATCTATGCCACTGTTTGCTTAGAAAATCTCTTAATGAAATGTGTGCAGCATTAAATTACAGGCAGGAGTTCCTTAGTAACTTCCAGTTAAAACATTTATTAACACTCCAACTGGTTGTACTGCAGATTCCAGAAGAATGTAAGTCGACCTCAGTTTCAACGCTAAATAGACTGTTCATGTTGGGTTTTGTCACTTTGCACAAAGAAAATCAAACCACATATGATTTTTAAAAATAATATTTGCATGCCAACAGCAGTTATCAACTCAAGTCGACGTTACTCTCACATTTGTGTTGTATATTGTGGATTTAAAAATGTTAAACTCGAGCATATTAAGTCTAGACTCATCTTTAACACCAACACTAATTGCTTGTTGATGTAGTTTGAAGTGGAGAATTTGCTGTAGAGAGATTTGTTGATCAAGTGCAAGCTGTTATATATGTAATAGCTAATCCTTGGTATGTCTTGAATGTGCAGGAGGGAAAAATAACACAACCACATAATATTATATTATTTTTACAATAAAGGACAACATACTCCCCACTGATCATGTTGTAAATGAATCTGCTATGACCCATAAAACTAACCTCTATATAATATAAATACTCTCTACTCCCTCCAGTGGATAAAGTGAGTTACAGCTTTATGCCTTTTATTTCAAGAAGTTTGAAGATCAGTTTCTATGATTTTCATCACTGATAACTGTGCATTGAAACTTACTTCTCTTTTGGATGAACTCACTGGGTTTATATACCATCACATCTTCACAACCCCCAAAAAAACAGACACAGTTATTACAAAGACAAAGATTTCTTTCTGCTATATAGAAGTTCGGGTAAATAAAACAAAACTTGTGTTGCTTTCAACATCTTTGTGATTTTCTTTGTTTCGACCCTTTTACATTCCTAATATCCTTTTTTGTTTGCGCTGCACCGTAAACAGCATATTGTAATGAAAGAAATAAGTTAACATTACTTAATATTTAAAAAAAATTGAGGCCATTCATTATGATAAATGATCTCAACCCAAAATGTAATTTTTGAAGTGTAATTAAGTGTAATTAGATGTTATACACCATTTCAAGAAAATTATATAATAGAATGCAAATGTAATAATGGTGCAAATGCTATAAAAATAGTGCAAAATCCTTATTTTTTTGTAGTCTAAATGACCAAATGGATTTGGTACTCAACTTTATTCGCATGAGTTGCTTTAGAAATGATTTAAGGCAATCGGTTTCCACAAACAGTTTGAGTTGAAATAACTCTTCAGGCTTTACAGTTTTCAGACTGTAAATGTAATATTCCATAATTTGTTTGTGTGTGTGTGTGTGTGTGTTTTTTCCCCCACGGTGAATTGTGAAGAATGTGGTTATGTCAAAACCTACTCCACTCCATACATGCTCTTTGCTGATGTGAGTTCAGTGAGCAGGAAGCTCAATTACCGCATTCATTTGGCCTGAGAACAAAGTGCACTCACCGCCCAGGCTAACATACTTTACAGACACACACAGGCATGTTCACTCAGGCTGCATTCTAAGATGTAGACAGTGATCTGAAGTGTAGGGACAAGTGTTTTTCCGTCTTACATAACCACCTTACATCCCTGGGCTCCTCTGCTGGACCATGCAGATGCCCTAAAGTAACCGAGTGGCCCCACTGTAAAAGGGATGTGAAGTAAAATCCTACTCAAGAGTCAAATGAGAGATTGCAACAAATCACCGTAAGTGCCACGTTTTATGTTCTCATGCATTATAGGACTATACATACTAATATATATACTTTCTTATACTTCCTCAAACTTTACAAAGACTATAAGACTATTTATATATATATATATATATATGTGTATGTGTATATATATATATATATATATATATATATATATATATATATATATATATGTACTGTACATATGTATATGTATGTATATGTGTGTGTGTGTGTGTGTATATATATATATATATATATATATATATATATATATATATAAAGGTTGATAAATAAAAGTATGGATATGGATATAGATATAGATATAGATATATAGATATATGATAATCCAATGAATATATATACTATAGTCATTGGATTATCATTATTATTACTCAACCTTTTAGACATCTGTTATTCATGTAAGATGTATTCATATATCCTGCATATACAGATTATGGGGAAGAAGACAAACCATAGAAATGGGTCATTTGCAAATTTCCATATTCACAGATGATAAATGAGCTCATATATCCTCACCCCGACGCATATTTAAATGGTTCCTTCCTGGTCTGTGTTGCGAGCTGACCTTCCGGAATATTTGCATGCACACTACTAACATGTAAGGCATAACAGATGTACTGTTTCACATTAGACCTGTATTTATATGTGCTATACATACATTATAGCATGCTAAAAAGAAAACCTCAACATAAAAACCAAGATATGTCTTTAGCTCTGGCCTTGCAAAAATCTCTTTTTTGGCCACAAGAGGACACCAAGATAAATGTTGTCTTTCTGTCTCCAAAGAGAACTGTGCTATTACTTTTCTTGAGGGTAGTCCATTCCTGACATGACCTGAACATTAATTCAGCAGCTCATAGTTTAACAGCGAGGCCAATTCTAATCAGCAGAAATATCTATAAGCAGCCTTTTTCATATCTCCTCATAACTTTCATTCAGAAAACTTATTCCTTTCTACATTTCCTAACACAAAGCAATCAAGCAATTTCTTCAGGAATTGAATGTCTAGTTCTACATTGCTCCAGGGAAAATGGGTTAAGCCGCTCTGAATAAAAGAGTCGAGTCCGTTGTTAACTTGCAGGTGATGGCAGTGTGTGTTTGTACTCAGGTGGTGGGAACTCAGTGATATAATATTTGTTTATGAACCAAGAGGTCTTAGGTTCCAGTCTGGCTTTCTCACTGTAAGACTGTTGATCAGTAAGTCATGTTTACATACTTATTATTATTTATTTATTTTATTAAACTAACTTTTTACAGTGTTTTTTTTGTTTTAAGGTTGTACATTTTAGTTCTACATTTTACATCAGTTCATGGAAATAAACATTTGAAGAAGCCAGATTAACTTAAAACATTACATTTTGATTACGGTTATGTTTAACAATTAATATACTAATATGCCACAATGGAACTTTTTATATTGAAATTAGATCAAATTGAAAAAGCAATATATAAATAATGGTTCGTTTCAGTAATATACAACATTCCAGCTAAATCAGACTTAACATTCATTTAAAACGTAATCATAGCTAAAACTAGACTAAAAATAATGAGTTGAACTAATAGATATATCCAATTTGATTTACTAAAAACATTAAGGCAGCAGCTGAACTCATGTTTTTAAGCTGTACCAGACAGAATTTTTGTGCACCTTCAACACTACAGCTAGTGCTCCAGAAAGACTGGGCTATGTAAGCAGCTCTGGTAAAGAGCTGAAACGTAAATAAGCAGTAGTAAGAAAGGTTTATTTAGAAAACACTTTTTACAGACAAGAGTCGCAAAGTGCTGAATAATATAAATTGCACAGAAGTTGAATGAAATAAATATTTAAAAATAAATAAATATAGCAACAGAAATTACCCAAAGCCTTGTCTAAAAAGTTAAGTCTTAAGTTAACTCTTCAACTGATTGTTAGTATACGTTCTCTGTCGCCCAGGACATGGCAGTTCTGAGAAGGTAAAGTCCTAAAAGTCCAGTTACCATCGATTCAAGTTCTGAAAACAGACTGAAATGTGTGAATGAGAGGTGAAAGTGAAAGATTATATGTCATTGTGAACACCCCACAGCACAGCACACAGTGCACCACTTCCTCATAATTGAGGTTCCACCGAGACTTGAACTCGGATCACTGGATTCAAAGTCCAGAGTGCTAACCATTACACCATGGAACCCCTTAGTAAAACATCTCCAAGAAACTAAAAGATCGCCTTCGATTCAAGTTCTCAAAACAAAAAGGTTCTAGCTCAGGGGTCCAATGGTGATAGTGCTGGAGGTAGGATTTCAACCCCACAACCTTTTAGTCCAGTGGCAGGTTTAGGGTTAGACCACCGCCACCCCAGATAAGAAGTGAGCAGTGGGCAGCGTCTTGGGAGCAGTGCTTGTGTACAGTACCTTGCTCATGAGTCCTTGAGCGGTACCTTCGAACCGACGACACTGAAATGTGATTTAAATGCGGGGATGAGAGGTGTAACGCCTTCAAAAACCTAAAAGAAGTCCAGTTGTCTTCGATTCAAGCTCTTAAAACATAATGCAAGGTGCCGACAGCGTTTACAACAGCGCCCCCTGCTGGTGAATTTGTTTTTTTTTAAATCCCCGTTGGCGCTTGACCGTGCAGTGGGCGGGTCGTGAGTCAGTCATCAGCTCCTGACGGCGCAGAGGCTTCTAACGTGACAGACTGGAATAACCATCTGAAGCAAGACAGAGCTCCAGCCTCAGCTTCAGATCCCGGCATCGCGACCCTTTCATTCGGATACACAACAAGCCACTACCGCACACGTCGGGGGGAGAAAAGAAGCATTTGCGCCGGATGGCACCTTTAACATCACTGCGGAGCCACAGATTTAGGCAGATCCCCGGTTATACCATCCTTTCTACAAGAGGAATTTTACAAGTTGCTGCCGAGCGAAGCCATAACAACATGGACATCTCTGTCTTTATTTAACGCTGCGACGAGCTGCTACTGTGAAAGCTAGACTCCGTTTCCCTCTATTCTTTTTTAATTCACCTTCATTTTGGTTGATAAATCGTTCAGCCAACTGCTGCTGCCGCTTTGTTTTGTGGGTGAAGAAGAATGGATATGACGATATGAAAGGTAAACATGACTTGTGCACAGTTTAACTTGCTAGCCGTCCGCTCTTACTGGGAAACCGGTTGCTCTTAAAGTCACTTAAATGCTTATGTAGGTGCTGATTTCAATGTCGACTAACTGTCTGCATGGGGTTGGTGGCGGAGAGATCAGCTGGTAGTGGCACTCGTGCAGCTGTGTTGGTGCATTTTAGTGCTGCTTGTGCATTTGTGCATTTTTTTTGGTTCATTTTTGCATTGCTGTGCTTGAGGATGCATGCATTCTTCAAATTAGGGCTGCCGTCACCTCAGCACACTTCATAAAATTCATACAAAGTCAGACAGACTGGGGAGTTTGCGAAAACAGACTGTTCTGGTGCAGTTTTTGATGCAGATTCGGCGTCTCAGGAGTGTACACCACATGACTAGGGAGTTTACAGTGATGTCCAGGCTTAAAACGTGAAATTCAAACATGGTTTATAAACTATGATTCAAACTAAAACAGCTGTGAGTCCTACAATACTACAGTCAGCGTCGTTTTCACTGAGCGACTGGGTTTTTCATTGTCAACTGCCTGCAAAAAATGTGCCGACTGCTGCAAAAATGTGGAGACATAAGCCCGACTCGATCTGACTGAAATGCTAGAATTCGTGTGGTTTAAACTCGGTTTTAGACGCGTTGGTTTTGCGCTTTCTCCTGCTTATTGCAGCTGCCTGGATTCACGCACGAGACGTCCCCTTAGCCAGCTGCTAGCGACGTTAGCCGGCCGCCTCACCGCGGCTAATCACGTTTTCCCAGTCCGAGAAACCCACTATCTTCCTCGTACGATCACGTAGACGCTTCATCTTTCAGTAGTAACGGTTTTCTAAATAGATATGAGACACAAAAGAGGTAACTAATTGAAGAATCCGGCTAACATGCTAGCTAACAGGACCCGGACAAGGCCAGCGCGTGGAGCCCAGAGCGCCTTCAACACGGTGACGCTGCACACAGGCTAACTTTAGCCAGCTTCTGTCAGAAATTACCACCCTCACGTATGGTTTAGTGGTTAATAGTGAAAATGTCTTTAAACTGTTCAGCAGTCATGACTTAATTCACATACTATCATACATCATTAGTCATTATGATGGAACAGTTATAACTAGTCATAACTGTTGACTGGAAATTATTCTTAGATGGCGTCTGAGCGATATATCGTTTCGGTATCGTCACGTCACAGGCCGTCCAGTGTAAAGATAAATCAAATCAAATAATAAAATAAATGCTGTAACTTTTTTTCTGATTGACACAAAGGTAAATCCTGCCTTTTCCATTACTAATATACTAAGAGAAATCTGTTTAATTGATAACAATTTACTTCTGTTTAACTCAAGTTTTCTGTCTGAGCAAAAGTTGTATATATTATCATGTATAATAATAACATTAGTTATGTACATTAAGTAAAAACTCTTCAAAAATGAGTTATTTGAATTTGTAATCTTATAGGCAATATATATTTCATAATGCTGTGTCAGGTGTTTCTCATTTTTTGTTCATACCTAAGTTTGATAGTAACTGAAACTGTAGCTGTTTCGCAGCCTTAATTAGGGATGTACTGATTCAACCTATTGGTACCTGGGCTTTTGGTATCAGCAGGTATGGAGATCATCAGTCACAAACAAATGCAAACTAACTTGATAACTCAGAATTCACACAAGTAGCATAAAAGGTACTATAATGAGGTAGATCAGATCTATATATTGACCCATTGTTAATGATACTTGATGCAGCTATTGGAGTCTGTGTTGGATTGATATTGGAGTGTCTGATTTTTGCATCACTAGTTTACATACTGTCTTCCCAATTTAATTCAAATTATGCAGAACGCTCAAATCTAGTTGTAACTGTTAATTGTGGTTAATCATTAGAGCTTAAAGTTAAGCTTTTACGCTTGGAGTTTATATACAAGGTTGGTTTTAAGTAACATTAGACGTGTGAGCTAGTACATTTAGTATGGCGGTGTAAGCTGTTTTTTGTCTGGTTTTACCAGTAGATTTACCTGACAAGATCTGACTCATTAAAGCTTTCCAGTAGGGCTGCACGGTATGTTATTTCAGCCTCCTCAGTGAAGTGTGCGTATGTGTAAAACTTACCTTGCAAGATGTACAGTGACAAAATTTGCTACTTTATACAAAAAATGGGCCATTCTTATTTTCTATGACTAATCTGCTAAAGAGTTATGTTTGAAATAGTTGTCCATAATGTCCATTTCTGCCAATATCGTGCAGTCCTCCTCTCCACAGATACGGGCACCGAACTGTCCTGTTAACGTCTGAGATATTGGGAGTTACAACCTAGTTCCTCCACCGCCTATCGCTGTCTCAAAGTCTTTTTTTTTTTTTTTTTGCATTGAAACATTTGTATTTATATTGTTTTAGAAAGATATGTTGAATACTTTGCCAGAGGTTTCTAATTTGTCCCTGACTGCATTAAAATCTTTTCACAGCATATTTAGCTGATAAAATTCTCAGGAAAGGGCTGTGTGAACTCCAGAATCTGAAGACAGCCAACCTGCCATGTGTAGGATTATCAAATATAAACTTATAGTTCATGTCTGTATAAATGTTAATGTGTCTCCATAAACTTGGGGTTGAAAAATCCAGGTCATTGAAGTTAATTTCCCTTTTCCTCTTCCCATTGTGCAGCTGCATGCCAAACCGTTGAATTGTTTGTGGATGTCACACGGAGGTCACACTGACAAAGACAGTCTAAATTTGGTCATGCTATTAAATCCTTTCTCTGCTTGTGTTCTCTTGCAGTGATTCTGGACCTGGAGTTGGGTTGCACCACCAGGTTGCCTGTGCTGTGACAAGAAGGCAAAAGCGCAAAAAAAAAAACAGGCTCTGGCCGTGACTTTTTTGGTAGTTCCTTATGCTCCATGAGGACTCTTCTCGGACCACTGCAGGATGGATGGTGTGGATTTGACTGTTCTTGTCTGTCACCATCAGCGCTTACTTCTCTGTGACTGCGTTCTGTTCTTTTACATTTATAAAAGAACACCCCCTCTCCTGGGCTCCGGCCCTAATTACTGTAACAGTAACTGTTTATAAAGAACACCCAGGGAGGGTGCTGTTTCACAAACTCTGAGGCTCTCCACAGAGCTTTTCATTTGTGTACCCCTTTTTCCGTTACGCAATTTGGAAGAAATTCTTCACAGTAGTGTGAAAGTTTACATTCGGATTTATCCAGCGTTATTTATTTGTTTTTGGGGTTTTTTTTTGAGAGTTTGCTTTTTAGGCTGGAGTGAAGATGTCCAAAAATCACAACAATTGCATGAACTTGCTGGCCCCTCCGGCTCCGAAGAACGTGAATGGTTCGGGCTCGGACTCGCTTCTGGGTGAAAAACTGGGCTCTGAAGTGCGGCAGCGGCGCCACACAATGGATAAGGATCTCAGGACTGCCGAGCATCGTTTCTTTCGCCGCAGTGTCATCTGCGATTCCAATGCCACGGCGCTCGACCTTCCCAGCAAAGCTTGCATCCCCACTTCCCCTCCTGACCGCGAGCCCTCCGTTGCCGTCTTGGAGTTGGGTTCGGCCCCTACCGTAGTTGCTGAAACCTGCTTGGTCGTTGCAGAAGCGGTGGTGGAAGAACCGGCAGAAGAGGCAGCAGAAGGAGTCCTTGTTGGGGGTGAAGACGGGGTGGAAAAGCAGATCCCGTGCATCCAAGATGTGAGCGTTCGGCAGAGTGAAATATCTGGGGAGGCGCCGGCTGCACCCTGTGTGACAGGAGACCAGGAGCTTGAGGTCAGTGCATCTGTGAAACGTGAGGAGGAGGAAGAGAAGGGTCAGACGAGGGCCAAAACGGAAGCAGAACAGAGGGAGGCTGAGAAGCAGGAACAGGAGGATGAAGAAGTGGAGACGAAAGCTGTGGGCACTTCACCAGATGGCAGGTTCCTTAAGTTTGACATCGAGATTGGACGTGGGTCTTTCAAAACCGTCTACAAGGGCTTGGACACGGAGACAACTGTGGAAGTGGCGTGGTGTGAACTCCAGGTAAGACTAGTAAAACCAGTAAATTTCTTGAGAACACACAACATAACGTTCACAATTCATCATCAGTAAAACCAAAGTGGATCAACAACTGCATGTGAGAACTATTTGACCTACTCTAGGTGCAAGTTCAGAATTTTCAAAAAGGATTTAAAACCTGATTATCTCACGATGTGTCTGCAGTGTACAGATTGGTACCAAGATAACACCCAGGTTACAGCAGGAAGTCCTTCCACCCTGCTTGTTTTTCGCTTTCTGGTGACTAAGGTTCTCACAGCGCCCTATGTAGGTCATCACAGAAGAGCACAGAAAAAAGGAGAGAACTTTGGTTGCAGGTTTTCTGGTCATATGACCAGCTGCTCAAAGGAGGCCTCAGAGCCGAGAGGCCCATCTCTCGAAAGAAGGCTTCAGACTTGGCAGTAAAGGCGCTGATAACCAAGTTATTCTCACCAACAAAGACATTCTTGGTTTCAAGTCGGTCCTTGGGTTACATTAGGCCAGAGCAGGCTTATAAATAACATCTTTAGTGTATGAATGCAGATGTGACTCAGGCAGTCAGAGCAAATGAAACTCAGTTGGACCTCATTACTCAAACAGTGCAGCGGAGGAGTGTTTTTCTCCTCCTGCATTACAAGGCCTCCTCTCGGTCTCTAAAACTTGGAAAAGCTCAGCACACATCTTCTTTTTCTTAGAAAGTGTTTGGAAGGACACTCTGTTCCGAATATGGCTAAACTACCTACCTGTGACCTGAAATTGAGGTCCGAGTGTATACATTGGCCTCTGAGAAGTTAACAGTGCTATTATTGAAAATGCATAGAAAAATGTTTTTTAGGCCAAATTATTGCGTTCCTTTTCAAACATCTAGAAGAAAAGCAAACTTTTAGGTGCTTTCTTGGTAAATATCTTCAAGTAAATGTTGATTTCCACTAAGACGCCTATAGAAATTTCAACTTGAACCTCTAGTGCTAGATGTGGAAAATAATTTCCATTAATTTCGCTGTAGCTCGTAACATTCACAACGAGAGCATTAACAATTACCGCAAAGCACTAAAATGTTACATCATCTTGCCTGAATATGCAGCTCAGAGCTTTTAGGATATTGTTTGCGCCATAGGGACTAGTAATCCCACAGTGGATGCTCCAGCCTGACACTGACGTCACAGCGCCGGGCCCTATAGCGGTCGAGAGGACGTCGTGGTGAGCGGGTGGGACGAAAGGCAGCGGCATCTGGAGCAGTGTGTGCGTGTAAGTGGGCACGCTCGCTCTGCGATGGGGGGACGGCAGGGGCGCATTCTTAGATAGATCAGTCTTGTTTTCAGAGGAGGCCCTAAGTGACGCAGGGTCAGAGGGCAAGCGACCGCTGCTAGAGGCCTGGCCACTGTGAACTAGAGGCCATTGCGACAAAGGGAGCATGTAGAAAGAGGGAAGTGGAGGAGGAGAGGACAGAAAACAGGGCTAGAGGGAGTGCAGGGAGGTCTGGCTTGTGTCTGCCCCTCCCCACATCTCCTCTCTACGCTTGAGCTGCTTCCCCCCCACCCCCTAACATTGGCTGGTAGAGAAAGCCGTCCGGTCAACCTCATTTTAATTGGTCACTAAATGCTTTTGTTAGATTCAGGAGTTTGAAGGAGAGGAGATTATCTGTTCAAGCAGTGTTTGTAGGAAAACTTATTCCCAATTCAGCATCGGGTGAAGTAATTTCCATACAGGCTCATGGGTCGGAGTTGTCGTTTAACTCCTGGAAATTGGAATTTGTTTCCCCCAGTGGTTCAGCCGGGTAGTTCCCGCATATCGATCCACTTCAAATATTTCCAGCTTCTTCCATTAAGGGCGGTCCTCTGCCCACTCACATTGCTGATGCAACCCAAGCGTAGGCCTACGGCTAGTGTTTGCCTGAAAGGGGTTAGAGATCAGCTGCGTAGAAATTGTAATCTGCGAAAATGCAAGATATGAGTGCATTTCTCATTTCTCAGTTGGAGGTCTGACAGTTTGGAACTTTGCAGTGACAAATCAGATGCCCACAATCTCTCGTTACACTGCTTTGGAGACAAATAATGGTCCATTTTTTACTTTGTGGGAGTAAAGGTGTACAAGATCAGCAACTATTCTTTTTATTTCTTTTTTAAACTAAGGATAAAGCACACCAGGCACCGATTTCAGGGCAAATGCAGATTGCTGGGGCGTTTTGACCATGTGGTTTGTAAAAATGCTCTAAATGAGCTGAGCTATTATACTGTACTCTCCACTTACTCTTGGCCTCCAATCTTCTCCTTCATCTTTGGAGTCTTGCCAGTAAATAACCACACAGTTGTGTGAAATGGAAATTTTTGGCAGCATCCTCTCTTTCTCTCTCTCTCTCTCTCTCGCTCTCTCTCTGACACACTGACAGGCGCACATGACTCATGAATGAATATGCTAGCTTCCTATGCTTTGCTCAGCCGTAAGTTGTTTGCTTAAGCCAAACTATGCAAAACGGGTCACTGCTATGCCGTGAGCTTTATCAGCTTGCTAGCTGATGTGTGTTATCAGGGAGTAAGAATTTTTGTCAGGGGTGCTGGAAACCCAGGGAGCTCAGAAGGACATTCCCCAAGTGAGTTGTGAGCGCCGGCGTCATTTGCGAATAACATAGAGGATGTGAACCAAATGGGCGAGGAAGAAGCCCGGGCTTGTGGATCACAGCCACGACCATTTCCTTTTTGATTGTTGAAATTCATTTTTTGAGGAGGGAGGAAGACGAAAAGAAGGGGGCAGCACTTCCTTCGTTTGCCTTCTGTGTTGTCCTTCCCCTTTGTGTCTGTGTGTGTGTGTGTGTGTGTGTTTTTGGAGGTAAAGTCACCATCTGGAATGGAAATGTACTGAACTGTGTTGTCTATGTGATCAGCTTGCTTTCAGAGATTCTAGCTTAACATTCCATGTTAATCTCTTAAATTACTGCTGAGCGCACATCCCTGGGTTTTGGGATTTGTTGCCAGTGGTTGGAGTGACAGAGCAGCGGGCTGGATGGCTGCTGTGAGCCAGCGGTCTGTGAAGGGCTTCGGGGTGAAATGGGGACAAGATGTGCACAAGACAGATGTTGTATGAGAACACACAGCTGAATGGTCATAAACAGGCAAACTAACTCTCCTGACAAGAGGTGTAATTTTTGGTTGTACAATTACAACTTCAGAATCCAGCAAGAATCATGATCTGCAATTCTGCGTCTGTGTTATTAGATGTCGTTTCAGTAAATTGTACAGCCTTTAATGACTTAAAACAGTAAAGGGAGAACCGATATTGCAACCTGCAAATATATTGTTTATTGAAATAGAAGTTGAAATTATTAGGGGGAAAAGGTGACTATGTCATTAAAAAGAATCCATCCTAAATGATTTGGAGACCAGTTTAGACCACCTGGTGAGCTTGCACAGGTGTTCATTGTTTTTTCAGGGTAGCAGTGGATAGAGTTTGCCAAAATGTGGTTTCAAGTCACATTCAAGCCTGGATTAGGAAGATGGATAGTCCATCTGGAAACCTTTCAGAGACATCCCCGAAACCTTAACCTTAAAACCTTAAATTCACTTTAGCACGTTAGTGCAAGTGTGGGGTGGGGAAAAGGTCAAAAAGTTTTGGGAACACCATTTGGGAAGTTAGTTAATTGATGGAATTTGTCAATTTATGAACCATGTACCTGTTTAAGATCTTTTGAAAGGCAACCCACTGACTTCACCTTAAAGCGCATCTAGCGCAGCAGAGGAGTGAGTAATGTTCTGGACTGTAATTGCTATGATAGGAGGCTCTTTGAAGATCACCTCTGACACCGATAAAGTGACTAGTTGGGCATGTGTCAAATGGGCAGGACTTCTAGAGTCCAGAAGGATGGACTTCACAGCTAACATAAAGCAGGCCCTACTCCCTCAGAAAGAATGTGTAATCTTTTGTAGCTTTGCGTGTCTCTCTCTGAATTACAGAGTACGTAAGCTTGTTGGGACTTGCTCTCTCCTCCACTTCTTCCTAAAATCTTGCCTATAGAGTGTCATAAAGACTGTGGTATCTCGACAGATTTCCTCAGGGTCCAGATTTTTGCATATTAGGAAAAGCAAGTTTTCTCTCTCTCTCTCTCTGTTGTTCTTTTCCTTTTTTCTCTTTCTTTCACATACTTTCTTTTACTGCAGTTCTGCACAGGTAGATTGAATGCTTGGAGAGTCTTAATGGGAGGGTAGTAAATTCCTCAGGTTTCGCTCATCACTTTAACCCCTCTGACCCTCCTGCATCGGGTCTTGCACAATAAACCTCCAGAGGATGTAATTGTTTGCGCACACACACACACACACACACACACAGACTCACACTCAAACAAACAGTTGTCTAATTTTCTGTCCCCTGTAATTTGTCTCTTTTAATTTGTTAAAATCATTGTGGAATATTTACAGCTGTAAGCTTATCAGCTCCATTTTGGTTTTGGTTTTTCTGTAACTCCCAATGTCTGTCCGCAGTCTGGTTTTAGTTTCTGGTTGTGGATTCATACAGAGAGACTCTGTCATGTATAGAGAGACCCATTGATATTCTAAATCTGGCAGATTCTCATCTATTTGAGTGCTGTGTCTGCCGCAGTGAATGGGACCACTGGGCAAATCTAGCGGTGCCACTGTATAAGGCAGGCGATGAGTTTGCCCCTCCTCCCCCCAGGTCTGGGTTTTGGGTACCGCTTTGTTTCGGTTGTGCATTCCCTAAATTCTTGCGGCAGGACGTCAGACATTTGTAAGTGGCACTGCTCTCTAGGAAGACAAAAAGAACAAGGGAAATGTGGGGTGGGGGGATCTGCTTGCTCTACACAGATTCTTTCTCTCCCCCCCGCTCGTTGCTTTTTTGTCCACCCTAGACAATCCACGGCAAGCACAAAGTTCAATCGAGAGGATTTAGCCCACTGCATCTTGATGCACATACAGGGTGTTGCCACCCTCCCATCTCTGTGGTTCTGTGAGCTGAATAGAGAATGATGGGGGTAGAATCAGACTCTGCTGTGGCTCATGGGTAGTCTCAGTTTGGAAATTAAATAGAGCGGCGCTTACCATGGAGTGCGGAGGAGGATAAGTATGAGGCAAGGGTCATAAAGTGAGATGGGGAATTGCTGACACAGACTCTTATTTAAACTTACTTTTACTCATCATTTCCTTTATTCAGAGCCTCTCCCTTCAAGTAACTTTTCTCTGAGCTGCAGCTTTCGTCCTGTGCTGTACGCACTATCCACCCCATGTCCCATTTTCATATTCGCCTTCTCTCTCTCTCTCTCTCCCTCTCTCTCAAACTCTTTATATCTCTCTGTCCCAGAATTTAAGATTACGCCTTTATGTTGTGAAGGACTTCTCATGCTGACAAATCGCATCACATGGTGCCCGTGAAACCGGAGTCGACCAGAATATGTCGGCGCGCTGGCCTATAACTGAAGTTATGCTTTGATCAGGACCAATTTAAATAGAAAGCATTCACATGCTCCCAAAAAAGGAAGGAATTTAGTCAACTTTGTTGCATCTCTCTATTTCAAGCCTTCATCTAGGTATCTGTTTGCACCACAAAGAAAGGTACTCAGTGTGAAAGAATGTCTTGTCTGATTGGATCTGCAGCAGGCCTTTTCGGCTAAATGTCAAGTCCATTTTAGTAATGCATCACTTTTACAAATGCAGACGTGGACGTTTGGTTTGAACTCTATCAGCTGGATTTGATGCAAGGTGGGTTTTGAGGTAACCTTGCAGTCAGGCACTGTTACATCACTCTTAAACCCCCTGCCACGAGGGAAAAGTAGGACACTCCAGAACGCAAAAACTTGAATGTGTAGCACTCTGTGCCTTTAAAAGTGCAATTAAAGTGATAGAAACAGCAGTTTCACTTGTCCACATCTCCTCCAGGGCTGGCTGTAATCTTCTGCCATCAAATTGTTAACTTGCCTAGATGTTTTTCAGCAACAAATTGCCACCCAAAATCCCTTTGCCCCTTATCCTCTGTAGTAGCATGGGCTGCTTTAGACGGAGATTTAAAGGATTTAGAAGTATATTGCCCAAACCTTACTTCGACCTCGCTAAAAAGCCCTCAGGAAAAATCATCAGTAAGAGCACAGCAGGGAGCAGGGATTTTTTTTTACCCCCCCCGTGCCCCCTCCCCTCCTCGTCCCGTTTCCTTTCCCCCTTTTGGCTTTATAAGCCAAAAATAGCAACGCCTCATCTGCCGTAGTCATTCTACTGCACGGTCAGAAGTGGAGCAGACGGTGCCGGGCAATGACGCCGGCCTGCAGAGGGCCTGTCGATCCCCGGATGAGCTCCAACCCAAAAAACAGAAAGTACTATCTCCAGAGCAGCTGTACCCATCTTCACGCTTTGACTACACTCATGCCTGTTGGTAGTGGCAACCTGCTATGTCATCATATTCCAGACAAGTGTTTACAAGGTCAAGGACGCCGGCCAGATAGAGCTTTAGAAAGTATGCCAGCACTTCACTGCTGCTCCGGCCCTTTTCCATGCCTTTTTTGTGGAGGCTTCAGTTGTCCCAGATAAAGTTCCTTTGCCGCTAAGGTCAAACTGTACCTCTAAATGCCAGCACTTTGTTGTCGTTGTGCGTTTTCTGTGGTTTGTAGTTCTCACTTATGCATTGGAGTATTTCTTTTGCCTCTTACCTGGATGGGTTAGAGGAGTATTGCTGACCATTGTTCTTCTTGCTGATAAGAGATGGAGGCATGTTAATTGCTGCGGGTCGTTGAGATTCCCATCCCTGTGTGGTAATCCACGGCAGATACGGGGCTGTCCTTTGGTACTTTCTTGTATAGCCAGCTGAGGAAGATGAAGCACCTACAAATTATTTGTGGTTTCTGTTCTACCCAAGACTGTTTCAGAGAAGCTTTAGATTAAAAGTTGAGTGCATTAGTCGCTTCCAGAGAAAAGAGAACAGAATAACCCTAGCGTGAATCCTGATGACACTAACTATATCCTCATTCTCATTCGATGGAAATACTGTGAAATTGCTAAAACTTGAATAACGAGCTTGACAGTGAATATGACTTTCAACCATTAAAACAAACATTTTTATTTCTATCTTAACACTTTAAAAGGTTCAAGTTAATGTGAGAGAAGTTAGCAGGATAAAAGCAATCTAGTAGTTTACTGAGCAAGCATAAGCTCAGTGTTTTATGGAAAAATAGTGTCAGTCGAACTCATCCTACATGGCAAAGGGAGACTTCCATTTTTCTGTTTGGTTAAACAGGAGAATGGCAACTCATGGCACGCCATGAGAATGGTAATACAGATCTTAGAGTATGCTTTGCATTAAAAGCTTGTAGGTTCATCAGCAGATGAATTCACAAAAGACTTTACCATGACACTTAAGACATTCCAGTTAGATTTTACTTTAACCCGTTAAATTGAACTCTGAATATACACTACCAGTCAAAAGTTTGGACACACCTTCCCATTCAATGTTTTCTTCTTTATTATCATGACTATTTACATTGTAGATTCTCACTGAAGGCACTATGAATGAACACATATGGAATTATGTAGTAAACAAAAAGTGTGAAATAACCCAAAACATGTTTTATATCTTAGATTCTTGATAATAACCAGCCTTTGCTTTGATCACTGCTTTGTCCACTCTTGGCATTCTCTCGATGAGCTTCATGAGGTAGTCACCTGAAATGGTTTTCCAACAGTCCTGAAGGAGTTCCCAGAGATGCTGACCACTTGTTGGCCCTTTTGCCTTCACTCTGCGGTCCATCTCATCCCAAACCATCTCGATTGGGTTTGGTCAGGGGACTGTGGAGGCCAGACCATGTGGCGCAGCACTCCATCACTCTCCTTCTTGGTCAAATAGCCCTTACACAGTTCATTCATAGTTTTGATGCCTTTAGTGAGAATCTACAATGTAAATAGTAATGAAAATAAAGAAAAACATGGGAAGGTGTGTCCAAACTTTTGACTGGTAGTGTAAGTGCAGGTTGAATTAACATAATGCATTAGAAAGTTTCCCAACATTTGTTACTGTTACTGATATTGTGGCCCTCCTCATTCACAAGCCGTAATGCAAAGCGTACTATATTTAATATTTGGAGTAATTTGCACAATTATTTGATTACAGAACTGTTTGTTGCTGTGCTGGTTTTCTTCCTTAGAAGACTTTGGTGTTATAATACCTTTAGGACATAAATTAGATTATTTTGTAATGCTGCAGTGTGTTGCTTGTGTTCCACTTCTGTGAAGTAGGTAACTGCACTGCTTCATGCATTTTGCAGAGGGTGAATGGGATGTTTTCCATGTGACATGCACACTGGGCACTAATCCCCTGACAAAACCGTGCTTCCAGCATGTGGCTCGTCTCTGGTGTAGTCAGTATCGAGCACCATGAACTGACACAATGGCATGTATATTTTCAAAGGCCAGCTATTGAAGAAGAGCCCAGAGCTGTGCAAACGCTAGCTAAACGAGCCTTGTTTGTCTGTCTGTTTGGTTTGGCCTCTGCCGTTATTAGAAAATATCTAGTTTTTGCAAAAGATAATAATTATTTACATGCTCGTTTGTGGAGATGATCTAAAAATGATCAGCAGTAAGAAGTCTGCTGTTGCTCTCATTCTGTATGTGATTAGCGGAATAGATGAAGTCTGACAGATTTTACTCTCCCATTCCAGATTCATGAATATTTTATTCTAGATGTGCCATCGCTGGTTGAACCATGGGGTCTATTGCATGTAAAAAAAAAAAAAATCAGACGAGCTTGACTAATTACAGAACGCTCAGCCAGTCTGCTAACGTTATCATCTTCTGTCTGTCTGTGAGTGGAACAAAGATGAGAAGGTCAAGAATGAGCCTCCTGGCATCGTTATGAGTTGCTAAGGCAGAATCCTGCAAACCAACCTTGTCCTCCCTGCCGTGTTCCTGCACTTGTGTCTTATTTCTTGTCGACATCCAGAAGGAGGAGGATCAGAGAAGCAGCATGACACTCTCCATGTGATCCCAGCCTGAGCTGCAGGGATCGGGTCCTTATGTCCTAATCTGGGCCGCTTTGCTGTTGCTCCTAGTGATTGCGAGAGCAGACTTATTCACTGCACATTTCAGGCTTAGTGGATTTGAATGGCTCCAGTCGTAGCTGGATGATCAGTGAACACATTGGGCACTGTAAAGCTTGTTACATCAACAAGCTGAAAAGCCCTCAACCAGACTTTTCATTTCCTTTCTGGACTAACCCTCTTTCTTGCTGTCACCAGTCTTTTTACTTTCATACTGCTTTATGGACTTTATACATCACTTCACAAGGCCCAGGTTTTGACCTCGCTCCATATCAGTTTAGTTATTTCTCTCTCTAAATCTAACTCGCATTCACATTCTCGTACTGTGTCCGATTACTATGAATCCATCTACTATGAGAGGAAGGGGAAATGTACATGATGGTTCTTCCCCAGTTTGGTAGAAAAAAAGCGATGAGGAAACTCTATGCGCATGTTACAGCGGTGATACAGTGGCTTTTGACCTATTATGGGCCCAATCTGCCGTCTTCCTCTTTCCGCTTCGCTCAGGCTGATCATCAGATATTAAACCTCTGACACCTCTGCTGATAAAGCTGCGCTCATCCGAACTACCTGGTTATGAGTCACTTCCCTGTAAAGCGTGACGTCAGGATCACGACTGCTTTGTTGAACCGAGCCTATATCAAACCTCAGCATTGCCTGTGTGTTACAGCAAACACATAAAAGTGGGTTAGATCTGCGTTTGCAAGACTTCCTTCTTGTGCACTGTGCCGTCTGTGGTGGCAAAGCCATCTTACATAACCACAGCCTGCTCTTTTGCCACTGAGCTTACTTACTTTCCCTTCAGATAAAGCACAAAAGAGGCATTTTGTCGATTGTAAAAAAGAAGTCTTCAAGAAAACTGCTGCGTCAGAGGCAAACTGTGCCACTTTGCTTTTCTTGAGGCACCTATTCCCCTGTGTGAACAGTGGATTGTTAGCACTTCTAGTTCATCACAGCAGTGCTTCAAATGAGCTCCACCTAACCCCAGTTCTCCTCTCTTTTTGTGCTGCAGCACACAAGCACGGCGAAACATATGGTGTGGTCTTTATAGGCTTTCAAATTCATGAAATCATCAGGCAATCATGGAGACCACACTCTGAATAGCATCTTTCACTTGTTGATGCCACATGAAAGGCTGGAATGGAGAATGTTCCAGGTGCTGGCAGGCCCGTGCCAGGTATGCAGGATAATGTGTGTGTGTGTGTGTGTGTGTCTGTGTTGGTGTGTTTCTCGCAGTCTCTTGCTCTCTCTTGTTGGACTGGAACTCTGCCCGTTTTCTGTTGACTAAGCAGTGAGTAAGGCACCTAAACCCTGGAGGAGGATGTGGTAGAGCTGTCAAAAAAAAGCACCCACACTTTCAAGTCTGTGAGATTGTAACGGTGACAATAAATGACTGACTCATAAGCCATCAGACAGGTGTGTGTATGGGAGAGGGAAAGACAAGTCGAGTTTTAACGGTTGTGGCTTGTGCGATGACACATCCTCACCATGTCCTGGCTTGTATTTGCAGATTCAGATGGACTGGAATGCTTTTCCTTGGTCTCAGATTTTAAGTCGGCTTGGATTAGAATATTTTTTCCCGCACCAGCCGCAGGGACAGGTTGAGTGCGAGGCATCTCGTCGGATCACTGAAACTGTAACATTTCAGCAAGACAATCAGCCATTGAAGAAATGAGGGAGATAAACCACATTAAATGATTTGCACTGACCTCTAAGAAAAATGTTTTGAGGGTTTTTTCTCTGTTTTTACTTCGCCTATTTGCACAGTGCCCACATTCATGGCAGATTCAGGCCTGCCATTGTGTGCCATAGCTCATTTCAGCATACCTCACATCAAGAAAATAGGCCATTAAACTGTTTCTCTCCCAGCAGGATGGTTTCCAGATGCATGAATCACTGTCTCTCTGCATCCCGATCCCGCTTTTCGCCAGTCCTCCCCCGCCTCGATCTTGAATCTTGAATCTCATGACTGTTACTGGAGGGTTTGGCAGAAAAAGGCCTCTCTCCTTGCATTGGTCAGTTCTCTTCTGGGTCAGCATGCTGTCTGTTTCCAGGTTTGCTGACGGATTCAGCCACTGTTTCACTGTCTCCTTCTTTCTTTCGCATAATTTACCAGGCCTGTTTTCTCTGGCATAGACACTTATAATTATTGTTTCTCCTTTGAGTGAAAGAGCACAAAAAGCGTTATTCTGATCTCGCAAAAATCCACTCTTTCCTTCCTTGTTGCTTTTTTTTTATCTCACTCTCTCTCACACATACACACAATCACTTCCTCTGTTCGTCTTTATCTGTGTCTTAATCTCATTCATATTTTCTCTCTCTCTCTCTCTCTCTCTCTCTCTCTCTCTCTCTCTCTCTCTCTCTCTCTCATGCTCTCCCTGTAAAAGATACAATGAGAATAATAAACAGACTTTTGTTCATGGTCTTGATCATGTAGTGCCCATGATATTACAAATATCTCCACTTATATTACTATATATTTTGTTTGTGATTGCTGAATCCCTTACATCAGGTACCTATATGAAATCCCCTGAAAACCCTTATAACGAATGTGGCTACAGCAGTTACAGCAGAAGTCCACTACATAACAAGTTTCTATTTTGGATTGCTTATAAAAAGGTGTGAATGTTGTGGCTTTGTTGTATTTTGAGGATCAGTTTTGTATAAATAATGTGTGATAAGGTGTAACTCTACTCCAAGCAGATCTCTAATCTAGGCAAAAATTTTGACTTTTTCAAGACGACGTCTGACGCCTGAGACTTTGAACAGACTAAATTTGGATACAGGCTCCTTGTTCTCTCTAGCATGGTAACAGAAGTGTTATTTGGAGCTGTTCGCACTGAGCATGGAGCTAAATGGATTTGCTTGTGTTTCTGTGCAGAGCAGTTGTGTTTACAGTTCGGCTAGTGTGCTGGAAAGGGAAATGGAGAGGTTTGAGGTCTGTATTATGGTCTGCTGATGGCTTGTTACTTTCTGAAGGCTGTCATTATTTGATTAAGATGTAGGGAGCTGCATTTGAGCAAGTCAGCCTTTTTGAAACTGTCTAACCTGTTCTGTCTAACCCAACATTTCTTGATAAAAAAAAAGTGTATTGTATTGATTCGAGTGATGACTGTGTTTAGGAATTATGTAATATCATTACCAATATGTAATTCTTGAGTTTAAGTGAAGTCATAATATGTACATGAAACACAGACTGTTAAGTAGCTTTCATAATTTCAAGACTGTTTATACTTATATTTAAGGTACATGCTGATGAAATAAAGGAACATTGTGCTAAATTTAGGTGTCCAGTTGAAACTAAGTGCTATATTTAAAGCAAATAATTGGAAATGGCAGGTCCTTTTTAATCTCCATATTTTCTTTTCCTTTCTTTGTAAGCCACTGCTTTCATTCATTCCTCGTCCCCGAAAGCAGTCCTCTGCGTCCTTCCAACACCCCTCACCCCCAGCACATCCCTGACCTCACCACCCACACTGTCTCACTCCTTATGGGCATCAGATGGCCTTTGGTGATTGAGGAAGTTTGCTGTTGGAGATCACTTGCGGAAGGAGGATTTGCATGTACGCTCCTGCCCTATCGGGTTGCTGCAGGGAGGTCACTCACTTTTTGCCATTTATTACTCCGCTGCTGATTGAGACGTGCTGACCTTGTGCGCTGTCATATAAGTATGCCCAAAATTCTCAGAAGCAAAAAGTTCAGAAGTAAAACTGGAGCCTGACATTAATGAGGCTTTTAGGACTGTCACAGATTTCCAAAGGAGGTTTAAAATCCCACAATTAAATATCATCCAATTTTTTTTTTTCAGAAACTTTTTTTTTCCACAACATTAGTCATGAGTAGTTCTGCAACATGAGACCTTACTAACATAACATGACATAATAGAGTTTAACAATAAACTTGTGATATTTTTGAGGTACTTAAAGTTTAATTGTATAAAAACACAAAAAGGCCAATATTGAATTCTCTGCTCCACTAACTACACAAAGGAGACACTGACAACATGGCTCACTTATCAATATTTAATCTGTTTGCCTTCTCATTATTCTTAACCTTCTTTTATAAGCTGCTGTATGGATTTATCTGCGTTTACCTCATATCAGCAAACCAGTTTATCGGCCGGGATCTAATTGGATTGTTCTTTTGTAGTACCAGTGAGGGATTGCTCTCCCACAGTGATGTAAGGTGTGGTTTCTTGGGAAGAATAGGTGGTCACACACCAAACATTACCAAATGCCAGCACTTCTGAAGGCATCCAGTTGACACTCTGCTATGTTTTGTGACGCACATGGAAAACATTCCCTACAGCCAACAAGCACAAACCCCTCTAGCCACTCACAGAGAGGCTGCTATCTCTTAGTCTTTATGCTGTAGTGTTTGTGAGATGGTTGTGAGATCTTTCTACATCTTCTACTGTAATCTCCTTCCGTTCAGCAGTATAGTAAATGAAAACCTGTTTTGAGGTGTTGCATGAGTAGAAAGAGACACCCATTCATCTTATTTTATTTTTCTTTCTATCTGTTCCCCTTGTTCAGTATGATCTGTAGGTTTGCCTCTCTGTACATCTGAAGTAAAGTGGGGAATTAGTGATGTATGACATTGGACAAAATGTGTATAACTTTTCTTTATGTAATATTAAAATACAGGGATTTAAACAAATGATTGAATAGCTTAATTTAGAAAGAATTAGTTATTAAAGAATTCTCTAAAAAAACATGCAAACCGTCCTTCCTTAAACTTGTAAATCTGAATAAATAGTATCAAACAGATTTGTAGATTAGTCACAGAAAATGAGAAGCGGGTGAATTTTATAGCATGACATGTTCTGTTTAATTTGTCTTACTTGACATTATGTTTGACATTACTTGCCATGTGACTATTGCTTATGTGCTCATTGTGACTGCTGAAATGAAATAGCGTACAGTCCTACTGTGAACTGATTATGCATTTGAGGGTTCACACACTGTTACCTTAACAAACCTTTTCTCTGTGCCCCAATCTCAGGCATTAACTCTAAAAGCTGGAACTCCCGGCTCCAGTTACAGGCCCCTTTGATAGCGGGCACAGTGGGAGACCCCATTAGATCACTCCTGTCAATAATCTCTCAATAAAAGGAGAAAGAAGCTTGTCACATTTAAAGGGGGGGAGATGGGGGACCCCTTACCTTCTCTATAAGCCATTATTGCTGACGTCCCTTTTTCTGCCAGGAGGCAAATGCATGTGAATTATGCATTTTTAAAAGGTGTGTAGAGGCTGTTATTCAGCAACTATGTGCCATTGTAATTTCTGAACCCCATTCTAAATCTGCTTTTCTTTCATCCGTTGATTTATTTTCTGCTTCGTCCTTATTAGGGCTGCAGGTACCGAAGCCTGTCTTGGAACAACGGGTATGAGGCGGGCCAAACCACACAGAAATATGTGTTTAGAATGTTAATAACTTGTAACTCATTTATATGCATGCATTAAATGCTTAGAGCTGCTCTTTTACATTAAACTAGCAGCCAGTAGGGGCTTTAACTGAAGAAAATCACATTAAGGCAAGGCTTACCACAACGGTCAAAGGTGACAAAGCAGCCCCCCTTGCCTCACCCTTTTATGCTCTCACCCTCCATTTCTCTCACTCTCTCAGCCTCTGCCTCTCTCTCTCTCCCCCCCCCTCTCCCTCTCTCTGCTGGGGGTGGCCTCCCAGTGTAAGCCCCCCCCCTCTAACCAGTACCATGTGTCTGTGTGTGTGTGTGTGTTTGGGATAGGTTTTTGGCTGATGGAGTGAATGTGTGTGTTAGGGGAGCAGCGGGGGAGGGTGTGGGCCTATCGGGTTGCTGCTGGACTCGCTCCTGACTCAGGCCTGCACATCTATGCATAGGCAGAAGGAGAGCAGAGCTGCCAGAGCTTTTCGTCCCCCTGGGCTTTTACTCCTGCCTCTGCCAAATGCCCTTTGCTCTGCATAACTAGTCTGGAATGCTGATATATTTTTTTTTCTTCTTTCATTTATAGTTTTTTGCCTTGAGCAGGGAATAACTGTCTGCACCAGTGTTTCATAAATTTACGTTATACACTGGTCTGCCTGTGATATCTGAATCTTAAGGTTCACCCTGATTAAGAGTGTAAACGTTTAAACGTTTATTATAAGTAATTCACACAATGAAAAACAGCTTGGTAATGTTTAGAATGCTGTCATGGAACATTCCCAACATGATGTGCACATAATGCAAAGCATACATCAGCGTAATCCTTCAGTTGAACAGTCGCATAGGTCAGGCTGCGTTAAGAGCTTACACATGACTTTGCGGGTATTTGTGGTTTAATGTTTAAGTACAATATATTTTGCGTCTTTATTTAATAGAATTACCGAATAATAGCTTCTTTGTTTTGTCTTGGTGTCTTCAGGAAGGACAGGTTAAAGCAGCAGAACACTGGAGATCTAAACCCTTAATCTCAGATGAATGTTTTGTTTGTGCATTTGCTTTTTGCATCATGAAGCCAAAGGGTGGCAAATGTTTCATAAGTCTTTTCTTCTCAATTATTAGGAGGAAAATATTTTTTCTGTGAATTTTTTTCATTCTAGTTGTCCTTGTCCCCGGTGTTGATTGTCATTGTGGTAAATTTCTGTGCCTAATTTTCATGAAAGGAAGTGTGTTTACTCAAATGACCGGATGTGAATCTCAGAGTACAGTTTAGTCAATCTTGAGATTGTGAATCACATCCCGTAGGAAGGCTGCTTTCAACACAGGTTTGTGCTGGTATCACATTAGCCACGTGACTGGCCTGAGTTCTCCTTGTGACTGCTGGTGTAAAGACTGAGTCAGGCCACAGCTGCCAGCCGACACCCTCTCATCCACCGAGGTCAGAAAGGGACGCTGAGTTTTGGCAGTGACCGGGTGAGAGGAAGCAGAACGACCCATGTTTTTTGCCACATCTCCATCCTGTTGGTTTAATGGCGTCATTCTAGGTGATCGGAACTGTTTGAAGAGGGAATAGAAACTACTGAGGGAATGAAAATTAAATATATAAATAACATGTACTATTTTACAACATTTCTGAAGTGAAAACATTGGTCATTTTGTTGTTCTGAACAGAAGAGGCATTTTCAGTATTTATGGTGCGTTCCGTTTGCCTTTGGTACTCGGTTTCCGAGTCGTTTTCTTAGGGATGACAAGCAAATGACAAACAAATGACTAATCTAGTTGTCCGAACAGAAAGCCAAACCGGATCAGTAACTTGAGACGGAAAATTCAGATAAAAAGGTATAAAAAGTTATAAAAATCTTCTATCCGAGTTCAACTCTCCTGTGGCAAACAGAACGCATCCATTTCAGTGTTCACTGTATTTTAGTGGATGTGATGTAATCTCTTCAACCGAATCTCGTTTCCAATGGCAAATGGAACGCAGCATTGTTCTTGTCATATGGCCTAAAACATTTTTAATCTCCATTTTGACTTCACAATGTTTATTTTAAATAGCAGAGAGCACAGTCCTTTTTAAAATGAAAAATGATTTGACTATTTGTTGCCCTTAGGCTTTGCTTATAGTGTGTTGAGATGGAAAGCTGCTCCACATGCTTTAAAGGTCTGTAATGTGGAAATATTACACCTTTCACCTAATTTGGTGATTGTCATTGCACTTTTTACTGCTTCGGACAGTTATGTCATGGAATTTCAGAAAAGAAATTACACAAGGAAGTATGGGGTGCTGCACGAGAAGCTGCACACATATCAGCACGAAAGAAGAGTTGACAGAAGAACCGGCTTAACTCAAACAGTAAATCAGTCACACTGTTTAGAGCTATTTGTACATAGAGCTGTGACATTTCCTCAAGCATTAATCAAACTAGGGTATATAGAACACTTTGGATGCCAGTGCTGTTGTTTAATCTGGGGAGCATTTTTATTGACATTTTTCATCTGTGCTTTTTGTGACATGAAGGCCTCTAACAGAAGTTATTTTCAAAAGTTGTCATTAAATCCCAAAGCTGCAAGAAATGCTCATATGATATGATATTTATAATCTGGTTTGTGAACTATGGGTTATCGAATACTTCTATGCCAGCATCATACGGGTTCCTCAGTCATACCTACCTGACTCTTGAGTAATTAAAGACAAGGTTCTGCTTTTCTTTATGTTTATCAGGCGATAAACATAGTTTAGGTGTAATAGTAGATATGAGTCAGGCACATTTGAGTTTAACAGACTCCGGCCGCCAGTGCCCCAGGTTGACTTTAGCTTTTTAAAGATTTGGCTGTGAGGAAGGGCTATAAATATGATTTTGTTTTCCCTGGCTCAGTACATCTCTCAGAATACCTTAAGCATGTGATCTACTGTTATTCACAGGCCTGCAACCGAAATAAGATGCTGCCCTCTTACTCTTTTTTTTTTTTTTTTTTTTTCCCCTCTGTTTTTTTGTTGTTGCGACTTTGGGTTGGTGCAGTGTTTTTGTGAACCCTTGTAAACCCATGACTGTGATGTAATCTTTATGTTATGGGAGCCTGGAGCAGAAGAGTTTGATAATTTGGGTTCCACCCCTCACTCCCTGCAGGTGGTTCTGTAGTCAATCCCACCTCTCTCTCTCTTTCTCTCTTTCTCTTTCTCTCTCATGCTTTTTCTTGCCTGCTTTTGGCTTGCACAGAAAATTCCAACGCGGCCATATTTATCATCACATGCTGACACTTACAGCCCGCACTGCATTTCTTCACCGTGCTTCCCTCTTTACTTCAACGAAACCGTGCCAGCTCTCGTAAATGTAACCTCTTATCTCATGCAGATCAGATTTACCAACTCTGTATGTCTGGAAAGCAGAGATTGGGCTCTTTGTTTCATAATAGTCTCTTTGAAAAGATTATACCACATAAATTCAGCGTTTCAAAACAGAAATAAACTTTAGTTTTTCAGAACACTTCAGCTGCAGTCAGACTGTAATATCTTGGAGCTGTCACTGTTTTCTAAGACAACTTTATCACTTAACAGAATCGGGAACTACTATGTTTTTGTGTGTCTATTTTGGTGGAGATGTAAATCTGAATACCCTCTGCTGTGTCTCAGCAGAACATTTACAAAGGTCTGCACTTGAAGCCAAAAGAATAGAAATATTTCTTTAAGCATACATTATATTGTCTTTTCTGGCAGATTCTGTTTTATGGCTGTTCAAAGGTACATTAAAGGTGCGTAATTAGAAGCACATATTCCAGGTCTTTAATGGCTTGGAGCATTTATAAAAGATTGCAAGTTATCTATTGTGTCACTGTCATTTAGAGAGAGAAGGTACATATTAGTGTGCTGCGTGCTGGATATAACATTAGATCTTTTTGTAATGCTACACTATTAAATTGAACTTCTTCTGCACAACCCCGGCTCTGTCTTTAGTCCAACCGGATGTTCTCAGAGTTCATTTGGAGGTGACCATGAATCTGCCCAAGATGGCCTAAATATTAGCAAATAGGCCTGCAGTAGTAGTGAGGTCACACGTAACGCAATATCCCATCTGGCACTTTTGTGTAGTTTGTCTCACGGCATCTGTTTTATTTTTGCCAGACATTTTATATTTGTTATTATCTTTGTGTCTTGAGTCTTATTGAAAAATGTGTGGAGTGTGTAATGGCATTGAGATTAGATTTGGAACTATTCTATGAACAAAGTCAGTGTAATTAAAATGGTAGTAAATTATTACATACACTAAAAATTTTAGGCTAATAGAATAGAAAACCAGTGTCGCATACGCTGTATCCAGATTTCTGTATGTTCCTAATTCATTCATTTAGAACCATTTAAAATTAATAGAAAATATCAATACTTAGCATTTATGGCAGTTCATAAAGTTCTTAGTAGATAGAACCTAGTCACGATAAATCAGTTCATTCGCTTCGATTTAAAGTTCCTTATGTGTACAAAACATATACTGTGACCCTTTTTTAAAAGAGCAAGATTTCCTTCCCTGTATCCTCACCTCTCAGCAACCACGCAACTGATGAGACATGTCCGATTTGGTTGTGCAACAAATTCCTCGCTTCTGCATCATAATTGGTTTGTGCATAACATGCATTATTGGTATATCTTTTGTTTTGCAATAGTGTGAGTCAGTAGGTGGCTGTTGCACAATCCATTCAGTCAATAGACAGACAAACAAGTTTCCACGATTTGTGCAGTTGAGCCTTTGTGCATCTTATCTTTACAATATCACACCCAGCATTTATGACAGACAGTGCCATTCTCTAACCATCTTAAAGTTGTTTGATTTATATGCTTGTAGGGCTGCAACAAATGACTATTTTTGTAATAGAGTAATCTATCGATTATTTTATCGATTAATCGAGTAATCGGATTAAAAAAATGTAAATAAAAATGACAATACATTTGTTATTAGGCTTATTCTACTGTGAGTAGAAGTTAGTCATATACGCTTTATGTTGTTGTATTCAGTTGAAAATGAAGAAACATGAAGTTCAAGGGTCATTTTGAATCAGTTTGGCCAATAAAATGAGTTGCTTTTGGCCTTTCTGGAAGAGAACTGCATTTCCCTCAATCCCCTGCGCACGCCTCGGAGCCGCGTCACAATAAAGGGTTCAGCGCGTTCCGGAACGAACTATGAAAAAAATAGATGGGAAAATCTTAATAAACGGCGGTGTTGTGAGTGGAACGCTGGTTGTTGTGGTTATTTATCAGCTAAAATATGCGTTTTGTCTGCGATAAAGGGGATGTTTTGACGGAAACGGAGCGTTTTAGCGAGTAATGGGGCTTACAAACAGCGTGCGTGTTTACATCGCAAAAAATGTCATTTATGCGTTTTTATGCATTTACTTCTGTTTTTGTGCACGGAATATCTCACAAATACGTTCACATACAGAGGGATCTATTCTCGCCTTGATCGCGCCACTGAAAATATTGTGCGTCATTAATAAACGTCTGTGTGAAACACAAGCGGCGCATGCTGTAGCCATTTAAATGACTTAAACGAAGCTTCGATTCTAGAAAAATTGCCTTGACCATTTTTTGTAATCGAATTATTCGAGTTACTCGAATAATCGTTTCAGCTCTATATGCATGATACCTGCTTAATAGCCTCTTGATAACTTAATACAATTTATACAGTTGATTGAAGGAACAGTGTTTGTAGCAGATAAGTGATATGTTGTTTTTTCTGTGATGTTTCCTGTTATTGATTTGGAGTCGCATTCTATGTCATAATTTTGACTGGCAACATTCCGTTTTGGTAAGTCTTTCTGGAGGCACAAGAAACACTCAATATGTTTAGAATCATTCTATTTCTCTGAAAGTGACATACGAAAGAATCAGTGTAAATGGGCAACCGGTATGAAATGAGTGATACTGACCGATTGGTATAGCCGTGCCTTAATTACCACCATATCCAGTCCTCTTTATAAGCACGGGCTTTGGGTTCTGAATGATGGCTTCGTTCCACTCCCCTTGACCTACATTCAGTAAGGCTGGTGAGTTAACACCCAAATCAAAGATTTTGAGCATGGAAAGGTTTAGGACTGTTGCTCATGGAGAGCTGGGTTTCATTAGGTTTCATGGGTGTGTTTCATCGTGGGCAGGTGCGGCGTCACAATGCTCGACATACATGCAATCTCAAAGGTAACTGATATCTCTGAGCCATGGTTTGGTCATGGATGCCAGTAACTGATAAGCCAAGTCAGCCTTGTGTAGGCTAGCACAAGCGGTTTGCACATTTATCTGGGCAGACGGGGTGTGTAAGTCAAATTCCAGTGTGTTGAACCTTACATATACATGATTTCGCTCAGAACATTTTTTTAAGCCTCCTTAGAAACAAGCTACGTCATGTGGGGCCGTTCACGGAACATGGAGATATTCTCTCATGGTGACGTCGAAGAGGCCGTTCCTTCACAACATTCTTGGCTTTGTGCCCATTCACCCTGTCCACCCAACAGCCTCCACTTATTTTAAGAGACATGGAAACAGATTGGGCAACACCCTGAATTGCTTTTCAAGCATGTAGTTAACTCTTCGCTGTGGCTGAAATGACTTGAAATGGCTGCTTTCGTGCTTAATTATCTTTACTTGTGTGTCTTCATTTGTGTCAGCCCATGGAAAATTAAGGCAAATTTTCTGTGCACCTTGGGGCTTCCTGTAACTTGGGGCTATTGCGGTTGACTTTGGATCATAATTGTAACTGTTGCCATTGCTTTCTTTTTGAAGTGTGCATTGCAGTACCTAGATAACTCCCTTTAATTTAGTAGTTTATTAAAGGGATAGTTTGGCCTAAAATGAAGTAACCACATTATTACCTTCCTGGATATTTTTGGATCATTTAAGACATGTCTAATGTTTAGAGTTTATATTTACAGCATTTAGGAGATGTTCTTATCAGGAGCAAATTCCATTTCCAAATTCAAGGGACAGTCTCCCTGGAGCAATGTGGGGTTGAGGATCTTGCTCAGGGACACAGTGGTGGTAGATCTGGAAGCAGGATAGAGCTGGATTTGAACCTGTGACTTCTTAGTCTGTGGACGTGTACTTTACCACTAGAACGCCACAAAGTTTCATAAATGAATTCCTTATTTGGTTGTTAGACACGTTTTTTTAAATTCAAATTGTAATTAAAAAAATCTCCAAGAATGTAAAGATGTGTTAACATTGTTTTCTGCCAAACTGTCCCTTTATCCTTGTGTCCTGGAATGAAGGGAAAAGACATAAATAGAAGCGCAGTCTGGTTCAGTAACTCTTGATCTACAACTTGGTGACACTGACCCAGGCTAACAATGGCGGACGCACACATATCGCAACCTGTAGTTTGTCCAGTTCGTCAAATGTTTGCCATGACACAATCTGCTCTGCGTATTGCCGTTGGTGGCACTTTGGTTTTCCTTCTGGCGAAGACCGTCGTGAGGATCTGGGTCTGTTGTGGAAACTGGGTTAATGTGCTGCGTGAACAGTCACTTGGCAGTGATGGATGCTCATATGGAAGAGTTTATCCAGGGCCAGCGTGTAGCTGCACTGCCTTGCCGAGGTCCTAACCAGATCTTCTGTGAAAGCTCTTCAAAATCTGGACACGCTTCCTGGATTGTGGCCGATCTTCTGACAACTCACGAACCGACCCAGTCAGCACAAGCGCATAAACATTGTATCGTTTTACCTCCACCGGACTTTTTAGATCTTCTCTTTTTCATGATTCTCAAATTGCAAACCCTTAGCAGTATGTAGGCCAAAGGGGGAAAAAATCCCACGAAAAAACTGAGAATACTGTCGCTGTTCCAGCTGGATGCCTTCGCTCCTCCATCTCTGTTGTTCAGATTCTCGTTTCCCAGCTGGATTTAAACGGTTGTACTGGAAGAGCCTGCTGCTTTTAAAGAGCTGGCAGTGTTACATGCTCAAAGGACTTTTTCTGTTCTTGTCATGAGCTTATCCCCGTATGAGTGGGTGATGTGCATTGCGCTTCAGAGAGGCTTCTGAGAGTGTGGAGGTGTCTAAACACAAAGGCAGTGCCTTAGTTACCCCTCTTTATCCTCCTCTGGATTGCAGGAGATTACAGCTGCTTGTGTGTGCTGTATGAGACACTCTGAGCTTTAAATACGGGTTGAGCTCATAGTTGATCTCATAGTTTGACTCTGTGTGAGGGCTGTCCAAAGGGCAATAGCTCCCCTGTTCCTAAGAAGATGAAAAGAGCTTATTTACGAGTATTTATTGCTGGTATCTGAGACTAAAAACCTTTTTCAGTCTTCTCTGATTGGTCACCCTGAAGCTGACAGCAGAATTCCAGGTGTTTCTGTGAGGGTTATCCAGGGCACAGTTCAGCAGAATAGTATTGCTTGAGTGGCTTGCTGCATCAGTGATCCCTTTCAGGACTTTTCCTCAACAGCATTCTTGTGGCTTTTGGTAGCAACTGGTGCAGCCATTTTGGGCTCGCTGGACTCCCGCCACCTGACAGTGTTCACGTGATATTCTTGTTCAGTGATTTATGAGAGGGCCCTGATACAGGCGAACTATGATCCCAGCCAGCGATTCTCAGCCTTTTTGCATTTGAAGCACCGTTTTAATGACCTCCTTTCAGGGTCCCTGTAAATATGGCTTTTTTGGCTGAAGGTTCTCAGAAACACTTCTTACTCCAAAACGAAATCGGATTTATAAAACGTGGTCAGTTTTTCCATTAATAGCAGCCTAACTGCTGCTGGCTAATAATGAGGTCAGCACAGGGAGACAAGCACAGATAATCTTTTAAAGATCAGTTACTTAGCTCATGAATGGACATGTTTGTGGGTGTTTCACACAGATTCCTGTAATAAAATACTGATTTCATGACTTCATTCCTTCTGCAGGGATCTAATGGGCCAGTGAGCCATTTTGGTGTGACTGAGTGCAATGAGGAAAAGTCTACCATTAGCCCAGATTTGTCAAATCATATCTAGATATAACCTATAATTTAAGGAGTGACACTGCACTTTTCAGGGGCAACAAAAGGCAGAGCATTGTTGAGGTTTTTGGATAAATTTATTGTAGAACTTCCTATTTCGCCCTACGGTGTGTTGGCGCCTGCCCAGGGTTGGTCCCAGGCTCCGGTTCCCCTATCCCTTTAAGCGGTTAAGCGGTTGGGATAATGAATGAATGAACTTCTTATATCTTCATATATTGAGGCACCTAGGCTTGGCTTCACGTAAGCAGAGTTCAAATGCTGAGGGCCAACTATGTGAACTACTGTAGCTAGCCCTTTAAAAACAGATAAAGAACTATATGAAAATGTATGCAGTTATACTGCTGATTAATAATGTTCTGTATTGTCTTGGCAAAATATTCCCATATATCATTTTACATTTATCAAATGCTCTTATCCAGAGCGACTTCCATTTCCAAATTTCTGGAGCAACTTAGGGGGTTAAGGGTCTTGCGCAGGGACCCAGTGATCATAGTGCAGGAGGTAGGATTCAAACCCACAGCCTCTTGGTTCCGAGGTGAGTGTCCTAACCACTAGACCACCACCACCACCACCACCTGCCCCTATCTGAAAGTGAGTGAGTGATTGTCATTGTGAACACAGCGTAGTACACCCCAACAAAATGTGACCTATCTGTCAAGGACCAGTGGGCAGCGTTTTTTGCTTGGGGACGGTACCTTACTCATGAGTACCTCAGCGGTACCTTTACCGGTCCGGGACTTGAACTGGCGACCTTCCGACCACAGAGGGCGAAAGCCCAAGCCGTTATGCTATTAACTGCCTACAGCCTTATTGTGTTGCCAGTTTATGTTTGACTGCTGTGTCCCTTTTGCTATCATCTGAATTACTAATCCCTGAGTGCGTGTCCTTTAACGCATTAGGTAAACAAAACCACCTTTGATATTTATGAAAGGATTGCTTGTTCTGCTGTCCCCCATTTTTATTTCTGGCAAATAAAAGGAACATCATTATATTGATTAAAAGAGATTTGTTTTCGATCAGAGGGGATGGCAAGGCTTTGGTATGTAGATTAGCTGCAACATTCCCCCGGTGCTCATGGGATTATGGGATCAGAAAAGACCCAACTACAGTTCCGGAAATCTATCATTTGTGGTATTTAACTAGATTAACCACAAAACTAAGCTGTGGCCGAACCATTTTAGGGGTAAGGATTTTTGCCTTCCTTTTATACAATGATGTTGCAGTTTTTTCCCTCCACACAGCTTCCTTTCTGATCGGGGTCTACCCACTCCAGACATGTGAGTGAAATCTGTGTATGCTGAACTGCAGTGTGATGTGGTGCCCAAAACCATCCACCCAACCCGGGCTCCTAATTATAACCCCACAGTAAAGCATCAAACATGCTGGATCGTAAATGAATGCTCACTGCCATGTTGAATATTTCCTTCTCTTTTGTCTCTCGACCCCAAAGAGGTTTTTATGTAGAGTGGGTGAGGGTGAGTGAGGATGGCAGGGTTTGTTGTGGTGGCAAATTGGACGCTGCGGTCATTGTCTGGTCCTGTCTGTTGGACAATGGAGTCTGTCTCCGAGTAACACCGTGTTGCTGGGAGCCTGGTGCTGATGGTGAGCTGGTCGGACCTCCTGACCCTCGCAGATCGAGTCCCAGAAGAGAAGCAGCACTGTAGAGCCCTTGTCACTCTGACCTAGTTAGCAGCATCAGCGCTGCAAGACGTCAACGTGTTCAAAGAATCTCTGTGAAAGGGTCTTAAATTAGCTTCCGCTCTGTCCCTCTCCACCCCCCACTCCCATTTCTCTGCAAATCTCCCTTCTGCTATCATCTGATATACACTCTCTCGCTTTTCTTTATTCTTTTTCGCAGGATCAACACTTAGAGAAGTGACTGTATTCAAAGAATCCATGTGAAAGAGTCTCAGTTTAGCTGATCTCTCTCCTTCCCCACCCTCTCTCTCTGTCTGTCTCCCCACCTCTCTGTTTCTCACTGTCCCTCTGTCCCTTCCCCCACTCCTCCTCTCTCTCTCTCTCTCTCTCTCCCTCTCTCTCCTCGTCTGTCTGTGTGTCTCTCTCTCTCTCTCTCTCTCTCTCGGCTCTCTGTCTCTCTCTCTCTCCTCTCCTCCCTCTCTCTCTTGCTCTCTCTCTCTCTGCTCTCTGTCCCTCTCTCTCTCTCCTCTCCTCCCTCTCTTTCTCTCCCCACCTGCAAGTCCCCTGTTATCTGATTTATTCTCACCTCTCTGTCACTCTCTCACTTATTTTCTGTCTTTATTACTTTCTCCCTTTCTTTATCCCTCTCTTTTTCTCATCCTCACTGTGAGTCTGTTGCTTCCTTTGTTTTCTCATTCTTGTTCTATCCACCACCCTCCTTTTCTCTCTCTGATTTATTCTCTTTATCTCTCCACTACTCCACTCTTTCTTTTTCCATTTTATCTGTCCCCCTTTTTAAAGCCACGGTTGATTTCTGATTTACTCCCCACCTCTCTGACTTTATTTCTCTCTCTCGTCCTTGCTCGGAGTCTGTTCCTTTCTCTATATTATCATTCTTGTTCTCTCTCTGTGCCTCATTTACTCTCTCTCTCCCCCTTCACTCCACAGTCCTCTGTTTTTTTCTTCCCTCATTGTTTTGAGGGTTTATTTATAGTTCTAGTTAGTCTCCATGCACTGCACCATTTGGATTTATTTATTTATATTTTTTTTGTTGAGGCCTAGTTTTTGCAGTATTTGCAAATCTGTATTTGGTGATTTGGTCTTTGCTGCAATGCTTTCAGATTTGTGCATGCACGACTCGTAAAACGGTGAAACCCTGTGATCTGGGCAGCAGCAGCTCGATTCATGTCACAGCTCTTGTACTCTAGCCTCATTATGGCCCGAGGTCTTTATTGACTCAGTCGGCGGTGATGAGACTGAGATGGAAACCTCTCAAGCCTTAATTGATGCAAATGGCTCGGTTAGATGGAGGCACTTTAAAATATGTAAACTGCATCATATCTTTGAGAGATTAGATGTGGTAGAACTGCAGCTGTCACTACCTCGGCTACCGTTCTACAAGTTTTACCAGTTTAATGAGCCGGAGAGGGAAAAAAAGAATTAAGAAGCTGCAAAGTTATATATTGTTCAATTAGTCTATGGTTAAAGCAGTTAGTAGTGTATGAGTTATACTCATTTGGGAATTAGGACCAGCCTAAGTGTTTGTCTTATGTTTAGGGTTAATGAGTGATGTAGTCAGTGCCTCAACAGCTGCACTTCCACACAGGCCTGTACCTACCTCCATCATGGCTTACATTACCACAAACATATAACCCACTGGACTAAACTAAAGGGCAATTTTAACCTCTAAAAGAAACAGAGAAATACGCATGTAACATTTAATGCACGCTATGTAAAGTACAGTAAGTCAGCTTTGTTAAAATAGCGTCTAGTTCTCCTTTATTCAGAGCAGATGTTTTCTTGGTCGGTTTCGTCTTTTTCATTTCCTCTGCCACTTTTCTCCTTTCTAAAACCGTCAAGACCTCTGCTGTTTGATGACCTTGTGGTCGAGGGCCTCTGGGGACGCTCACCACGGGGGATTATCAGCAACACAACACTGTGAGAGCGGAGAACACCCACACATGGGTCTACTGGCTGGCACAAAGTTTCTTTCAGCTTAAAGGTGCCTTGTGTGCCACCCCGGGGTTTCCTCTCTCTCTCTCTCTCTCTCTATCTCTCTATCTCTCTCTCATCAGCAGTGCCATTTATAATGCCGGACCCCATGTGCCCTGCTGTCCATGTGTCTGTATTGATTTGCAATGGAGAGGTGTTGAAACGGTGATTTCGGCTCCCGGCATGGGCAGCATTGTCCGGGGTTATTTAAAACGGTTACCTGTGGTTTATTAAAAAGCATGAGATTAGCAGAGGAGGTTGGGTAATGTGAACTGATGACCCGGACTTCATGTGACCGGAGCGAGATTGTGCCCGGTAAACATTTTTCTCCTGTAAACACGTTGTCAACAACTTGCCAGCCGGCCCGCTGTTTCTCTGGGAGGGTAAGAGATGTGGAGGGAGGGAGGGAGGGAGGGAGGGAGAGAAGAAGGACGAGCCCCGTGCTTACTGTTTGTTTGCCCAGCATTTGACCTCAAGAGAGGGCATACAAAAACCTGCGACTTTACCTAGATCCACAGTCCTCAAGTTTGCAGACGTCTTTTACTGCTCGTACTTTAAATAGATGAGACTGAAATAGAACAGTCTTTTCTGCTGCAATTTATGTTTATGTTTTTGACATCACACTGAGAGGACGTCTGCTACTGACTTACAGAGGATATTTTGAAGCTGTCAGATGAAAGTCTTATGATGCTTACAGTGGTTTAGTAGCACAAAGATGAGACAGAACAGTCATGGGAGGAACCATTGGCTCAGTCTGTAATAGGGGCCATTTTTAAAACTCATGATCAGCCCGTAACCCTGTTTTTGGCCTGTTCAAATAGTTGGCGAACTTTGAGCCCACCTCTGTTTGAGCTGGTGCCCCTGCCGCCCCCCTTTCACAGCACAGCGCAATACAAAAGCAATATATTTTTTGCCCAGAGGGATCATATCATGCTAGTTTTGATGTATTACGCCCCTGTCATGGCCATTACCAAGTGCTGCTGCTGAAAAATGCAGCGCAGGCTTTCGGGCAGTCATGTGATAACTCTCCTGTCCATCAGGCCCGACTACCGGGTTTGGTTTCATCAGCGTGCCGCAGCAGGGTAAGCTGATTATTTCCCCGCCCCTTTTTCCGCCATCATCGCCCTCACACTTTTAATAACATCAGCACTATTCTTCTTTTTGTCACATACATAGACATGCAAGTACAACCTGTAGTGAAATGTGCCCAGGTTTCTTCTTAAGGACTAATTTCAAGCAAAAAGATCAAGTTAAAGTGGCACAAATCTATAGCTGGGGTGATGCAGTGACTGAAAAATTATATTGATCACAGGATTAGGCGTTCAAATCCTAGGGGTCACTTTTGGGCTCCTGAGCAAGGCCTTTAACTCCAAGTTGCTTTAGGCAGACGGTTCCTGTAATTAAGAAATTGAAGACGTTTATGGAGTGTCCCCTAAATGCTGTAAACGTAGAACAATATGCCACAAAAACTTCTATACACGTATGCCCCAAATCAGTTACTGTGCAGTATTCATGTTATAAGTGCAGTGTGCAATTATGCTGAGTAATGAAGTTTGCGTTATTAAAAATGAGCTCAAGGTTTTGGTGTCATGTCCTGGTTAAGACGCTCTGGATCTCTGTTTTGAAAAATTGACTGGTTTTAACAGGTTAAACAGACAGTTAGTGTTGTGTGATTAGACTCTGATGATATTCACTACTGTGCAAAAATCTCAGAAAATGAGACAGTACGAACAGTGATTTATTGCAACATCCATGCATACATGCAAATACTATTCCTGAAATCTACATTTAAAAATGCTCTTTGGAACAGAATATGAAAACATTAGGGCCGACTCAAGACTATGTATTGTACTGTATTGCACGTGATGATATTTAATGTTTTCAGACCATTTAGTTTTTCCTTTTGACAGCTGTTTTATATTTTAGTAGAGTAGGGGTGCACGATTCAGAAAATCTCAATTCGATTCTGATTCTTGGCCTCACGTTTTGATTCAAAATTGATTCACGATTCAGTACATTGATGAATTTGTTTCCAGATTGCTGTTTTGAGTTACTTTTCCCATTTGACTGTGTCAGATAATCAAAAAAATCACACTGAATCAAATGTGGTTTACTAAAAGTAATGGATATGTACGCATGCTGACTGCATATCCTTCATGCTCACACGAAGGAGGTCCGTCTGGGCAGATTTCTATGGGATTGCCGACCTGAACTTGTGTCGGAGAGAAAGTAAACTAGTGGCTTTATGTTATATGAAAAATATGAATCATTAGCTTTTGGACTCCCTTGCCTTGACTAGATCCTTTCAGCTTCTCTTATCACTTTTCTGGAGTGTGCCCATTCACCACTAGGTGTCCGACACACTGTGGGTGGCAGAGGTTATGGTTATTTTTAGCAGAACCATATCAGTGTTTGTGAAATATGAATCCCTTAAAGGCCAGAAGACACTAGAGGCCTAATCTCATGGGACGAGCTTTCCGTCCGTCCATTAACTCTAAGTGCTTCACAGCCATAGAAGTCTATCAGCAACCATACTGACAGATCATTTCACCTCTATACCTCCCCCACGTACTCATACATGTGCATGTGAACATGTGTGCACTTTGCTCACAAATAAGAGTGTGTGTGAAGGGGTGGTTTTGGTTTCTACCGTTCTGCCTTCTATTATTGTGGAAAAGTACTGTCACGGTTACAAACTAGTGTTCCTAGAAACCAGGGCCCATTGCCAACTATTTTTTCCTCTTTGCTGCTGGCTACAGCACAACATTGCACAGATGTGGCATTATGGTTCAAGCAGAGCAGAAAATGCAGTCTGTGTTTCTCTGCGCTGAGACGCGTGCCTCTTGGTGGGCCAAAGTGAAGGGAAAATTACTCTTTGATGCATTTAAATATGGTGCGCCATTATTATTCATGATATTATTATTATTAATCATAGTTCTTTTGTTACAAATTAGAAAATGAGAGTGAAGGATGCACTGCAGATGCTGATGTACTGAGTCAATCCAATTATTTTCTAAAATGACTGATCTCAAATAGAGCTGTTGAAGTTGTTTGTTAACAGGTCTGTGCTGAGTCATATTGCAATGCAAATCACAAAAGAATTGCAATGTAATTTTTTCTCTTTTTATCATGCAGCCATACAGAACTACATCCCAGACTAGTGATGATAACTTGCATTTTACATATTGATTAAAGAATGTGAAGTGTTCTTATATGAACTTTGCTGAACTTCCTTAGGGTAATCAGCCGCTGGAAAATTCACACCAGATTATGTCTCTCCGGTGATACTGAGCCTTTACAGTGCCGTCCACTTACAGCTTCTCGTCTTACATGCGATTCTTCTGAAAGCAGAAGTGGTCGCCTTTTCACAAGAATTGCCAACCTGTCTGACCCATTTGCCGATAATGTCAGGCTTTTTAAAAACGAGAAACGTAGAAACATAGCCGTTTTGTTTGCCTTTGAAAAGCCGGCGGTCCTCACATCCCTGCTCACGTGATCAGAGCTGGGGGGCAGAGCTCCGGGGTTTATCTCTGTTTATAGATGGAAATACACGTTTGCTGGAAGCAGTTCTTTGGTGCTTGGAGCCCTTTGATCTGCCGTACGCCACGTTCCCGGCTGGCACTTTTTACAGGAGCGAGGACACACACACACACAAGCACACACACACACACACAGAGTGCTACAAATAGACGGCATAAGTCATTTGAATAATGTTGCAAAGGCAAATCCAGAGGATATTCAAATGCACATACTGTTTAACCGAGTGAAGGTGCAACCTGCTTATCGAAGAGCTTATTTGATTATCAGGTTGATTTTTTTTTTTTTTTTTTAATTGTTTTTCACCTGTAGCAGATTTACTTTGTTGACCTGATCAGACTAATGCTGCAGCAGTGTATTGTAGGGCTGGAGAATTTGTTAAAAACGAACCCAAAGCAGCATTCAGAACCTCTAATTGACATAATCTTACCTGTGAAGATCATTTGATTATTTTTGTTACTACTTAAAGATTTCTGTTCATACTTTCTCTAGTGTGTGTTCATGTACTGTTCCTTAAAAACACTTTGTCAGGCCAGGAGGAAAGTGGAATGGACTAATGTTGATTTGCTTTTGGGATTTCACAGCCGCTGTAGTGTCCATTATCATATTATGCTGGTGTGAGCCTTTTTCCCTGAGAAAGGGCTGGTGAATTTTCCAGAAATTTAACCACACTAGATATTAAACAAACTAGATGTTTTCAAGAGACAGCTCAGAGTATACATTTGGCATGGGGTATTTAAGCTCACATGATCTACAGATAGAGCAGCAATAATAAACTAACATGCTTTGTGTGTGTTCCACTGTTATGAGAATTGTTCACAATTGAGCTCATCCCTTTGTTAAACGTTCAGCTCAGTGCTGCAGCTCAACACAGTTTTGTTTGTTGTTTTAACTCCTAGTCGTGGTTGGTAGTTTGTATAGATGGATGGATACACAGTGCATATATTTTAATAATTCCGGATAGATTTTTTGTTTATGTAAAAGCTACTTTAATATTAAGATATTAGGAGTTAACAAAATGTAACTCAAAATGAAAGTCAATACTTTACACTAATTTATCACCACATTTAAATATTTGCATTCAGCTGCACGTTTGTATTTTAAGTAGCAGGGGTGTTAAAATTAATGCCTGTGGTTTGGCCTAGACAAACATGCAGCAGGCGCTAAAGATCAACACGCTCACTTCCCTCACGCTTACAGACTCTCCAACTCACTCACACTCATTTGTGCTTTCTTTCTGCCTCATCTCAGGCTGTGTGCAATCATAGAGAGGACGTTTTAGCTTTCTGATTCAATTTCGGGGCGAGCGCGATCAATGGGCCTTGTTTTTCACCTACAGACCATCGTAGGGGGGAGAGACGCAGGACCGGGATGCTGACGAGAACCTCTCTCTCTCTCGCTCTCTCGCTCTCTCTCTCTCTCATTGATTGAATTTGCTCCCAGACATCTGTGAGATGGCAGATAAGATTGCGCCTCCTCCTGACTAAACTCACTCTCCGTCTCCGTGGCACACCACGGCGGTTTTCTCAATGTTGATTTATTTTATAAACTGCTAAGCACACGGTGTGGTTTATGGCTTTGAGGAAAGAGAACGAGGCAGAGGCAGATCACCACAAGTTACCGCATTTTGAAATTTTCACTTCTTTCACTTCCCGTTCATTTTTTAATCGTGCTGTACATTTTTGACAACCTTGAACGGTCTAGTCGTTCTGACCCCTCATTTCATTTTTCACCCGTTATCTATCTCTGTCTCTCTCTGTCTCTGTCTCTCTCTCTCTCTCTCTCGCATGCTTGCCGTTGCAATGGCAGACGCCCCAGTCCCCATGGGGATTACTTGTTCTTAATGGCGTGCAGATGCTCGTTGCTAGTACAGAAGCGCTGCTGGAAAATTAATGATTGTGTCTGCATTAACGATGGGACAGGACTCAGGGATAAATGCTGGCAACATGCCCACTGGCTAGCCAGAGTGAGACGAGATTTGGACGGATGCGCTGAAGATAGCATGATGTACAGGCTGTGTGGTTGTGCACTTTTCATTTCCACTCCTCTTTCCTCAGGTGTGCAGGACAGCACAGAAGTTAATTCACACGTTAAAATGGAAAGCGCTATATCAGCAGAGATGGGGACGGTGGGAGGGAGGCTGTTTTGGGGCGAAAGTAGGACACATCAAAGTGGATATTTTTTCTTCTTCTTTTTTGTAACACTGTGTGTCATCAGTTTATTTCCTATTTGTTGGTTGCCGGGCAATATTAAGTGGTTATAGACAGGATTGTGTACACAGTATGAACTTTGAGACAAGGCCTCCATCCAAAGCAAAATAAAATGACACATCTCTTCTTGGCTAATAGCCCCTGACCCTAACCCAGATGTCTTTACATGGACGCAGCAGGACATTACAGAAAAATCTGACACCACGACCTGGGTGGACATGTTTTCCACTCGGATGTCAGAATGTTCAGGGTGACAGGTTGTACACTGGTGGTGCAGTGGCATGAGTGGCTAAAACCACCTGTGTTGGTTAGAATTTGAGATTCGAAAACCCAAACAACCCGGAAAAGTTAGTATCACCTCTATGGCCTCCTGAGCTTCTGCTCTATATGCAAATAAATACATTATTTCCGTTTACAAAATGTTGCCAGTTTTAACCCACAGCATGTAGAATGGTATTTAACATGCCCAGTCAGACTTTTCTTCACCATACACAAATACAACAATGTAGACTTTAGTATGACGCAGTTGACACTGAATGCTTATGTATTTACATAGAGGACGTCAGTTGAGTCAACGCTTCTTCAGTGTGACCCGGGACACATAAGCAGTGTTCACACTCCTTAAAACATTTGGCCCAGATATTCTCAGAATGTGTTCCAAGCAATGGATCAGTAGCTCACACTTGTATTTTGAGGTTCACTAGATAATCAAGATTTAAGATGTTAATGCCAGGTATGAACAGGGCCACCGTGTGCTCTGACAGGTGTTATTTACATTAGAGCTGGGCACTACTATGGTCAAAAGTACTATGATAATATTTCTTATTAATCAATTTCAATATTTATCTTGATGAATTTCACCTTGTTGTTGCAGTTTATACTAAGCAGCAATGTTACTGATTCACATGGACTAAAGATGCTCATTATAGCTCAGTTTTTAAAATTATGAATCAGCATCCAATACAAAAAATCCTATCAAAGTATTTTATAACAAAAATAATAACACGCAACATTATCTTGGCAACTGTTCCAACATTACGCGTACTTGTATGATCAAAAACATGCGCTGTCCTTTTCATTTTAAGCCTTAAGTGTATTGTGGTCTTTGTAAAAGTTATTTTTTTGAAAATTATCAGTTAGTTTGTTTTTATTGGCCAGCACTGATTTATATACATGTCTGCATTGTAACTGTGTTGGGATAAACCATTATTCAGCTTGATGAAGTCGCACTAGCTCAGTATCCACCCTGGCTCTGGACGATCTAATCGCGCAGGAACTTTTGACTGATGTGTGAGTCCTGGCAGGAATGTGGCGTTGGATTACAGTGTCTAAAGCAGAATGCGCTCTCACATTCTGCCCCATATGCAGGGACAGAGGCGCACTGATTTAGCACAAATCCCACCTAAAGCTCACCTGGTTTTTCTGGCTCATGCCACATTAACTTAACAACCTGACGTTTAACACACTCTAGTAAACATCATGAAACTGAAAAACATTTATATGTCATTTAAGGTTCTCTCCTGTCTGTGTCCTTGCAGGACCGAAAGCTGTCCAGGTCGGAGCGTCAGCGTTTTAAAGAGGAAGCGGGAATGTTGAAAGGCCTTCAGCACCCCAACATTGTTCGCTTCTATGACTCCTGGGAATCTCCATCCAAAGGGCGCAAGTGCATCGTGCTGGTGACGGAACTGATGACATCCGGGACTTTAAAAACGTGAGTGTCATGTTAGGGCTGGGCGAGTCACCAAAACCGTCATTTGGAACCTGTAATCAATGTAATTTTGCTCATGACAATTATTTCTATTATTTGTTCAATTTTGTTAATGTTTAAGTTGTTAATTAATGATAATTTAGGAAAGATGATCAGTTAATCGTGATACTGATTTGAGGTCATATCGTCCAGCACTTGCCCTTTGTTTCTGACTCATGATAATCAGATTTTACCACCTTGCTTTTGTTTGTGAGATGTATTTTAGCAAATGTAGCGTAGTTTCCCAGTTAGGAAAGTAAACAGATGGCTGTTTCTCACGTTGCCGTTTTGCCACATTTAGCGACCCATTTTCTTGGTGTTCTGTAAATAGTTTGAGTCCCTAATACTTTGGAGGTGACTTTATTTAGTTATATTTGAACGTTGCAGCATCGCTGGCCTCGAGGTCATCTGAGCGAGAGTTTAGAAATGAGCCACAGCAGCAGATCAAATGGGCTTGTTATTGTCGTTTAACACGCTGCATCACAATAGAGGGGATTTAGAAAAGTCCCAGCAGCGAGAGCGGGAGGAGAGCGGCCTGCCACCTCCGTGTGAGAGGTGCACTGTGGGATACGGCCCTCTGGCCAGCTGCTGCTGCTGCAGATTCCTAACATTCTTGTGAGAGGAGAATGGAAGAGGAGCGTTACTGTTAGTGAGAGAGAGAGAGAATGGACAGAATGAGAGAACAAAGAGATGGGTGGAGAGAAATAGAAACAGGAAAAAAGACCAGGAGGGAGAGAGAGAGAGAGAGAGACATGCTGGCAGACACTAATATGGAGAGAGAGAGAGAGACAGACAGACAGACAGACATACACAGAGGTGAGAGATTCTTCAGGGCTTTATTCAAAGCTAGCAAAGAGAAATGGGGAGAAACGGAGTGAGGGATGAGAGCAAGAGAGACACAGTGAGGAAGAGCAAGGGTCTCAATGACCACTGGGCCACAGATTCAGGGACAGCAGCTCCCTCATGTGGACGTGTGGATTTTGGCATCCAGCAGCCCAGTCCGTAACACGGGACCAGACTTTAATGACCACGTTTACCTGTCTAATAAACCAAAATTATTACAGGTCATTTATAGAAAGAACAAGTTTAATGGGGTGTTTAAAAACGTAAGAGACAATAGAGCAGAAGAGATGAAAGAGGCTGGACTCAAACTGCTCCAAATTGTCTTCTTTGTTCGGCCTGCCGACGAGAAGTGCCCAGAACGTGGTTAAAGGATGAGCCTGTGCTCGACGACGACCGCCTCCCCCCTCCACACGCTCCTCACAGCTCCCGCCACGCACAATTAAGTGCCCATCTTGGGGCCCGCCAGAACGCTAATCACACGGCTCGAAAAGGCCGCAAGACCGGCATGACCACAGGCGGAGAGGCAGAGAGCAGGAGGCCGGGGTGAGGGCGAAACGAGCGGGAAGATGGAGAGAATGAGGAAGCAGTAGACTGTGAAACGGAAAGAGAGAGTAAGAGAATGGTTGAGCATGTGCCTCGTGGGGTTCATCCTACAGCGTGCTTCTTCACCCCTCCCCCCGCCAAGAGCCTGGAATGTTCTCAGTTCTTGCCAAGTTCTCTTGCAGTAATGTATGTTCTATTAGATAAGTATCTAACCCTAGATTATACATTCAGGACAGTGGTTGAGACACTGAAGCTGCTTTGTTATTTATTTTGTAACTGCTATAAACAGGTAATTCAGTTTAACACTTGTATTAAAGGTACAGTTTATTAAATGATGAAAGCAAGGAACTTCACTCATAGTCTCTGGTGAAAATCTGGGAGTGTCCCTTTTTGGACACCTGATATCCCTGTAGAAGGGGCCAGTGAGGACCACACAGAGAGGCTTTTATCTGATTGTAAAAGCTTATGTAAACTTATTTGCTCACCTTTTTTGTGTTAAGTTGTGAAGAATGTACCCCCCCAGCCCCAAGCGTTTGTCAGATGCCCTTTGAGAGTCAGTTGTCCGTCCTGTAAGTCCTCGCAGACTTGAGAGTGCAAACAAATCAGAATAAAGGAACCTAATCTGGCTTGAGCATGCAGTATTCTGGGGATAAAAGTGGAAGAAAAGTAAATCTCTTAACAGAGTGACTTTGTGCAGATGGTAAACAGAAGGGCTTCTGGGGCAACTTTTTGGCTGTGTGCAGCTTGTTGAATGATGACAGTTTTGCTGTGAGCACTGTTACGCCTCCGGTCCTCACCTGTGAGCTCACCTCTGGCTGTTTGCCAATGTATTAGTCAAACTGCCTGCTTTAAAAGTTTCACTCCTTTTATATGGTAGAAAAGCTTACTGCTTGCACACCTGGCTGACTGAGAAGGCCTACTCAGTTATTATTATTATTATTATTATTATTATTATTATTATTATTATTATTATTATTACTTTAAACAATGTTTTTATTTCAATTTTACGAAGGGTTGTACCAGCCTGTATCCATGTGCATACACATACACAAGTACATACACTACCAGTCAAAAGTTTGGACACAGCTTCCCATGCAATGTTTTATTCTTTATTATCATGACTATTTACATTGTAGATTCTCACTGAAGGCACTATGAATGAACACATATGGAATTATGTAGTAAACAAAAAGTGTGAAATAACCTAAAACATGTTTTATATCTTAGATTCTTGATAATAACCACCCTTTGCTTTGATCACTGCTTTGCCCACTCTTGGCATTCTCTCGATGAGCTTCATGAGGTAGTCACCTGAAATGGTTTTCCAACAGTCTTGAAGGAGTTTCCAGAGATGCTGAGCACATGTTGGCCCTTTTGCCTTCACTCTGCGGTCCATCTCATCCCAAACCATCTCGATTGGGTTTGGTCAGGAGACTGTGGAGGCCAGACCATGTGGCGCAGCACTCCATCACTCTCCTTCTTGGTCAAATAGCCCTTACACAGTTCATTCATAGTTTTGATGCCTTTAGTGAGAATCTACAATGTAAATAGTAATGAAAATAAAGAAAAACATTGAATGGGAAGGTGTGTCCAAACTTTTGACTATTTATAAATGTCAGCATATCTTACCGTGCAATATAATACATTTCAAAGGTCGGTGCCCCAAAACCCATCCCACCCATTCTTCTCTTCTGTCATCCTATACATAAAATAAACAGAAAACTTTCATTTAGGGCAGGGGCAGCCAACTCCGTTCCTGGAGAGTACGATGGAAAACTTCCAGGACACCGACTCTCCAGAACTGGAGTTGCCTACCTCTGATTTCATTGTAATTAAGGTCAAAGGTAAAAATAGTTGCAATGATTTGAAGTCATATTGCTCAAGTAAATTTGAACTGAACTCTATTCAGACAGCTAATGCCTGTAAAAGCATAAAAGCCACTGTTGTCTGTAGAGATTTAAAATGATTAGCTCTTCTAATCAGCCTGTTAACTGGGCAGTAGTGTTTAAATAAGATTTTGAGGCTACACCTGTTTACTGTAATACAATTCCATTATGTTAACTCCCCTTACATAACCTCCTCACAAACCAGATTAAAAGCACCTGGAGCACATGTCAGGGCTGATATATGGGCTTCAGCTTTCCTGCCATTTAAATACAAGCTTGACACATACACTGTATATGCTTGACAGGACAGAAAAAACCCTTGTAAAAAGTTCTAGTATTTGTTATAAGTTGGCATTCTCTTATCTGGTTCCTCCCAAGACAAACTGGTTGGACCACAGAGAGCAGGTGCTGTCAGAGGTGCAACTAAAAGCTCATTCTGTTTACTTGGTTACCTCTTTTATTTCCTGTTTTTGTTTTATTAACAATGGATAGATATACAGATGCATTCCACGCCCTCTTAAAGGCCCAACCTTTAAAAACCAGCTTCTTAAGAAAACATGCTACTGTCTGATGTAATACTGACGATTATATTTAAGTGGTATAACAGCATTATACCACTGTTGTACATGAAGTAAAATTGTTGATACAAGAGAATTCCTGTGATTTCACTCCCGGCTGAGTCCATCATGTCAGTAATTGTATTGTGGTTTTACGGACTGTGTGTTCCAATGGCTGTAAAGATTAAGATGTCTTTTAAATTCAGTAAAGTGCCCTGTAAAAAAAACCCAGCTTTATAGCAGTCCCATGCAAATTGAGATTATGGTGTGTGTTCTTTTTTTCTTTTATGAAAAATATGAAACATAAAACCTTCTTCCAACTAGTCGCCTTTACATGGAAGTTAGTTGCTTAAAGTTGCTTAATGTTGCTATTACAAAAGTATTTTACATCCTCTTTATATCTTTATATAAAAATGGAGAACAAAAGTCTCATGAAACCTTGTGTTCGCCTCATTATTTTAATGGGTTCACATACAAAAGTTCCAGGTCTTCTCTGGGATCTAAAGGTTTGCTCTTTTTAATCCTACAAATATAAGAATTGGTGTATCGCTATTTTGTGTGTATGTGTGTGTAAAAGCATCTTTAGGGCAGTGACGGGGCCCCGTTCCCTCTGCCTCTGTGCTCTCACTGAGTAGATTGGTGTAATGAGGATTACTGCACTAAATCCTGGCTATGGCACGACTCCAAAAGATTTGGTTAAGGCAGGCTAATCTAATGAAACTGTGGGGCAGGGCGCACTGCCCCATCACATGCTGCTGTCCTCTCCCATATCCACGCCTCAGACTCTGCCTGAGAGCGAGGAAATGCACTGTCCTCTGATGAAATACAAATCCCATAATGCCACAGGACAGATGATATAAGCATTTTGGTTCGATCCCATCTGTCTCCACTCGGTAATCATTTAAATCTCTCGCTGGTTAGTTGCCGAAGTGATGTCTTCTAATTTGTCTGTCTGAGTGCGCGTCTGATCTCGGACGTGGATGGCACGCCTCAGCCGACGGTGAAAAGATAATGGCAAGAGTTTAGTGCCAGCAGATCGCATTTTAATTAAAGCTACACTCCTCCCATTCGCCTCGCCCCTCAACTTTAAATAATAATAATTATAGCTGCTCTTTCTGCACCTGCCTCTAATCCCATGTGTGCACACCGATGCTCTACGCTTTGAAGTGCTTTAATTGGGCTTTACTGAGTACACAGCGATGGCAGAAGCCTCTAAACACATTTGAGCTTATTTTAGCTCCTGTTGTATCAGACATGGCTGGAACTTTCCAGCTCTAGTTTGAGTTAACTTGGTGGCTCAGCGCAAATCTTGCTGCTGCTTTAAGATGGGTGTGAACTGCAGTGGTTACGAGGGGGGTGGACAGGAATAGAGAGCTAAAGGAAGGGTTGCAAAATTGGACGTTCATGTGTTACTGAGAGTCTCAAGAAAACTTCTAACATTAAGACTTGTAAGTTATCTTGTGAGATAAATACTGATATTTGTCTGCTCTTGACACCACCTTTACTATAAATGCTGAAACAGGCTGAGACCTATGTACATACTCTACGCTCATTTTGTTCATATTCGTGCAAGTTTTTGGAAAGCTTGCCGATGCAGAACCGTACCACGCAGAACTTTTTGAAGAGAGGTTACGTGGGTGTGTGTTGGCGCCTTCCCAGGGTTGCTCCCTGCCTGGGATAGGCTCTGGTCCCTCAGTGACCCCAGTTATGATTAAACGACTCGGATAATGAATGAATGAATGAATGAATGAATGAAAGTATGCATATGGTGTCAGTTAAAACGTTTGAAACTGACGTGTCTTTAGTTTGTAGAGGGAGCATAAACCAGCCTCTAGCTGAGGTAATGGCTGCATGAGATCATTTATTGACCGACTTTATCCCCTCCAAGACTAAGGACTGTAAACACTATTTGCTTTGCCATTTTAACAGCTGTTGTGTGTTTTTCCTCTCTTGCCTCTTCATATGATCGGTCATGGCTGACTGCTCCTGACACACACAATGAGAGAGAGAAAAGGGGGATTTTTTACTGATACAATTCTTGTTTCTTTGTGGAAAGCTAATTTATAATGGCTCATCCTTAATGGCTAGGACAGAGAAACTTGGCATTTCACTTCTTAACCTGGTCGTGGCGTAAAGCTATCTCAATTTTGAAACTTTTTTCCATATATTTTATTTTTATTCCTAAGCTTTACTTTCTTGTAGAGTATCTTTAACTCAATCGTTTTTGTTTTTAAAATTGTGATTTAGTGAGTGCTTATGAAAGTGAGTGATTATTTATCCACAACCAAATGTGACCTCTGAATTTGACCCATCCATGAGGGAGCAGTGGGCAGCTAAAATGGGCTGTGCCCGGTGAGCAGTGCTTGGGGACGGTACCTCACTCATAAGTACCTCAGTGGTAACTTTACCCTTCTGGGATTCGAACCGGCGACTTTCTAATCACGGGGTGAACACCCTAACCGTTACGCCGCCATCTGACAGAATCACAACACAATCGTGGTGTATTTCACTACATGTGGTACTTGTATAAGTATGGACCTTAAATATGTTATTATATTGTGTTGTGTGCAGGTACCTGAAGAGATTTAAGGTGATGAAGATCAAGGTTTTGAGAAGCTGGTGCCGTCAGATCCTGAAGGGCCTTCACTTCCTCCACACCAGGACGCCTCCCATCATACACCGGGACCTCAAGTGTGACAACATCTTCATCACCGGCCCCACCGGCTCCGTTAAAATCGGCGATTTGGGCCTGGCTACTCTAAAGCGCTCCTCTTTTGCTAAGAGTGTCATAGGTACGGCTCAGCTCTCACCCTCTGGTCTGTGTTTTTAACTCTTTAGCTGCTGAGGCGGTTCATCTTACTGCGTGAACGGGAGTTGTTTGCGAAACTGAGGAATAGCTGCAGTAGAGAACGTATTTCCTGTTGAGAATTGCTTTGAGTTTTGAGGCAACTCTGTTGGGTGAAGACCACAGTTTTCCTGGCAGCCAAGGTTTCTGTTTCAGGGTGGAGAACAGGGGAATTCAAGACGGTGCAAAATCACCTTGGCTTGTCAGAATCTTTTAAAGCTCTGGAAAACACCTTTTGCTCCTGATTCCCACCTGAAACCACTCAGGAGAAGTGCCAACATCAAATTGGCTTGTAAATTTGTCAGGTTAACCCACTTAAAGTTTCCATAAACAGTGGCGTGTTCCGGGTTTAGAATATGCCACAAGAATCCCAGTTGGGCTGCAGCGTGGAGTCGCAGATTGCACTTTCTCGTATGCTTCACTGAGACTAACACTTTGGTTTGGAGAGCTGTGGTCTTGGTTACATGATGCTCTTGTTTCCAATAATGTCTTACATTATTTTTCCTCCAAAAAGGCTTGCCTCATAACATGTTTTCCTTCCCTCTCAGGAGTTTGACATGCTGTGATTCTTTCTTTATAGCTACCTGCCCTTTGATTCCCCTAAACTGCCCCCCCCTTACCCCATTTGTATTTATTTTTTCCCCCTCTTCAGTATTTGTTTCTCCCCTAAATTGTAGGGCTATAAGCTCAAGTGTCCCTCACTGTGCTGTATGGATTATTTAATGTACTGCCGTTCAAACAGTAAGTATACTGAAAAAATGGCTCTGGTAAGTTAACATGCAATGGCCCACGAATAAAAGAAACGAACTTCAGAAGTTCAAATACATCAAGCAAATATTTTTGCATTTTTCTGTGCAAGGCTTTTCCTTTTTCCCAAACTTAAACATGGTGCATAATGTAAAAACATAATATTGAATTCCAAGCTGTGCTGAGATGTGCTTTTCTAGCTTTTCGGTGTATAATCGTTTCTCCTAATAGACTCCATGTAAGGTGAGTGTTGTCTTTTCTAAAGTGTTAGTTTAATGGTGATGAAAAGCCCATCTCAAAAGGCACTAAAACTTAACGTGTACTAGCAACTGTGGCTCGGCTCATCAGACATTCCGTTTCTTAATCCTTCACTGCCACGACACGGTGCATAAAACTTTATAACGAGCGATAACCAAAATTTTAACAGGCGATCAGTCTTCTCTGTGCCCCGACACCTTGTTGAAGGCCTTGCAGAGAAAAACTCTGACTCCTTTCTCTGCTGAATAACTGAGGGCCGTTTTCCTCCTTCCTCCTCTTTTTTTTTCTTTTTTCCCCTCCTCGTCTTTTTTTGCTCCTTCCTGCTCTTCTTCTGTCTCTCTCTTCTCTCCTCTCTCACTTTCTCTCCTCTCAGGTTGTCGAGGAGCGGCCGAGCGCTTCTTCTCCCCCCCTCGTCTCTCTCTCTCTCCTTCTGCCGCGCCGGCCCTGCTGGGTGAGTAGGAGTCTGAGCCTCAGAGTTCTGAATGGTTCTTTTGATTTAAGGTACCCCTGAGTTCATGGCGCCTGAGATGTATGAGGAGAAGTATGACGAGTCGGTGGATGTGTATGCCTTTGGGATGTGCATGTTGGAGATGGCTACCTCTGAGTACCCGTACTCCGAGTGTCAGAACCCTGCTCAGATCTACCGCCGGGTCACCAGCGTGAGTATCTCTCCTCGCTTCATCCCATGTCGTCTTAACGAGCTTTCCTACCGTCTCTGCTTAATTTTCCTTTCCTCTCTAGTAGAGCTGGGCAATTAATAAAGTAAGTGAAAACGACGTTCAGAAACCTCTGTTCCAAAGAATCTTGCTCTTGATGGTTATTTTTACGTTTTTGTTCCTACTCTTTTCAGAATGTGAATCAGAATCACTTTGTTTATTTGTCATGTTCATTTGTGCTCAACATAAAACATACAGAATATTTACTTAAAAACATGTCAACACTATATAATTACATTTAAGAATGCGTATTAAATTTCTTTTTTTTTTAAGTTTGTTGTGCTAAAGCTTTCATGTAGTTATTAAAAATCAGTTCAGTTAAGTACTTTCTCCATTTGTCTGTAAAGATGGCACAATTGCACTTTTTTATGTTTGCGACTGATACTGATATTGTAAATTGAACATCTGAGTCTCTGAGTCTTTTTAAACAGAAAATAATGCTTTAAAAAATGTCTAAATACATGACTGAGATTCTTTTATGCATAAGGAAATACTTGACTTGAGCATTATTTTCTGTTTTTGTTTTAAATAATAAATAATTTAGCATATACATATGGGTGTGTAATTATTACATTGTTTGAGTTAGGAAAACAGTAAATTATTTGTTAATTAAATAACATCTTAATTAAAATCCCAAATTATTTGTTTAAACACAGTTCTGTAGTTTCGTGACGGTCCCCAAGCAACGGACCACACTACAACTCCAAAAGCAAATCACGCAATTACACTGTTTAATTTCCTTATGGTTTTATTGCCACATGCTCAGGGAGTAGCTGAAAATTACCTTATCTTATATTATATTCAAGATACAAGATTTTAAAGAATATTGAATCTCAATCATGATATCGGTTTGAGGGTATATCGCCCAGCCCTACACCCACTTCCCCTTCCTCTCTTGCTCTCTTCCCTTCTTTCTTGCTCTTTATCTCCTCTTCTTCCTCCTCCCACCCTCACAAGCTCTCTTTGCTGTCATTACGCCCACATGTTCGTCGGTTATGTTCCTGAGACCTTTTCTGTAAGTGAAATGGCTCTTTTCTCTATATATCAACACCCACTCCGGGCTGAAGGAACCCCGCACAGTTTCCCACTCAAGCCTCACGCAGAGCTTCTTGTCTTGCTGAAGAACCATCGAGTTTGCCATTAATAAAATTCGCTTCTGTCTGTCTTTTGGCAAGATTGTTCTACCTTTTGTGCTATAAAAAACCTTGATGTAGACAAGAAGCTCTCGCTTCTAGTAGAATGTAGCTGCCATATTTGCTGTGTTTTTGGCTTGTGTGTATCAAGCGAGTTTTGTACATTGGTGTGTTTTGCCAGCAGGTTCATTTGAAAAAATAATAACAGCTTTGAAGCTGATGATGTGGAGTTTCACATGCCTTTTATAGATGAATCCAGTCCAGTTCAGGTTGTTGACCCCAAATCTGTCTGTGTGTGTGTGTATGTGCGTGTGTGTTCCCTTTGTTTGCACCATTGTTACCAGATGTGTGGAACTTATCCTGCTGTTGTGCTTCAAAAATCCAATTTCATTCGAGTCCTTAATGGATAGTCTTTCATTTCCTTCCATGAATTGCTTGTTTCCATGCTTACCAAGAAAATAAGGTCAGTATGAGGGTCCGAGTCAGTTGAGTTCAGGCTGGATCAGTTCATATGTGAATTTGTGGATTCAGCCACTAGTTTATGTTTTATTTTTCTACATTATGACTTTTCTCAACATGTGAACTCTAAATGGAATCGGACATTATCGGTGCTCTATAGAGCCATTAAACATTGATTTTTTTAACATGGAGCTAATCAAAATTGCGCTTAATTTCATAGTGGATTGCTTCTGGATGTCACTGTTGAACCTGTGCTGGCTTGAAATGGTACAAGACTTTTATTAATATCAAGTGAGTCACCAGTCACTGTACTGTCAGCACCGACTCCATCTCGAAAAGCCTCTAATTTGAAACCAGAAAGCTTGCTGAAATATAACCCTGCACCTTTCTACACCTTCAGTGATCATCAATCATCGGATGTTATTCATACCAGTGATGTTTTTCTTTTCTCTGCCACACCGATCTTTATCTTTGCCATTTCCTGCCGTTCTCGCTTACTCTCAGACCTTGTCTCTCTTGCCATCTCTGAATGCTGAAATACAGACAGGAAGACGTTGCACACAAACAGCTGTAGTGGCTAAAGAGGCTACAGGCAGCTCTTGAATCGGCATGGCACGTAACCTCTGAGTGTGGCTCAAACTCCACCAGACGTAGCATACGCATTAGGAAACCGAGGCCTAGAAGGTACAAATGTGTTGTCGCTCCAGCTGTACCCTTTCAGGGCATGAGTACTGTACCTTGAACATTTGGTACATTAATGTATCTTCTTGACTGTCCCTTTAAAACAACATTCATGCCCCCCTAGTAACAGAAATGTACCTTTATGTCGTGGTAAAAATATATACCCTTTTGGAAACGTACAGAATTACTCATTAGCAGAATAATAATTCTGTATAAAACACAGTATTAACAAATGAAATTGTTAACATTAAAACTGCAATGTGCATTATGTGCACTCAATTATTCTTTTACCTTTAGCGGTTCACAGTTCCCTCCTTAAAGACCATCTCTATATCTTACAGAGCACTTTTCTAACAAATCTACGTCAGGTTATTTATTAACCCTATTTTGCTGTGTGTAAGACATCAGACGCTTCTAGAAAGGCCCGACTGGGACCCAGAGGCTGAGGCAGCTGCCCTCCTTCCGTTTGTCAGCATTCCGAAGGCGAGACGGACGGACAAGTGGCATTTTTGACTTATCCCTCCACACCTGTTGGCAAAAGCGAAGTCGGGACCGTGTCCCGGATTCTGCTGTCCTCTCTCTTTTTGTCTTTTTGGAATGTTGCTTGAGTCACGGCCTCAAGGCTTTTTAATCTCCCGCAATCCAATAATGCAGACACAACTGGGCATAAAGCGAAGCCGTTTAACTTTGATGCAATCAGAGGGCATTTTAAGCCTTGGGGTCCTGAGTTCACCCACTACTTGCTTTATTTATGTAACTGAATTTCAGATTGCGAACAAGTGATTTAGGACTTTCTTTTTGTCATAGTAAACATCTTCAGTCGGCGCGCTCCCCAAGCAGACCTACGTAATCAACTTATTTATTTTCACTTTCTTTAATCAGATACGCGATGCCATGTTCTGGAAGCTATCCAAAGAAGGATGATATATTTCTGTATTGGTGTGGAACCTGGGGTGTGTTGAGTCATCTCTGTGGATGTTGAGTATTTTTGTTGGCACTTTAACGCCTGCAAGGTGCAATGCTTTGGAATAATTTCGTATCATTTATGTCAGATTACTGGTAGATACAGTTTATCTTAGAAATAATGTGAATCACCATTTAACTAACGTCATTCATTGTGGGTTTAGTAGTGTAGAAAAATAGAGCAAATAAAGACAAAATAGCATATCTGATGAAAATTGAATCATAATTGTCATAGTAGGGTGGTATTGGAAGCTTATTTTTGTATTGGTGATGAAATAAAATCTGTATTGCATTTATATTATATTATATTATATTATATTATATTATATTATATTATTATATTATATTATATTATATTATATTATATTATATTATATTATATTATATTATATTATATTATAAAGTTTTGCATTAAGTATAGTTGCAAGATTACAAATGCAACAGTAATTTGATGTATTACTTATATTATTCCAATATAATGATGTAGTGTTCAATATAGAACTTTTCTTGGGAAATGAAAGTAACTCAGTTCGTATGTGATCCTGAGTAATCTGTTTATGCCACATTAGCAGCCAAGTCATTCCTATAGGCTGCTTCAATCCATTGTAAGCTGAAAACATTTGGATAATTATGTTAGTGCTTTGAATTGGCCTTTTCATCATGAACATGATTTTTAATGAATTTCCCAAAAAAAACTCAAGTCAGCAGTCAAACCCTTAATGAGCGGCTCTTGATGAGCAGTTTACAGCTTTGACAGTCTGACTTAGGCTCAGTCATTTGGAGATAATGTTCAAGTTATTTTAGGCTCTCGTTGTTCTCATGGAGACAGCTTAATCCGCCAGGCCCTTAAACGCAATTATGGCCCGCGCTGCTAAATGAACTCGACCAGAACATAAAACCGTTTAGATGGGCAGCGCCATTGTTTGTGTACCACTAGCAGCTCTGGGAGAGTTCATACATTACGTTTGTACTTTTTATCAGCCCGCACCTTCCAGTCCACTTCTGACTTCTCCAAACTCTCTCCTCCCTCCGCCGTCAGAAGTACAAAATGATTACCTCTAATTTTCCCTCTTTTGTTGGCCACCGAAAGCGTGGGAGGTGGCGTGCCTCTGGCTTAAAGGGGCCCATTCACTGGAAGCATCCGTAACGAGCTTTTTTAATCACCTTGTTATTGCAATACTTTGCCTTTCTGACTTAATTCTATTAGATCTTCTGTCACGCTTAACTTTGTTTGGCGCTGGAATTTGACTGAGGGACTTATATAAGGAGGGAACACTCGGGCTTGTAGGGTGACAGTTTGGTAAATAGTGCAGCAGACCCCAGTGTAAGGCAACACAGCCCTGAGCACTCTGTGTACCAGGTTATCTCCGGTAAGTCCCTCAACTTTTTTACAGTCATTTAAAGGGCAGCTGTTTTGACAGTGTGACTGTGTAACTTTTTGAGTACAAGTGACCTTGTTTATTGGGGTTAAAATGCAGCAAATGAGATTTCTTTAGAGGTGTATTCTTATCATTCAGAAAGCATGCCACTCGTGTTAGATCTTCAGTTGGTGTTTTTTGATCTTAAAAATGTAATGATGTGTAGTGCTTTAGTCTGACCCTGCTTCAGTGACTTTCCTATGTCTTTACTATGTCACCCCTAATGACTCTGTGGGTCTACCAGGTTGGAACTCTTGTTGTGATCTAAACCTGCACTCGTTAAGCTAAAATCATGAATTGAAAGCAGGAGCTAAGCTGCGTGGGCTTTAGCAAATCTCTGTTGTTGAAATCACTCATGTGCCAGGGCTACGTGTTATCACGCTCGTCTGGCTATCTTATGGGAATTTAACTCAAGTGATTGGGTGTTGTTTGTTACATAACATTTAACTGAACAAACTTTCTGTTGTGTGACTAATAAGCACGTAATCTAGCGCTGATATGCGTTGGATTTGAAATGTTTTTATGGTATTAATGACTACCCAGTTGACGCCTATGTGACTGTAATTTCAGACCAAGGATAACAGTAACTTCATGGATCCAATCCTAGAAACTGTTCGAGATATAGTTTGCATTTTGACCCTTCACTGTTGTTGAGAACGTCTTGGTAATGGACAGCTTGTGTAAAATATCAAGGAAACACCTTGGTTTTAGCAAATTTAAAAGTGATTATTGCTAGACTTGATGGTAGAAATTGATATCTTCTGAAGATAGAAGGTAGAGTTTATATCTTATTTTACAAGATATAAAACATGCATTAACATTGTATGGAAAAACATCATTGAATTTTTGATTAATTTGTCATTGATGAATGAAACATTTGTGCATTTTCCAGTGTTGTTTTACGTAGGTTTTACAAGAGAATCCGTTAGTAGATGCATTTATATATTATTTTTTAGATATTTGGATTAGTGGCAAATGAACTCTGTAAATGTGTGGTTGTCTTAAATTTCATCAGCATAGGGCACCATACCCATAATCTTTTTGCTAAAATCTACATGCATTATCCGCTTTTCTTATTTATATAACTAATGTATTGATTGTGCAGTTTTGTCTCCGTTTTCTGCACTTCAGGGAGTGAAACCTGGGAGCTTTGACAAAGTTGCCATACCAGAGGTGAAAGAGATCATCGAGGGGTGCATTCAACAGAACAAAGATGAGAGGTGATCATTTTACCTTCCTCTCCTATCCATTTGTACATCTGATGTTTTAATAACGCTGAGGAGAGCTCTTCTCATTATTATTATTATTATTATTATTACACATTGTTCTCATCTAAATGTTCAGTGGGAGTCTAGCAGAGGAATCCTCAGTGCATAAGAGCTCACTAATTATATTGTACTAAAATGCCTGAAAGGGATAGAAAGATGAAGGAAGCGCTCCAAAGTTGAACCTTCAAGAACTGCCACATGTATCTAATGTACACATCTACCTCATATTCTGTAACGCTTGCCTGCTGTTGGTTCTCAGGAGTGGAAGAAGAAAACAACCAAAAATAGCCCAGTGTGAAAGTAATACATACCTTTATTGATTTTAGTCACTGTTTGTGTTACTGTACTTCCCAAAAACGGGAATCTTCTTTGCTGTTTTATCCTGCTTTAGTATGTTGCTGTAAATACGGATGCAGGAAAACTACTATTAACACTGAAACGCGTTCACTCTACATTTTCTAAGTTGAGCTCTATGCTCATTGTCTTCCTTGGAGACCAAAAATATGTCTATGGAAAAGTACTTGCAGCTGCGTGTTGAGGGGGGTAAGATGAGAAGATGTGTGATGTTTCGCTGATGCAGCACTGAAAAAGCTGATGTCTACACCCCGGAGTTTCAGAGACAAAGTCGCTTTATTGCAGAACATCAATATTCAGAAACCCCCACCAGCATTTTCCTTAAATCTTTATAGTGTTGCCATTGCCAAATGAATTAGACCGTGGAAAGTGCTAGTTCACACTTTTCATATCTTACCTGCAGTCTTTTGTTCCATTTGGAGCGGTTAGTTTGCAAGTTAGAAGTGTTTGCTAGACATATTTTAACTGGATTTATGTTGACTGACAGTCCCTTGTAGTGTTTAGTGCCTTCACTAATGAGTTGAAGTGTTGTTTTGAGGCAGTGTTCAGGTACGGATTGAGTTTGCAGTGCCTGTGGTTATTAAATGGCTTGTTTGTCAGAGGCCTCTTTAGGTCAGTTCTGCTGCCTGGAGAGACAGTTATGTGCTCACAAACCCATGAAATGTCAGTATGATCATGGGGCCGTCAAATTAGAGACAACAGGTCATCAGTTGTTTCATTTGGCAAATATTCCGCTTCCTGACATCTGCTTAATCATTTCACCATCCAGTCAAAATGAATGCTAATTCTTCATTTTTAATTGGATGGCCTCATGTGGCTGCTCCCGGTCATGTGAATCTAACTTCATCATCTTCAGCCTTGTTTAGCTGGACTTGGTTGCCATGGTTTGCCATATTTGTTTTGCATCCTTTATCCGCTTTCTTGTCTTTCTCTCTATCGCAGATATGCCATCAAAGTCCTGCTGAACCATGCCTTCTTCCAAGAGGAGACGGGGGTCAGAGTGGAACTGGCCGAGGAAGACGATGGGGAGATGATTGCCATCAAACTCTGGCTGCGCATTGAAGACGCCAAAAAGCTGAAAGGCAAATACAAGGACAACGAAGCCATCGAGTTCTCCTTCGATCTCAATAAGGACGTTCCTGAAGATGTGGCCCAAGAAATGGTGGGTTCCTCTCTCGAACCCGAGCCTAACGTGTTCTGACAGGCGAGGGCGCTGACGTATTCTTTGAAATTACAGGTGGACTCCGGCTACGTTTGCGAGGCCGACCACAAGACCATGGCCAAGGCCATTAAGGACAGAGTGTCTCTGATCTGCCGGAAGCGAGAGCAGCGTCAGCTGGTGCGAGAGGAACAGGAAAAAAGGAAACAGGAGGCGGAACGACAGCAGAAGCAGCTCAGCGACTCTCAGAAAGGCTTGCAGTTCGGACCTCCAGGAACTCCGGGAGCCACTCAGAGCGGACAGACTTCCACCCCGGGCCCGGGCCAGACCGAACCGGACGAGACGGAACCTGACCACCACCTTCAGCTGCAGTATCAGCAGAGCGGCATCTCCGTCACCTGTACGTAAGACGGACAGACACTTTTATTCCACCGTCCTTGCGAAGTCGTCTTACCCTCATCTTTTCTCTCGGCAGCTGAAGGGACGGTGGACAGCGGACAGGGCTCGTCGGTGTTCTCTGAAACGCCTTTGGCTCAGCTCACCATGTCTTACAGCTCTCCGGCCACGTCCCAGCAGGCCCCCCAGCAGCAGCAGCAACAGCAGCCTGGGCAGGCTTCCTACCCCCCTGCCTCCCAACCTGCCCCCCAGCACCCTGCCTTCCCCCAGCAGCCCATGGTAAGATTGACAGTCGCTCTGAGAAGAAAAGAGGGCTTTATTCGCAGTGAATATTTGATTTGATCCAAGATTAACTACGTGGAGGTATATTGAGGTAGACTAAGTGTGAACTGGAACAGATGTTGATTCTCTTGCTTACTCGAAATAGCTACTTTTGACTAAACTGTAATGGAGGGTTAACATTTTTGATGCCGGAGCCAAACCTGTAAACAATTTTTAAGAAACTTTGATAAGCTATGGACTTAAAATTAGGTCTGTGTACAACAAAGGTGAAGCACTAAGTTTTTCAGCCCTGCAAATTGTGCAGACCTGGCTCCCACAGATGTTTAGTGATATAGAGAGTTTTTAGCATTGTGTGTTTGTTCTTACCCATCACCCAGTCTTACTGCACTGCATTTGGTCCTACAAGCACATCCAGGATTTAATCAGTAGCGAGCTGCCATATGCCAATGCAGTTATTAAGATTGTGCAATCATTTTCGCATGATTTAATTTAGCCCATTAGATGAAGTCGTCAGAAAGTCGTCTTCAGATTAGTCCAAGTTTAGAATTCATCACGGGTTAGGCAGTTGGAACGACTTTCCTTCGTCTTAAGCCCAGGTGAGGAAAGTCAGAGGAAGTAAAGCGTCAGTCTTGATCATTAAACAGACATGTTTATATTCAGTAAATGTTGTTGTTACTCCTGAGAGATGAAATTGGTTCTGACTGTTTTGGGTGTTTGCATGTCTTAACCTGATTTCTTCATATGGTGTGGAAACAGATTTGTTTGTTTGGTTGACTGTGAAGGGCTGATGCATGAGAAGGCAAGCAAAGCTGCTGACGAAAAGCCATAAACGCTAATGGGGTTTGATCTATTCAAGACCTCAATCCCTCCCCTCTCTCTCTCACTCTCTCTTTTGCTCTTACCTCTACCTCTCCGTATCTCTCTCTCTCTCTCTCTCTCTCTCTCTCTCTCTCTCTCTCTCTCTCTCTCCGCACACATGCATATATTTTTTATGTCTCTTCAATTATACACTCTTCCATGTGCACCCCTTTCTCCCCATCACTCATGTTTCATGTTATTTATCAGTTCCTTAACATGTTACTCTTTTTTGTTGCACTGTTCCAAATTGAGTTGTCCTTTGTGTCCTGCGGCGGTTGTTCCACGCTGCAGTGCTGTGCTGCCTGCCAGCCTCCCATTTTAGTTCCCCTCACTCCTCTGTGCCTGGGCCAGGTTCCCACTCCGGGGAGCCCTGCCTCTCAAAACTCTAATGAGTTACCCTCGCTCAGTTAATCAGCCATTTCATCCTTAACGCTCAGAGAAGTGAAGGCACATCTGAAGCTCCTTATTTTCCATTTCCAAAAGCGAAATGCCTGGGGGCTCTCTCTCACTCTCCCTATCTCTCTCTCTCTCTCTCTCACTCGCTCTTTCTCTGTGGCCCCCAGTGACAATACATCATTTCTCATTTGGTTCACTCATACTTATTTTGAAATACTCTACATCAGTTTTCCATGCTAAAGGTACTGTGATGGACTCAGGGGATTCGATATTAGCTTTATTCTGTCGTAAAATTTTTTGCTCAGGTACCTGTTCCTGTACGTTGATTTGAAGTCTTAAGGTGCCATGAAAATAAATAAAGGTTATGCTGTTGAAAGCTGAGTTTTAAGCTCTCTCTCTGCTCTCAAGATGTTTGAAAGATCTTTTTACAAAGGGACTGGTGAGGTATAGAGTCTGCACAGCACTGTGATTTTATTTCATTTGGTTCTCAGTTCCATTGTTTTTTGCTTATTTGTTCCATGTAATGTTTTGATTATATCGCTTACTTAGTTTGTGCCTTCTAAATCCATTTTCTTCTGTGTAAATTGCCTATAATTCTCTGCTTTGAGGCTCTGTGGGTGTATTTACTGCAACATTTAAGTATTTCCAAATCAGTCAGGGTGAGCTTTATTTTGAGTTCAGTTACATAAATGTAGACATGGTTGGACTAGTTTTTACATTGCTTACTTGGAATACACATTTTAATTCGTTTTTAAATAGAATCTAGAGCTAAAATTCAGTAATTAAGTACTTAATTATTATCATTATCTTCGGCTCAATTCTGGAAAACAAACATTCTCATGAGGCTTCTATGTTTTAGAGATTTTCATTCTTTGCTCTACTGTTTTCACAAAAATGCATTATTGTGCTTAAAAGAAGCTTTAATAAACTTTAGATAGATTTTAGATTCATAATTTGAGGGACAAAGTAGTTGATAATTCCTTGACTTCGCCTACTAATGTGATTTTGACCCTCTACACAAAACTGAATTCACCCAAGGAGCCTCTCGTATGTCCTTTAGAAGTCTGTGCTTGAGGTTATGCTGTTTATCTTTTCCTCTCTTACATTTCATTTTTCAGTTCTGTTCCTTCTCTGTATATATTGTAGTACCACGTTAATGTTTTAGTTGTGTTTTGTTATGCATCCCTATTTTTTCCTTCAATCCCATCGTCATCCTATCTGTTTTACATTTCTGCTCCCTCCTTCACCCGCAGCCTCCACCTCCACCTCCACGTCCCCCTGCCCGTCGCAGTCGTAGCATGTCCGTTTGCGTGCCCTCCTTTTCCTCCACCCTTCCTCCGCCGTGCCCTCCCAAGCCGCCCTCCACGCCTCCTCCGCCAGGGAAACCGGACAGTGAGACGTTTGCTGGCCGCCTGTCCAAAGCGCTGGAGTGTGTGCTGCCCCTGCACTCAGCTCCACCACGGCGCCGCGCCAGCCTCCCAGCACTCTTTGCCAGCCCTGTATGTTAGTGTGTCTGGGTGAAGCAGGAGCGTTCTGCAAGCAGAGAGGTCTCGGTGGGACACGAGGGGGGGGGGAAGCTGACACCTGAATGTAGGGAACTAGAGTTAAGGAGTTAGAGTCACAGAACAAAGTCAGCTTCGGGATTTGTTAGGCAGTTTTGGAATGCAGTGAAAAGTGAGCAGTGTCAAAATGAAGTAATGACTCGGTAGGAGTGACGTTTGACTGAAATGTTCCATTTCCAGACATGCTTTTTCGATTTATTCATACATTGGGGTTTGTTCAAGGTCAAGTACGACCAAATAAATCAACGTCATGCTTTTAAACGTCGCAAATTAAATCAAACTTGTTTGCTGTTTGATACAGAAGGAAAAGAGAAGTATCTCCTCTTGTTTGTGGGTAAATTTCACAAATGGATGGTTCATTCGTGTACAATACAGTACTGTATATGCCAGAAAATGCTGTAATTTTATTTTCCCCCAGTATCGTATTACACTACTGCCTGCAAAGTTCTCAAGGATTTCCGCGCTTTAGTAAGTTTAACATAGGTGGTCAGGAGACAGGAAGTATCACTAGTATGTGCAAATAGCGTAGTGTGACAGGATTACTTTCAGGTGCTTGCATCTCTTGTGTTCCATCAGCCTCTTCAGCAGAAGCCCTGACCTCACATTAAATACAGAACGCAAGGTGCTTTGCTTTCTCCGGTGTCCGAGCCCTGACCGCTGCTCCCTCGGTGCATGTTGAGTTGATATCTTTGAGATATAAGTGTCTTGTAGAATTCTTGTTAAGTCACCGGTGCATCAGCAGTCAGACAGCTCAGGCTATGCAACCTTTGCTCCGTCTGTATTTAATTCTGTACCTGCCATATTGTGTCCCCTATTCATTTCTCTTTTGAAAGTTTTTAAAATTTTCTGCTTAGAAAGTCATCTTGTTGGGATTTCTTTGCACAATAATTAATAATGAATATTGCATATTTTTGCACACTTTTCCATGTCCTCTCCATCTCTCTCCTCTTTTTATCTCTCTCACATTTGCTGCCTCTCTTTTTTGCTGTGTGACTATATGATGCTGCCTTTTTTCCCGCCCCCTTCCCTCACAAAGATGTCATATGTTATTGTTGCTGCAGCCGCCGTCGGTGGGCCCACAGTACGGCGGCGCAGGGGGCTCCGGCCTGGCTGAGCCCCCGCTCTTTTTCTCCGCCATCCCCGAGCGTCCCGTCTCTTTCTCGCCACCACCGTCCTGTCCGCCCAAAGGCTTCAATGTGCAGCGCCGCAAGAGCACCTCCATCTTAGAAGCCCACACGCGCCACTTCCAACCCGCCTACCGTAGCTACGGCAGCAGCCTTCACCCTTTCTCCGGCATGGAGGCCCTGGGGGCCGGCGCCGTCGAACCCTCGCTGTTCTTGCTCCCGGGCATGGCCGCTCAGAGACTGGCCGCCGAGCCTCTGCACGTCCCGGCTCCTTCCGACCCCCTTTACGGATACAAGGACGCACGTTCGGAACAGGAGGAGGCCGTACGCAGACTGAGTCTCAACCAGGCCACCCTGCTGGACCATTTTGAGGCCATGGCTTACGGAGGCTACCCCATGGTGGCTCATCAGCTGAACCAGCTCACTTTTCACCAGCAGATGCAGGCCGCCGCAGCTGCAGCCGCTGCCAGCATGGCGTTCGATGCCCCTCCTCCTTCTCCAAGCCCGGCGTACTTGCACCCCCATGTTTCCAGCCACATTCGCCTGACCCACAGTCCCATCTCTCAGCTGCCCCCTGTTAGCGTGGCCACCTCCACCTCCAGTGTGGCATCGTCGTCTGGATCCGAACCCTGCTACCAGCCTCATCCCACTTTCCCTCACTCTGCTCCACCGGTGCTTGGCCACAACCCCGAACCCGCCAGTGCCTTCGATTTCCACATGCATGGTCTCCAAACCGACCCGGCCGCACTGGCATCTAGGCTGTACCGAGCCCGCCGCGGTTCCATGGACCTCAACCTGGAGGATGCTGCCGCCAATCCGGCACTTTGCGGTCGTCTGCAGCCGGTTACCGAGGAGCTGTACAGCTACGTCAGCCCTGAGCTACCCCTTCCTCCGGGAAGCCTGCTCCTTCACGGACATAAAGACCGCAGTCCGGAACCTTCTAGTGACTCCATGGCCTCCTCCGACGCAGGAGAGTTCCACTCACCTCCCCCTCACCCGCCGCACCCATCCATGGAAGCCTCCGCCGCCCAGTCCATACCTCAGACGTCACATTTCGGGGCGGACGTAGGGTCTGGCACCTGCGACGGTCATCCGCCCAGTCAGACTTCGTTTCTCTACGTCCCGTCCTCAGAGCCTCCCGGGACGCCTGGCTCCCATATCGGCATGCTGCACGGAACCTGGGTCAGACAAACGCCCGTCCAGCCTGACCTTACCTACCACGAGTCGACTCTGACCCTACAACAGGGCTCTGCTTTGGTGATTACAACAACCTGCTCTTCTCTCCCCGTCCCCTACAAAAGCACTCCCAGTCTTCTTTGTGTTACCCGATTTTCAAGTCCTCTGGTTGTGGTTTTAACCTTCTCCAGCCATGCTTAGACGAACACGAGGTTTTGCTTTGGGAGAGCCTTAGAGCAAAGCTCGAGTAAACCCGCAACTTAAACCCCCTTGCCATATTTTAAAAACCTTTATTAATTTTGGTTTATAAAATGTGTTTATTTGTTGTTTTTTTTGTAGTTCTTTGTAATCTAGTTCTTTGTGTGTATGTTGTAAAAAGAAATATATGGTGTGTGAGTGTGTTTGAATCGATATACAGTCAAAATGAGCGCTGTATATCTGTAATCCTAACATTCAAATCCAAAGTTGAATGGGCTCCTTTTGAGTGTAACAAAAATCTCTTACCCTTTGTCCTTATTAATGGTCCTATTAAAAGATAAAAGTTTAGTTTTAAACTTTAAAATAATTTTTAAATCCGTGGAGTTCAGAAGAAATGGAGGATTTGTATTTCCAAACACACAAACGTACCGCATAATAAGGGGGTTTAAAGTGGTTTACATCTATTGCCTTTTTGTTGCTTATAATACTGCAGACATTTAATTTACACTTTTTGTTTTTTTCCTTTTTGTTTATTAGCTGCTGCTTTTGTAGAGCTGGTATGGTCGGCTGGAAACGGTTAAAACAATGTTCTATGATGTTTATTTTCCTGTTGTGTCTCTGTTAAAGAAAAACAATGCCGCACTTTTAAAGAAGTGTTCTGGTATATTTTATTCCCCAGTGTTTATTTTGTTGCTTTTTGGCCTACAGTGTGAGAGTTTATCCTTAAACCCTTAGAAAACTGATATCAGCACCATCCCACAACCCCATTTCCTGCCCTGTTCATTCTCTTCTTTCCCATCTCTTTTTTTATTCCTCTACTTTTCATCTTATCCACCGGGCTACTCTTCACCCTCACTGTCTCTTGCTTTTCTAATCAGTAGCTCTTTGCTGTGAGGCCAGTTGCCGAGGTAAGGCGATCTGCCTGGTGCAACTATACTTGTGGGTAACTCACTCCAACAGGAGAGGCAGGGAGACAAGTATATTTGCCTACAGCTTTCTAAGGGTTGGTTCTCCAAGGAGGAACGCCATAGTCCTTCCATGTGAAATCCAGATGTATTCCAAGGTTGTTTTGTGCGTTAAGTCCACACAGCATCAGACACAACCGCTTATCTGTGTTTTAAATGATAACACTCACCTCACGAATCATTCATAGTACTCCGTGCATGCAGCCCACTCACTCCCTGACTAACACATGATACACTCTATGTTTGGGTGTTTGTGTGTGACTGTAACAGACATACATGAAGACTGTGAACTCATCTGAGCTTTACTGTAAGCTCTCAGATGGATCACATTTTGTGTATGTGGACTAGTTAGTTTGTGCTAAGTTGGTTTGTAAATAAGTTTGACTTATTCTGACATATTTTTTTTCCTTTTGTCTTCATTTATTTCCATTGCTACCATTCTCTCTGTCTCTGTCTCTGTCTCCCTCTCTCTTTCACTCTTATTTCTGTCTTTGCCCATACTGTAGCAGATGGCTGCTGCCCAGTCCAGCACTTCCTCGGTTCCTCTGGTCCCCAGCAGTGTCCAGCCTACTCCCTGGACCGACCCGGTAAACGCACAGGTATGAACCACTTCTTTTTCTTTCTCAACTTCCACTAATTTTTGATTTTCTTCCAGGGTCCAAGACTGAGCAAACACACCCACTGTCCGTAAATCGTAGTCAGGGTTTTCTTTTTTTGGTTTGGTGAAGTTTTGCTCTCTCTGTTCTCTCCTGCGTGTGAAAGCTGTGGACTGGTAAGGTGACGCTCCCTCTTTTTCTCTCTCTTACACTGTCTTGTATTTGTTTCTTATAGTATGGAGGTTACTACGTCCCAGCGCTCCCTTCGCAGGTAGAGAAACTCCCCCGTTCCTTCCAAACACTTTCTGCACTCTTGCTCTCTCTTAACGTGCGCCTAATCTTGTCCTCTCCAGTTTTTGGGGTTAGGCATCATGAACGTGTTATACCAAGTTATATTTCTGAAACAAATATTTCTTTTGTGTCATGTTAAGGTAAGTATGACCTATGATCTATGTGCTCCTTTTTGGTTTTTGAGACTGTCCTCTGTTGCGCTTTGGTTGGGATTACTTATAGTCCTGAGTCAATAAAGATGCTGGCAGATAACTTGGAATCTGTAATGTTGCATGCTGGGACAGTCAACACAGGTTAATTCTTCATGAGAGTGGGCCTTTGTGTTTGTTTTATAGGCAGTTCCGCAGCATGTCTCCCTGGGTCCCACCTCACAGCCCACTGTCTCCATGCCGCAGCAGCAGCCTCCAGCACAGCCTGCTAGCGTCGCTCAGACACACGTACATCCAGGACCTCTGACTTCACAGGTAAAACACACACACAGTTCTCCTTCTGGCCCATTGCAGGTTCTGAGGTTGGCAAGTGGGTCAAGATTATGGCCTTTGCAAGCATCAACACACTCGTACAACACAGATCTTATAACATGGATATAATACATAATCTAAAAATATTCTCTGTATGAGCACACTTTACATTAGGCATGTTATTACTGGACCTGAGCCTGCTCATGGAGCTTACAGATTATTACAGATACAGAACTAGAACTGGATTTACAAGCTATCAGTGTAACTAGTAATTACTACATTATTCATTTGTGACATTTTTATGTTCTTTAGCAAAATTAATTCATGCACTGAACAGAGCTTAGCATGTCATCTAATAGTCGGCCAGTCTCTATATACTGAGATGTATTGTCAGCACAAGCTATAAACACTGTTTCTAGTTAGAGAAATAAATAATCATCTGGAAGCTTTCTCTTTATTCATCTCTGCTCTTTACACTTCTCTTTTCAATCAAACTGTCTCTCTTTCTGATTCTCTTGCGTTCATGATGCGTCCCGCGGCATGCTGCCTGTGTGTTTTGCATGCCTGTCAGCAGCGTGCTAGTGATCTGAGTCCTCCAGTTCAGTCCCCAACACCTTGCGCGGAGCATCTGTTCTTACTCTACCAGGCCGCTCAGCTCGCTCTGGTGCAGGTACTGAATGTAGTGGGGCAGTTTACAGGGAGGATTTCCCCTCCACACCTCCCACTCCCCCTGCTGTTAGCACCACCTGCTTGTGTGTTTATCCATCATTTGTGTGCGTGTGTCTGTATTGGAGGCACTGATGGATGTAGGTGTGATCCATTGTAAACTGCCTGGTGTAGTGTAATGTGTTTGGTGTGGCTTGTTTGTTGTTGTCTTTTCACTGGGACTGATATGTCATTGTGATCTTGAGTGGCACGGTTCTTTTTGAGATAAATTGTGGTTGGACTGACATTTTTAGAATGCATTATAGTCTTGGACCTGACTTTTTTGTCAAACAGGCATGGTGTGTCTGTTATGTTTTTTGGCTCCCTGAGCATTTGGCCTGCTTGTTACATCTTTTTAAGGGAACTCGGTTCGTCCCTTATTGAATTCGACCTTTCCGTCTCCATCGTCCCTGCCAGCCCAGCCTGCCCCCCTATGCCCCATTTTCCCCGTCACCCTCCATTCACTTGGCCATCAGCCTGAACCCACTGCCCATCCCCTCTTATCTTCTCTAGTCCTGCAGCATGGTACCCCCACCCTCCACGTCCGGCCTGGTCACTGTGGCCCCCGTCGCCATGCCCCCCGCACAGCTGCCCTTAATATTGGCTCCGGGGCAGCAGACCATCCCTGAGGTGGCCCCACCAATGCTGACCTCCCCAGCAGCAGCAGCAGCAGCAGGAACCACGCCTCCCCCTGTGTTGCCCGCCTCCGTAACCCCATCATCCACCGCACCATCAAAACCCCAAACGATGTCCCAGCCTCCTCCTCCTTCTCTGCCGCTAGCGATCACCGTGCCAACAATCCACGTGGCCACTGCCCCCACCCCTACTGAGCAGCCCGACCTAGCTTCAGACATCCTAGCCAAGGTACCTCCCCAATGGAACCCCTATAGAGCCCCAAGCCATGTTTACATTACAACCAATTAATATTTTGCTTTATAAAGGTTACACTGTGATGTGCTTTGCTTAGTCATCCCATTTTATTTCTGAGTATTAGCTGCTTAGTAGACTCAGCAAGAACCTGGAGTTTCCAGATGGTTATAGATTTTTCAAATGCATTTACTGGATTTAATTACTCCGGTCCTGCATCTCCTGCTATAAAATGTACTGCAGAGATGTCAGAGCTGATCTGGTGCGGCGTCCTGCCGCCTGTATCTCTTTCTGTATGGTATTACGGTCCTGGAAAAAGGTGCTTCCAAACCAGCACCACCAAAGTCCTTAGGACCACTGGAGAGCCTCCAGATTTTTGCAGCTGTCTCTGGTGGTTGAGATGCTGCTTAGCTTTTGTGGACTAGCTTATATATGTTCAGTCCATGTCAGACCTTCTGTGTTGTGAACCACCCAGGTATTTGAAGCTGCTCGCCCTCTACTACTAGAATGTGCCCACCTTAATGTTGTGGTGGGGGTAATTTAACTCCTACTGAAGTCCACCACCAGCTCCTTGGTTTTGCTGACGTTCAGGTGGAGGCAGTTCTCCTGACACTATGTTGTCAGCTTCTCTACCTCCTCCATGTAGGCTGTGTCATTGTTGATTGTTGGAGATGAAACCCAGCACCGGTCATTAGCAAATGTGATGACACAGTATATATCAGTATATATCAATACATTGGTGCAAACAAAGTTTATGACCAGCATCTGCCATGCCAGTTCCTTTAATTTGAACATTTTGTTGAATCTGCTGGCTCAATGTTTCTGTTAGTGGTCAAGCAACTCTGATTTTAATTCTTGCTGTCCTTAGTTAGATGGTGGAAATGATACTCATGAAAGCTAAAACTCAGTAATACCCATATAGGAAGGACCACCTCACTGAACTCGAAGGCCTTCTCTTCATCTAGACTTTAAAAGGCTGCAGCTGATCATTGGTGTATTATGTGTCTAATAATGTTAAAGGTCTTTCTAATGTTAGATTGTATTTCTGTCTTTGTATTTGTTGAGTGAAATCTGTTTGATCTGAATGAATGAGATTGGGAAGTATCTTTTCTATCCTTCATGACATATGTAGTGTCTTTTCTGTCCTTCATGACAATGTAGATGTGTAGCTTGAGCTTTCCTTCCTTCAGAATGATAATGCAATTATCTCTCTATAAGAGGGAGTGATTTCCCCTTTCTGTAATGCTCAGTTACAAGCTCTTGCTAATTCTGGCGTCAGTATTACTTTGTTTCTGGTGGAGTGATGGAGAGACTTGCTGTAATGAAGGTTTAGAAGTCGTAATCAACTATTATTCTGTAACGGTTGAAAGAAAACTTACAACATTTGATGTCATTGACAAGTAGAGTCAATTGCTGCAGCTGGTTATGGTTGCTCCAGCAGTTTCCTGTTTTTTTAAATATGTGTACAACCCCTAAGTTTAATCTTTACCATTTTCAAGTTCCTGAGGCTTTTAAAGTTACAGCTTTTAAACTATAATGAGCATATGATTTGAATCTTTGTTATATCATGTCACACAATTATTGTCACAACAATGAAAATATTTAGATAGAAGGTAATATTTCTACTGTTGTGTCATTTTGAATCTGTGATGCCACTAATTAATTCTTGGTTTATGACGTCACTGTTGCCTAGATCTAAACATTTTGACTTAGTTCAGTAAACCTATAACTACAGGGATTGGTCAGAAGCACCTAAGGCTCCTATGACTACCTTGGGGCTTCTTCCTGCTTTTCTCATTTGGTAAAATTAACTCTAACCTTTCGACTTCTGTACTCAGTCAATTCTACTGCCTCAGTCTCAACAATGAGTCTGTTAACTGTGTTGTTTGCCATTGCAGACATCCCTGACTGCCTCTCAGTCATCGGACATGTCGCAGCTCCAAGCTCCAGCAGTGCCCGGCGCGGTGGAAAGGTGAGAATCCCGTTTGATTTCTTTCTTGATTGCCTCTCAGCCAGCGGAACCAATATACAGCAGCTGTCAACAAAGTGCTAGTTGTGACAGCAGTACAGTACAAGAAATAGACAAGTCTTTCTGTGTTTGTCCTCAGCAGCCATTCTGACGTGGCCTCTGGCCTGAGCGACGGAAACGAGGGTGTGACGGGCGGCCGACACGAGGGACGATCCGCAAAACGGCACCAGCGCCGATCCGTGAGGAGCCGCTCTCGCCACGAGAAGATCACCAAAGCCAAGCTCAATGTGTTGAATGTATGTTCATAAGACAAACCAGTTTCCTACGTGAAACACTTGTTGCTTTCTTTTTTGTTGTAATGAAATAAAGAAAATTGTGCAGACTTAAGGCCTTAATTGTAGGGTTTGCTTTGTAGATATCCAACATGGGTGACAGAGTTGCAGAATGCCAGCTGGAAACGCACAACAGGAAAATGGTTACGTTCAAGTTTGATCTAGATGGGGATAATCCAGAAGAAATTGCTCAGATCATGGTAATTACAAATATTGTTTATCACTTTCTGGGAGAGTTTTTTGGATAACTGGATGTTTTTCATTAGTGAGTTTTGTTGTTGACTTGCAGCTGTAAATGAGTTCTTGTGATGGCTGAAAATGGAATAAAATTCCTATTTCCAGGAACAGCAAAAGTCAAGGCCGATTTTCACAACAAAGATTTTATTCCGCCTAATTAAATCTTGAGTTGCCATAAAAGGGTCACATTACATTTTAGCCTAGGCTTTTGTCTACATTACTGTTTTCTGTGTTCTGTGAACTCCACAGGTTGAAAGTGAGTTCATTCTGGAGAGTGAGCGAGAGTCCTTTATAGAACAGGTTCGGGAGGTGATTGACACTGCAGATGAAAGGGGGCTTGAGAGGGAGAGCAGCCAGGTTGGCACCCACATCTTCTTCCATATCTATAGTCAAAACATTTATAATGTTTCTTGGTTAATATTATTTAGCATTAGTTGCTATACTCCCACTTACATCCTGCACTGTTTTTGCAGAGTGTCAACAACCCTGAGCAGCAGACACCTACTACGTACACACCGCTTCAGCCAGGTACAGCCTCACATTACCTGGACCCTTGTTGCTACTTACTTTTATTCTCGTTTCTGGATTAAGGAAGTATTGACCTCCAAGGCTTAACTATGTTTAGGTTTAGGGACAAGCTCCACCACGCAGGTGGTGCACTCAGCAGGACGAAGATTCATCGTTAGTCCAGTTCCTGAGTCCAGACTGAAGGAGCAGTTCTTCAACGCAGCCCAAACTACACAACCCCTCCTAGAGCAACCTGCACCATGTAAGCACACATTACTTACTACACATGGATGGGTGAGGAAAATGTTTAAAAGAGGGAAGTGAAGTTGTCAATTTTGTGATTAGAGATCATATAGACACTCAAATCTCTAGAAGGAGATAAGCACGAAAAACTGGTATACATGTGAAATGAAATCAGCGGTTTATAATATTTTCCCAAAAATAATAAAATGGCAGCATTAAAGAAATGAGTAAAAGAGAGAAATAAAGTAAAAAAGAGGGATAAAGTGGTTCAGTGGGATGAAATGGTCAGGTAAGTTTGTCCCCAAGAACAGTAATGCAGTATCATACTGCTCTTTGATGAGCTGAATATTTTAGACCATAAGCAGTATCTCCATGACTCCAAAAAAACAAGAAATAAAAAATACATGTAAACGTGAGGAAATTAAAGAAGAAAAATGATGAGAACAAAGTGACTGCTGTTGCACAATTAGGATTAATTGTAGTAGTTATTGCATTCCAGTTTTATTTTTATTTCATTTGTGTATTGTTTTTCCTCTACAGTACCAGTAGGAGCACCTGCAGTAGGTCTGTCTCAGTCGGCCTCTGCAGTCAGCCTGCAGCATGCCTTTGCTGAGCTTCGCCAGAGCCAGTACGACCCTGGTCCCAGCACCGCACCCCCCACCATCCACACCTCCATGCCTCCCCTGTTGCCCACCGCCAGCCCCCTGCTCGTCTCGTCCACAGGCATTCTCTCTTCCCCACTGCAGACAAAGACAACTCAATCCGCCGAGCCTGTTTCCGCTTCCTACCCACAGTTCACCGTACCTACCTCCTCCTCTCCTCCCCCCGTACTCCCTCCCGCACCAGCCTCCATACCCTCCCAGCCCCTTCCCACTTCTCAGCCCCCCTTACCTGTCAGTCAGCCCCCTGTCTCCACGGTGACCAGCATGCCAACTCCACTCCCCTCCTCTGTGACGTGCCCTCCGGTTGCATCCAGCGCTGCTACCATACCTTCTTCTGTCGCCCTGCCAGCCACGGTCAGCCCGGCTGTGTCCACCACTGCAGCTTTACACCCCCACATTTTAAATAATGCACTTTCTAGTGCCAGCTCGGAGCAGTCCCCAGTTCCACCCACTGTTGCCCAACTCACTCCAGTTGTGGTCCCTACCACAGCCATCCAAACACCTCAGCCCGTGCCCTCCAGTGCCCCCAGCACCGGCGGGCCGCCTCAACCCGCTGCCCCTTTGCCCCAGGTGCCCGTCATGCACCCCGTCACTACCAACATCCCTGTGGTGCAGCCCACGCTTGTTCACAGCCAGCCCCAGCCCTCCCCTCTCCCCAACCAGAGCCACAGTCATTGCTCCGAGTGCGAAGGCGACCCCCAGGTCAAAGGTCCGGGCATTGACGACATACACGCTCTGGACAAGAAGCTTCGCTCTCTCTTCATGGACCTCGGAACCGGTCCTCCTCCTTCTGCTCAGGCTGATGCCGGCGCCCCCGAGTCCAGCGTTCCCGGTACTTCCTCCCCTACCAGCTCTTCCACCACATCGGGCGGACCCCCTGTCCCTCCTTCCAGCTTGCCTCTAGGTTTTGCCGGCCAGGCTACAGGTTCTCCCTTGACCACACCCGGCACCTCCGCCACCGCCAGCTACGGTCAGAGCACGCCATCAAAAACGCCGTTGTCGAGATTGCCGGTGAGTGGAAACGGTCTGTAAGTCTGTGTGTGGGGGTTTTGTGCCAGAGAGACTGTTCTTATAGCTGTGCTGTATGTGTTGTAAGATGAGAGAGTACTGGAGTTATTCATTTGACCTGAACCCTTGTTTCCTTTCTCAGACTTTGGTAACCTCATTCACTAGAACCACTAACATCCTGTGGAATGAGTTTGTTCTGCCGTTTAACACATTCGACGCATGACCTTTGCTTCTACACAGATCGTTATTAGAGCACTATATAATCAGATGCCCCGGAAAAAACTGAATCAATCTTAGATTTAAAAAACTGATTTCAGAAGTAGAAAACCTCTCTAGGAATTTGCTCTATTGAATTTTCCAAGCATTGGAATTTTCCAGCTCCATGAGAGAAACTTTTATTTGGGTCCCCCTCCTTATTTAATGAACGCAAAGCTATTAACGAGTGTAAAGTGTGTGTGTTTAAGTTTAAACTTGAAAAGCCTAAAAGTGACCATTAGTATTTTTGGCTGGACTACTCCTTTATGTCCAGTCATCAGGCCCAAGGTGATTAGATCATAACCTAACATTACATTTTTGTTAATAAAAGTCAAATAAAATCAACTATCTGTAGAAGCTGTAAGGAGTGATTATAGTCGTGTTCAGTCATCATTATGACTACACATGTTAAACTCAATACAGAGTTTTTCGTTATAATAAAGCATATTAAAGGTCAGAGTGTCTTCGTAGACTGGCCAGTCCAGCAGCTTAATTGTTGGACCGTATTCTCTTGTGAACTGCATGTGGCCTGCAGGACGCTCAGTAGCGTATCTGATAGCACACGGTGCTGAAATGACATGGTTTGATCTTCATCTTCGTCTCATCAGGTGTTGCCTGTCGGCTCCGAGCAGGCCGGCACGCCACCCACAGAGCACCCGCCACCCTTCCCGGGACCTTGTCTAACTCAGGTGCATTTTTCTTCTCTTTCGGAGTGCTGTTCTCCGTTTCTGTATTTCCCCTCTATTGGTCTTCTGCTTTGTCCATTTAGTGAAACTCATACCCCGTTCCTCCCTGTCTCGCTCTCTCCCTCCGTCTGTCTTGCTCCCTCTAAATGATTTTACCCCTGCTTTTCTGGAAAAACAAGCGAGGCATGAGGAAAGATTTCTAATCTCATCAGACTCAAATCACTGCATGGCATCACATTTCTGTGAACCCCGTTAGGCTTTTAGTAGCATGACCTGTGATTCTCATTAACTCTGACTGACTGCTCTCTGGCTGCTTTCTCTCTCAGTATATTTCTCCTTTTCCCCCCTCTGTTTGGGGAGGACAGGAATGGGAGGGCAAGATTACACAGAGAAAAATGTTTTACTTGTGGGATTGGTTGGAGTTTTTGCCGTGAATATTAACATCAGGTTGGAATAATCAGTGTGTGTGTTTGTGTTTGCTCTTTTTTGCCCTAAATTTTAGACCGGAGCATGACATTTTTTGATGTCATTTCATGCCTTTGAGTCTGCCTGTCACAATCTTGTTCCGGTGCAGTTAATCTCTGAGTCTGTTGATGATTACCCAATTAGGGCTTTTAATTTCCATGTCTCAGATATGCAGTTGAAATGTTTCATTCAGAGCTGTGTGTATCCGTCCAACAGAAGGTCAGCAGACTCCATGCTGAAGAGTCTTTCCTCCTGCTGTTTCTGTGTGTACTGCTATAAGTCGTTTTTGTGTGTGCGTGTGTGTGGCGCTTTTGTGGCTGAACGGGCTCGACTAATTAGTGACCCATGTTGTGTCTTAGTCCCAGCAGCCTCTTGAGGATCTGGACGCCCAGCTGAGACGGGCTCTGAGTCCAGAGACTGTGTCTGTCAGCAGTGTCACGCATCAGGTACACAGCTCACAATGAAACACACTTAAGCTCTTGGGGTAACAGACTGTAACAGTCTTGCCTGTGTTCCTTAAATCAGAATTATTTTTTGTCAGTCAGAATAATGTCACTGCTTTGTGGCTTGAGGTTTGATATGAACGAACTGCAAGGTGAAGTTGCTTAGTGATGTGTCTGTATGTAATATGCCGTAATTCTTCTACGTCTCTCTTCTCTCTAGTCCTCTTTTACTGGGATGCCTGCTGGAGGGCAGCCAGGTGTGTGATCCTTTTTGCCAAATTTACCTGAATTAGAATGCATTTATCATGCAGTGGACTTAAATGATGCTTGTTTTTTCAGTTCCATTTTCTTTGGATGGGGAACCTGTGGCCACAGCAGTAGCAGGAGGTTTCAAACTGGGTCGATTTCAGGTATTATTTCATCCAATTTCTAACTGATTTCTGTGTATCGGCAGTCACCTTGTGCTCTTCGTTATTTTTTCCTTTTTATTTCCCGCTTAAGTTTTGTCACAGACATGCCGTTCCTAAAATTTTAACCTCATTGAGAAGAAGTTGGATATTTTCTAGCTGACAGCACAACTTCTTTCCCCACAGATGAGGTCACAAAGTGTGACCAGATTTTTCCAATAGACGTTAATGTGGAAATTTTCACACTCTTTCACAATCTTTACTCTGTGAACCACCACTGAACCACATAACCCCTCCTTATTTAACAAAAACAGCTACACACAGCCTATGTATTGTTGTACATGTTTATTATTGTCAATTTATTGTGATCTTTATGTCAAGATACATTATAATAAACTACGGAATAATACAGAATGTTCACACTCATCTCTCTCCTCCCCCTCTTTTCCCCTCAATTGCAGGTGTCATTGGCGACAGATGATGCTTCCCTGCAGGCTCCCATCACATCCAGTGAGTCATCTTCTACCACCTCTTCATCCACCTCCTCCTCGTCATCCTCTTCACTCTCCAGCCCTGAGAACACGCTGCACAGAACCTCTGCTTCTGCCCTGGGGGCAGGAGGAGACGTGGTGGATGGCCTTCCCACCACTCCTTCACAGCCCACCACCATCGGGCGCTTTCAGGTCACCGCCAGCAGAGACACCAAGGTGGGCCGCTTCTCCATTAGCCGGGCACCAGACGAACCCCCTGCTGTAGAGGCTCAAGAGTCCATGGAGCCTCCGTCCCAGGTCCACGCGTCCATGGGTAACGGCCCGGCCGTCAGCCCTGAAGCCAAGAGCCTCAATAACTCCTTAAACTCTTACTTCAGCAGCGACAACGACTCAGAGTTTGATGATGAAGATTTCAAACGAGAAGTTAGCAAACTGCGTGAAAAGTAGGTGTTCTCTTAGCATGATTTGTGTTATAACCCAAGTTTGGCCACTGCATTTCTAACTTTCGTTTGTTTTCTTAGGCACATGATTGAGAGTCAGGCCCTCTACACACGGCAGAAAGAGGAGATTGATGCCCTTTTTGCCCGCATGGGTAAAGTCCCTCCTGCCACAGTCAACCCACCCACAATGACCCTAGCGGGCCGCAGACGGCGACCCACCAAGAGCAAAAGCAGCAAGTCTAGCCGCGGCAGCTCACAGGGCAGCAAGAGCCCCATACAACCTGGTACGAACAGTGAATATGCAAATACTTTCTGGAATTTCTCCAGAACTTTCTGCTTTCTGCTAAGCTCTTTGTCTAGGGTAAATAGTCTTCAGTTTGGAAATAACCACCTCGGTGTATGTTTGTGTGGGCTGCTTGTGTGTGCTTATGTGTGGCAGCGGGCAGCACTTTATCAGCGCAAAGCGTCCCCACGGTCTTCCCCCCGCAGCAGGCTTACCTGGCCCCGGGGGGATTGGTAGACGCGGGGAGCAGCCCCCTGCTTCAGCCCTTCAAGCCCTCCCCCTCCAGCGACAACAACCTGTACTCGGCTTACACCAGTGATGCCACTCTATCTGCCCCCAGCCTCTGTGTCACTGCGCAAGGTAACTTCCCCTCAGAGCCACCTCTGTGCCGTCATGTCATGTCATGTTGCAAGCTCTGTATCTCCTGCATCCAAGTTCAAGGCTAGAGATTCAAAAGCTATCTTCTGTTCTGTGTTGTTTTTTTCTAGTATCGTCTTGACTTATATGATGTTTTCTTGGAGGCTCCAGTCAAGGAATTCCAAAGGCAGAATCTCAGTGTAGAAAGCATGAACCAGGCTCAGTAAAGAAACCCACCAGTTTAAGACTGTAAATGCCTTGCCTTTATTCTAGAAGTTCTGCGAGAGTTTTTTCGCTCTCTGAGAAGAGATGAGGTCTCCCACTTCTTTATGTGTACTTGTGTTGTGCACTCTAATTGGCTGTAAGTAGCCGGTGAGTGGTCAAGATATTTAGCAGGCTGGAGATCTGGTCAGAAACTAGTCGGCAAGCTTATTTAATCACATCTTTGTAGTGTTCACACTAGACATGGGCCGGTACGAAATTCTGACTGTATGATAACCTTAAGCAAAAATATCACGGTATCACAGTATTGCTAACCCTAAAACAGTTCTAATTGTGTCCACATGATGGTGCTATAGATAATGTATTGCATGATGTAGTTTTTTAATGTGTAGACTAGCGCTGCTGCTGCTACTAAGAGTAATATTAAATAATTCTCTAATGTTACTTAATGTTGACACCCACATACAGTATGTAATGGAAGAGAGCACGTGAGCAAGTGTGTCTGCTCGTTTGAAGAATTTATACTCAACACGTCGATAAATAGTGAAACGCCATAGACTTTAGTGACTGAACGGCGCAAATAACGCGAATGTTGAGAAAAAATCCACAAACGGCAGACGTACTGAGCGGCAAATTTGAGTTTTTAAACGTGTCCGTTTGTGTGCGCGTACTCCAGTGATGAACTTTTCAGTGAAGCACAAGCAGCTGGTGCAGCAGATTCATTATGTGACTGTGGACAAATTTAGTTTGTAGTTCGAAATAAATGTTATGGGCAATGTTAAGTTAAAAACTAAGCTTGGTAGCAAATCTAGTACTTCTAGTACTTTCTTCACTAAAACTAGACGTGCAAACTAAAGTAGCAGATGGCAAATGTTTATTTTGAATCTTTTACCTTGAATTTTGCAAACAGTCCCTCTGCCATCATGCACATCTGGCGTCAGCGAGAGGGGGAGTGGGGGCGTGTTAATCTACGCTTCACCCTTCACTTTCTGTCTTTGATGAGGTGTTAAAAAACAGCTCGTACCGTAGAGGCGCTATGACGGAAACTTTGTACAGTTTTGAAACGGTGGAAGCCGTGGCGAATTACTGGTATAGCGGTAACCGGCCCATGCCTAGTTCACGCATAGCGATTGTTGATCACAGATCAAATGTAATCAAATGTAAAGCCTTAAAATCATGTTGCGTGAATAAGGCTTTAATCATCCCACAAGATAAATCTGAAAAAACAGGACAACGTTGCTTGAAGCTACTGCTCGAGAACTGTGTTATGAACTGTGCACAGGTTTTTCAGCCATTGACTAATAAAGCTATCACTTTCTCACAATCTCACTTTATTAGCAGTTTATGCTGAAATCTTAATAATTCAACAGCTAACATAAAATATTAAATTAATTGGCTCTTAAACTGCCGAATATCACATTGTTGTTATCTTTCCAAATGTTTTGGTCTTTAAGGACTGCACTGTGTCCCATGCTAGTGAAACATTCTGTTTTTTCCAAAACTCATCAGCGCAAACGCATGCTTTGATGTGGATGTAGCTGCAGTACAGATGCCACTCTGCAGGGGCGCTGTTGCTTGTCTCCTTCACTGTGCAGTGCAGCCGTGTGCTCACCTTTCCCATGCGCCACCACACTACCTCCTCCTCTCTCTCTCTCTCTCTCTCTCTCTCTCTCTCTGTATCTCTCTCCTCCTTGTATCTCTTTCTTATTCTTTCTTTCTCTATCAACTCACAGCTGACTGACCTGTTTCCATTCTTACTATGTATTTGTACACGTCTCCTCCCTCTCCTACTCTGTTCCTCTCTCTCTCTCTCTCTCTCCCCTTTTTTCCCTTTTCCCTCTTTTTGTGCCACAGGCTGTGTAAAGTTCAGCTGTGGGTCGGAGAGAGTGACCTTCAAACCAGGTGGCAGAAGGACCCGTTTTCTGAGTACGCCCTGCTTGGCTCTTTGTGTGTAACGCTTTTCTTTTGTCTCTTTCCTACACTCTTCTATGAGTCTAGTTTTTCCTTGTGTTTTGGAGCCTTTCAGACTGGCCACATCTCAACATGATGAAAATTGACCCATAAACTAATAAGCATCACTTTCAGATTTTAATGCCCATAATTACGCAGTTCAGTGGCTCAACTTTAACAAGGACCATTGCGATTCACCTTCATCTGCCGGTGTAACAGATTTATATTTGCCTGCAGTTTAAAGGCCAAAAACCCCCAATGTACTGTATGCATCCTTGTGATACTGTCTATTTCTTCCCATTATTAAGCTTAGTATTCTTTGGAAATAAATATTTTTATGGCTGACATACTTTAAAGAGATGCATTTTCCCTGCTTAACACTATTCCCAGAACTGTTTCTCTTAGTTTTAGCTGTTCCCATTCCCTGCATCTTTCAAACCCCTACACTCCCTTCCACAGCCCTCCACAATGGCTGGACCCAAATCCAAAACCATTTAATCCCTCAACCATCTTGCAGAATGCAGGGCTCTTCATTCAGACACGGACGGCCTCTAACACACTAGTGCAATCACCTGCTTACCTTACATTTTTACAAGTTTAACTGCATTGACCAATTTCTACAGTAAAATTCTATTCACATTATCCAAACACTATGTTTTACAGTTGTGCAGCTTATGTTTTTAAAATTTGCATTAAGTATGGGTTTGTGAAGCCTATTATTATTATTATTATTATTATTATTATTATTATTATTGTTTTAACAGCATTAGTTGGTCTTTTTCCTGCTCATGGTTCTATGTCGTATTATAGTGTGCTGCTATCCAAATCCAAAACAGCTAAAACAGTAAAGAGCATCAGATGCAGCATCTTCCCTCCATGTCTTTGGTTAGAAGAAGAGTTTACTGGTTAACATGTTGAAGTTGTAGCTAATGACAGCAGGTCCTGTTGCTGCTTAGCCCCCTCCCTCCTCCACTCCCTCCTCCCCTCCTCACCGTGCGGGGCTACAGCAGCAGGGACGAGCCTCTAGCAGTAGGGTGGCATGTAGTGATGCTCTCCCTGTGACTGTGCTGGAAGTGGAGTGATTTATAACACTGACTCTCTCCAATCCCACACTTCTCTCCATGCTTCAGGGAAGATGGTGAAAAAAGTGTGCCCCTGCAACCAACTCTGTAGTAATTATCTCTCTCTTTTTTACATCCTCTTCCTCTCCCCCTCTTCTTCCTCCTCCTCCTTCCTCACCCTCTGCTCCTCTCATACACTTCTCGTCCCCTCTTGCTCTCTGTGTATGTGTGTGTGTGTGTGTGTATTTGTGGCCTTTTGAAGCTGAAGACGCTGCGCACTGCTTTTCTTCTGAAGCTGATTTGAGCATTTCCCTGTTCTGATGACCCATTCATGTGCCGTAATTGTGCCGCGTCACGTTCTTGTGTGAATCTACCAAAGCCAATCTGAATTTCACATGTAATGTCCTGTGAGTCGGTCACTTTGTATCACTGTAGACCGGGCAGTGATGCCAGGACACATCTTGTTTGGGTGAGTTTGTAATATCTCCAAATCGGTTTGGTCTTTTGCTGCGTTGATGCCCGACTACATGTACATCAGGTATTTTTTAAATCACAGAAAGATCTGAACGTGCTCTGGGCACGCGCCTCAACCAGAGACATCATTACTCTAAAGCAGTCCACCACAACAGGGCGGCTAATGCACTCTAAATGGCCCAAGCTGCTCCCTCATCCTATTACACACAAGCCAGTTGAAAGCCCCTGACACTCCATCTCCCCTCCCTAACTCTTATTACTTTTTGATGCATTTCTCTTTCTGCTCCCTTACTCTATCCTGTTAGGATGAACCTGTTCACCCCAAATTTAAGAAAGACCCCTGGCTGATTTCGCTTCAGCCTTTCGTGCATAATTCAGAGTGGGTGAAGCATCTGACGTGGCCTAAACGGCTCACGTTAAATTAAAACATCCTGCTCACCGTTGGACAGTTTGCTCCCAAATCAAAACAAATGAATGGTTGTCATCCAGTAAAATGCTGAAGTCACATGTTCTGCAGCTTTCCCCTTCCCTTTTTAAGCATGGCTTTGCTCTGGACTCCATTCCCCAGAATTCCACTGGCGCTCCAGGCTTGGTGCAGTGTCTCTGCTGTTCTATCTCTGCACTTTACTGCAGATTTATTGAAGGCTTTTCACTGCAGTAGAGGCAGATCGTCTTTTAACCTCACAAGAAACTGGTTGTATTCCTTGTGTCTCATTATCCGAAACCATGCACCAGGTCTCCATTTGGAAGAGCCAGTGGCTTTCATTCATATGTTCTTTTTCTTTAGTTTTGCACATTTTCTTTTCTTCATAAAAGCATTGATTCCTCATGTACTGACATGGACAGTAAAGCAGGGCAGTCGGCTTGCATGTTTGACAGTTATCCTCAGACATGTCTATAGGAGCCATAGGAATTCATTTTCTGATAACTAGAAAAATGAAGAATTGCCTTTTCGATGCTTGATGAGAACGGGTATGAGATGTTTTTAAGTAATATATAATTCTACTGAACAGCAACAATCAGATACACTAGCAAGAAATGTCATTTTTACGTAGATTTTAGTTATATATTTGACTGCACTTCACAAACAAGTCCCGCCCTAACTCCAGGAGCTTAAACAGACTTGTCCGAGGAAAACCTTGTTTGCTTTTAAAACAATAATAATAAAATATGCAACACCTGCGTCTTAATGGCAGTGATCCATTCTGGATTCGACTCATCCCAGGTCATTTAAGGTTAATGCAGTAGAACGTGACGATAACAGTCTCATTCACCATCCATTGCTCTTTGGCTCCCTCTAACGTCATGAGGCGTGCGCTGTAGCTCACTGCAGGAGCCCTGCCGCGGAGAGCGTGTGAGCTGGAAGCCTAACAGGAGTGCAGTTTCACCCTTGTGCACACGCCCTTGTGCGATCTAAACTATTTCACCCATGCCCTGTTTTTCAGACTGGAGTCAGAGAGATAAAAATGCCACTTTAGCCTCAGAGCGGACTCCCAGGTGCTCTAATGGGCCTCTCATTACCATGAGTATTACCATACAGCAGTGGTCCGCAAAAACACAACACAACAACACTCGTCAGTGCTGCCAACCTCGTTTTAAATAAATAGAATTGTTAAATTGTAAATTAATGTGTATTCTGTCTTGACACGTCTACTTGAGAGGAAGCATGTATTTCTAGATACAGTTAGCTGATGTGAAAGAGTGCAATTGTACTTTTCATTAGAGCTCTTTAAACATTCTTTTTGACACGGAAGCTGTTACGACAAAACAAAAATGATTAGCCATGACATTTTAAAAAATAATAAATACTGACTGTATTCAGTGTTTTTGTCTCCAAACATCATACAACAAGTGCATCATTAAGTACAGCTGGGGTACAGATTAATGTAATTAAATTAATTACATTAATTGAAAATACAGATAAAATGGGATAAGGCAGAGTTTGTGCCTGTCATCAGTGTATCGTGCGGACCACTGCCATACACACATGAAGTGATATGTATATGTAGATATACATGAACATCTTATTATGGTCTGTGTGGTCAGATTGTCATCAGTTCACTATGGCGATGTGCAAACAAATCATTGCTCCTTCTTTTTGTGTGTGCGTCTTTGTCTTCCTTTGTGTCACGATTTCAGGGACGAGCAGCACCAACACGGTGGCTGGAGCAGGAGCAGCACAGAACCAAAGTCAGCCGCCCTCCACAGCGCCCCAGAGCCGCAAGGGCACGTTTACGGACGACCTGCACAAGCTGGTGGACAACTGGGCCAGAGACGCCATGAACCTGTCGCAGGGCAAGAGGGGCTCCAAACACCAACACCACGCCCCCTCTCAGGGCCACAGCTATGATGTGAGACACTTTAATGAATCACGTTTTATACTGATTGCATATGAACTCATCCTGTGGCGTTCTTGGCAACCTCGTTTTTATGTGGAATGATATCCATGCTGTTCTGAAGGGTTAATGCTTTACTAAGTAAAGTTCAAGTGTTTTGTCTTCATTACCTTTTACAATTTCATTTTTCTCCTCAGATAATCCCTCCCGCCAACATGGGTCGCAAGTATTCAGCCCCGGGTCAGCTGTGTCCCAACATCGCCTCATCTCTGAGCGGCCACACGCCCATGGCCAACCCCCCCGCTACCTCTCTGGGGGCCCGCAAGGGCTCCTTGTGCCCGCTGCCTCAGTACGGCTTCCCCTCTGCACCTTATGGCGGCCCGTGGGCCGGCGGCTCTGCGACACACGCCCCGACGGCGGCGACTGCGGCTCTGCTGGCCGGATCGCAACCGCTCGGCCAGTTCCCCCAGACGCCGGCCGCTCTGCAGGCCTTCCACATCAGCACTTTGCAAAAGTCCGTCAGCAACCCAGGAGGCCCCAATATGAGGACCACGTAGGGCTGGGCCTGGCCTGCACCGGGCCACCACAAACGGAGAGGGAGGGGCAGATAAAACACCGAGCTGGGGGCGGGGGTGGGTGGTGGTTGGCGGATGGATGGTGGACGTCTGCGCAGGTTTTGGTCACTTCTCAGACTCTGGGACACGATCAAGAAAAAGAAGAGCGATCCGTTTCCCGTCCCCTGAAAATGTTTGCATCGGCATAGAGGTTGAGAGATTTGGAAAGAGGACGGCAAATACGGGCTTATTACGGCAGGAGAAAGCCAGGGTTCGTGCATACACATTAACACACAGAAACACACACCTGAGGATGCTTTGGATGGCTGTGCCGTGAACCGAACACACACACGACGCACGGAGAGAATAGATGGTTAATCAATGAGTGCAATGTTAAGTGGCCAAAGACAGGTTGTGACCTTTTATTTCTTGTTCCAAACCTCTGTAATGTGTGTAGTGTGTAAGCTTCCTACGCTGGCTGGCCTTAACTTTTGCTCTCCAATAGTCTGGGTGACTGGGAAATGCAGGCCGTTCTGTCTGTTCCTTCCCGGTTTCTAGGCTTCTCCACCCTGGCGGATCCGCTTTCTCTCGCACACGCTTCTGTCAGCTGAGGTGTGGATTGGTTGAGAATTACTGGTGAAGGAGCAGAGGGTCGATTCTTTTCCTTTTTGGCTGCGTTTGGACGTTTCAAAAAACCCGCTGCCTCCGCTCCAGTATCTACTCCAATGCCGTGTAGTAATGCAATAATCACTGTCCTCGAAAGACGAAAAACAAAGCCCATATTAAGACAAAAGGTGGCCTTCTGTAGAGAAAGTTCATGTCCCGCTTCTCTCGTTTTGTAATTTACATTTGGTTACGTTTTAGTAAATGATTTCTGTGTGTGTGCGGAGGCCATTCCGGCCCGGTTTGGACCCAAAAACTACTGCAAAATCCCAGTGCGCTTTGTGGTGCAGCATCGTGCTTACCGTAATCCTCTCCCAATGGCACAATGTTTGGTCAGGGCTCCAAACTGATCCTACACCCCTCCTTATTTTTGAGTCAGGGCTGCGAGTGTAGCACAGAAGGAATCGGTTTAAACCACAATGCAATGCCTCCTTTTATTTATTCTTTTGCCACAGAGGGATTGTTCCTCCTCTCGCAGGACTTGATGCGGACAGATCAATTATTTCTCTATTTTGCTTTTTAAAATAAAATAGGGGTGTTTCATTTTTCTCTATGACCTGTTTACCTTTATGCCATATCTAGTATTGTCGGTTGGTGGGTGGAGGTGAGCTGGAGGTTCTGTTAACCCCGGATTGTATATCTGGCCTTTCTGTGCGGTCTGCCTTGGAGGCCAGACCAGCGTTAAAAATCCTTTTATAATCATATGAGGGGCCTCTTAGAACAGGTTGGTTTGTATTGTACGTTTGAATAAGTTGTGTTCTGTATGGACCTGTATTTACCCATCAGTTTTTGATGTTGAAACACTGTGATTATTATAAATGTTGTTGGACAACATTAGTTTAAAACAAAAAGGTAGAAAAGGGTTGGAAATTGGAGGTTTGTAGCTATTGGATTAAAGGTGAAGTAAGGCTAGCTATTACCTTCTACAACTTATTGGAGACACTTTAACCGTTTTTCCCCTTTGTACTTTCTTTGTATTAGATAAATGTGAATGTAAAAAAAAATGATTTCAGTTATTATACTTGAATAAGTCCGTTTCCCCTTCCTCCTCCTCCTCCTCCTCCCCCCAGTACTCACTGAGCTTGCTGGAGTTTCTAGTGCCTTGCATTCATTCGTTTTTACTCTTGCTTGTAATTTGGATGTCGTGGCAGCGGAGGTGCTTGGTGCCTGTTTGGAGTGATGATGGGAGGTTCCTGAACAGGAAGGTGCAGTGTAGCTGTGAGAAAAGAGTGCCATTTGATTCATTTGGATGGAAGTGAAATGGTCTTGATGTTTGTTTTTCAGCATGTATAAAGGGGTTTCTGACTTTGATACACACTCAGTGATGAGTTGTTGCTCTCATCTGCGGAGCGGTCAGTCTGGGAACTCTCTAGACAGGTTCCGGTTACATTAGAGCAGCGTTTCTCCTCCCAGGTCCTTGCAGCCCAACACTTTGCACAGATTTGGATTTTGACAAACCTCCGCACCCCCTGATGCAGCTGATTAACCAGTTAGCAACAAAGGATCAGGTTCTGCAGGTGGAGGAAATGACCGGATTTGTACCACAGAGCATTGTGCTGAGAGGGCTTGGGCTGAGAAACGCTGCGTCAGAGCTTGGAACTGCTGGAACACATCTTCTTGGATCTGTATGCAGCAGTGTAGCTGTTGGAATGTAGTTGCAGATGCTTTGGGCAGCACCGTCATGTTGGTTTGTGACTGTACAACTTTAAATATAGGCTGTGTACAGTACACATTTGGACAGTTCCAAGCAGGAGGTGAAGCAGCAAGTTTCCAGTCAGATGACGCTCCAGGTAAAGGTTAAATGTTTAGCTCTAGCGAACGTGAGTGGCTTAGCTCTATCGTTGAGTGATTGGATCACTTTGCTTTTAGCAAATCGAGGTGCAGTGTGGACGTCGTAAAGCCCACAGCAGACGGGACGGCAGCCTGGTGTTGGTGAAGGATCAGTCAGAGGTGCCAAGGTGAGGAAAGTTGACGTGTCCGTAAGTGTGTGACAGTAGCATTATGTGCTTTATTATTTGATAGAGTAACTAGCCAGGTTTTGACAGAAGCAAGTCATGACTACATTTGTTGAGGAGGTACATGGAGGGATGACCAGTTGAACCAGTGAGGTCAGTGTGCAACAGTGTGACGTTCAGTCCAGTTTCAGAGTCAGGAAGACTGTAAGTATTAGGCTCCCTCACCAGCACAAGGCCGCCGCTCTGCCGTAGCACTCGAGCGCAACCCTGCTCTCCTAAAGGTCTCGATCTCTTCTACAAACTCACCTGCTTCCCTTTACTGACGCTGCCCCACATCTCACATGGTTCTCATTTTGACTGTACAGAAAACTGCCTTTCGGTTTTGATGCAGATCAGTAGCTTCTCCTTCTACAGCATCTTCTAGTAGCAGTCACGCGACGCCGCTCTGCGTCAAAACGAGGTGGTCCGGCTCCAAAGTTCGTTCTTTGTTGTGGAAAATGTAATATGTGCATGTAGTTTTAGTCTGGAACTACTGTGTAGACTCTCGACAGTAGACCGCTATTAGACTGTGTGCGTGCGCGTGTGTGTGCTGGATGTGTCGTCGTGTTCTGTTCAAATTCAGAGCAAGTAAATCCCCATTAATCATCTAGCAGCTATACAGTAGACATCATTATAGTGCTGCGAGTGGCTGGTACCAGACTCAACTTCATAACAAACACAACCAGACATGAGTGAAACCTAGTGGAGTCCCACTCGTCACCGTAACTACTGACCGCTGATAAGGACTGCTGCATTTACAGACCTCTTATATTCCTGCTTGTCCATGTGTCTGAGTGATACTTCTGGTACAGGAACAGTTCATGTTAAACCAGTCACACAGATTAGAACATCAGCCGTTTGCTGTCTGTATGTGGCGCTGTCGTACTTCTACTTTTGATTAGACTTTAATTCTACTTCAAGCTCAGTGCTCTACGTGTTAATCCTAGAATACAGACGTCGGTTCAGCGTTATGTAGTTTGGATGATTTAAACTGTGAACAAATTGCAATGCTTCAAAATCAAAAGTTCTCATCCCCATTCATCATCGGTCTAACATACAAGCGCATGAGTGCCATTCCCCCGTTTTTATTTGCTCTCATTCCATGAACTGAGCGCCTTGTTTACCGTAAAGGCTGAGATAGAAGCTGCAGTGTAGGATTTTGGTTAAGACACAGTGTTCTCTAGTTTACTCCCGTAGTGGGGAGATGTTACTGAATTCTCGTGTTATTCATCTTCATCACCATCGTTTTTTAAAAGCAGATATTTGTGTGTTTGGGGGTTTATTTTTGAACTCTTTCTGTTTATTCCTTTGCCTTCCTATTAAACTGCTTAGCGAAGTGCCGATATGTGATTCAGTACGTCACCCGACACATCCAGATAACGAACATGCTTGACTTTTTGGAGAAAAAGGAACTTGCATGCTACTTTGGTCAGAAAATACATTATTACAAAAGTACTTTTGACGCAACAGTGCGCGCACACGCATTAAGAAACAGCTGTGTATTATTTTTACATTTGATCTCCTGTGGACAGAAATACAACAGAACAACATGTTTACTTAATGCTACTGACCTGTCATTAAGTTATTTTATTTTGTACTACTATTTTTTTTTCTTTTTTGCGCAATGTCATGTCTCTAGGTCATCTAGTGACTCACTAGACTCAGTGGTTTTCCATATACTATTTAACATTGTACAAAATGTTTAAAAAAAGATGAATAAAATGAAAACCAAACAAAAACATGTAGGGAATCATTGGCAGCATTTAACTGTATGTTTTGCACTAAGTATAGGATGTTCAAGCTTCATATAAAACTGCGCTTTGCGCTACAATAAAACAAAATTTGTTACCGTATTTGTAAACTTAATAAAATGAAAGTCATTTAAATACATTTGTTGTTTGGTTTTTGTAAATGAAGCTCCTGGCCGTGCCTGGATCTAACTGCTCCTTCAGCTGCACCTGGAACTTTAAACATTATTTATATTTACAGCATTTAGCAGACGCTCTTATCCAGAGCAACTTACATTTTCCCTAATTTCAGGGACAGTCTGGGGGTTAAGGGTCTTGTTCAGGGACCCAGTAGTCGTCATGCCAGCAGTGGGATTAGAACTCACAACCTCTTGGTCCAGAGACAAGGGTCCTAACCACTAGACCACCACCATGCAGCAGAAATCAGGTAAGAATCTGCACCCAAACATCACTACTAACTTCTCTCCCAGCCCCGGGTTACAATTTTTGGTTCACGATGGTCACTTTAAACATATAAAACGCTGCGGTTAATAATCACAGTGAGCTGCTTAATCGCTGACCGTGTTCCAGCTGAATTCACATGAAAACTGACACAGCATTAGAACTGATTGACGTTTTTATTTTTATAGGTTTGAACTTAACCTGTTAATTTTTTACAGCCACAGTGATATAATTGCAACTAAACTCTCTTTTTAGCTGCAGAATTACTCTCTTAGCAAAGAGGGAACAACACAACAGTTTAAATGAAAACACAAGTGTAATTAAAGTGCCTGGTACATTATAACAAACTGACAGTCACTTACAGCGTGAGCCGGCGTTCTCCTCACGAGTCACCTACATTCCCTCACCTCAGAGTTACACAACTGGCTGATAAGTGCTTATTAAATGTGCTACCATTATACAGTCCAGTTACACATTAGCTTTTCTGAGACGTCTTGCATAGACTATCTGAACATAACTCAAAACCACCTTTGTCATTAGCTGATTCCTTCCTTAGATTAGATTCAGGCATAAAATACCATTTATATCTCTGTACATATACATGTAAATATAGATGCTTTCCTCTGCACAACTGTCCGCAGCTAGTAACGCGTTCTGAAATCAGCTTTGTTTATCTTAAGATCATTTAAAGCCAAAACCCCTAACAAGAGGTCAGCTTTGTACCTTCTGTAATTTCCTTCCCCTTAATTAAAAATACTTGCCCTAATGCCAAAATACACCAGTCAGACATGCAGAGAATTAGTAGAATAAATAGTTTAGAAGCCCATAGGGAGATTACACAGGATTTGAGTATTTTTAGTTTATATGCATAAGTGCATTCTCACGTCATAATCACATGACCAGTCAGTCCTGTCCTGCAAGTCACTACTCAGTAAAGGGAGGAATCCTGACTGGCTGCCAGCTTTCAGTTCAGATGATGCAGTCCATGATGTGGATCTGCAGCGAGTCCAGGTCCGGCAGCACTTCACCACACTTAGGACACGCGTGTTCAGGGATGTTCACCTGCTGCTGCCAATCTACGGAGGGAGAGGCCATGTTGTTAGCGGTTTCTGTAAATGCCCTCATCTACACCAGACCGTTTCCCAAAAAGTATTCATTTACACAAATCAGCATGAATATGCCGTCAAGATCTATTATGACCATGCCAAACCTATAGCCAGCAGTGTGATGAGAAGCATAACGCCATGTTAGCCGATCAGAATCCGGAAAAAAACTAAACAACGAATGACATGACTTCCTGTTCCGAAAATGATCACACAAACCCACTGTATACAAATGTCGTGCAGCTGAAGCTAATGCATTTTCTGTCGCATACTGAGACGTTTGGAAACTTATAAGGTATTTAAGGCATAAACACAACAGAACTAAACACGTCATTGTTTTAAGAAAACTGTGTTTTACTGATTTACACATGTACACAGAATCCAGCGCTTTGAAAAAATATCTGTTTGAGGTGGCTAAAACTCTTGCTTATATGTAAATAAAAGGCCCAAAAAATATATGCTTTTATAAATAATATCTAGATACGTTTAAACAAGCCCTTAGATCAGTGGCAGTGAAAAGGAAAGTAAACCATTTCAGAAGCAATTTGTTGAATTGTTTGTGGTCAAAACAACATTCCTGCATTCCTTAGTGTGACTGAATGAACCCATGTGCAAGTCTCATTTTCTCATCTAAGCACATTCAGGAAAATATAACAACTCAACCAGTTTTAAACTATACCAACGACTGATAACATTTAATATCGGCATTCCGGCAGTAGCAGAGCTGGTGATTTACAACTGAGACTTAGGGTGTTTTCACATATAGTCCTCTTTAAAGGAACCGAACTCAGTCCTCTAGAAGTGGTCCAAAAAGTGGAGCAACAGAAAGGGAACTCGGTTCTTTTGATGTTCACACTGTGAGTTCGTTTGAAAGGGGACTCGGTTCTCTTTCTGCTCCACTTCAGCTCAGATGGGGCCTCAGTTCTTCTTCTGTTCATAGTTAGTTCATATGGAGCTCTCAGACCTTTACTGCTTTGCATTCTGCGTAGTGTGTTTTTTATATATATATTTTTTTTTTACTTCAAACAACAACTGTCGAAGCGAACCAGGAACGCGTTGCGTTCATAAGGCGCGAGTTAAACGAACCGCGCTGCGGACTTAAAGCGAACCGGACTGAGACCACCTCCCACTGTGGTCTCAGTTCGGTTCGTTTCAGAGTTGTTTTGAGTTTGTTTGGTGTGTTCACATGTACATAAAAAATGCTGACTAATCGATCTGAGTTCGCTTTGAGGACTGTAACGGACCAAGTGTTCCACAAACTCTTGTCATGCAGGAGAACACTGAAGGTACTGAAGATACTCATATTAATACTTACACTCAGTCTAAATAAGTTTAGTAACTTCAAAAAAATATTTTTTTCCATTTTAAAATGTAAAAAAATAAATATATAACAATAGAAACAGAGTCTGGTTTATTAAAAAATGCTGGAAATTATTTTTTTAAATCTGATTAATCAAACAAAAAATCAGCAGATTAATACATTAAGAAAATAATTGTGAGTTGCAGCCCTAGTTTGGAGCAGACGAGGCCACAAAGTAGGGTTAGACTTTCTCCCCAGACTTAACACTTTGTGACTTTTATTGTAACATTTTCGTTCTTTTGAAATTCCTCATCTGACCTTTTTACTTTCTCATTTTTACTATTGTTGGGGAAATGTTAACCAGCTACCACAATGTCGTTTTTGAGAAATATTTTATTAACTACTGACTATTTCTCCTGTTTAACCTTTCACCACACTGTTTTGGGCACTTGATTCCTTTAGGTTTTTCCAGCTGGTTTACTTTACTTCACCTTTTTTACCACTTAATCATGTTCTACTTTCAACAAAAACCATCACAAAATTTCTTCAGGGACTTGCCTGCTTAATCATAATTTCATGTCCTTGAGTTTATTACGCTGTTACAGTCTTGGTTGGAAATCACCAACTTGTTACTGCCTGACTCTGTTCTCATAAATAACAGCTGTTGTGTAGATCATCTAGTATAGGGTTAAAATGTGGTTTTAACGTAAACCCACTGAATGAGGCCAGGAAATGCCTGAAATGCGTCTGATATTATACTGTGTAAATCTTCACCACAGATGTGTTTATGACATTGAGGATGTGCAGTGACGTGTCAGTGGGATCTCACCTCTTCCTCCCTGCAGATTGTGAGGTGAAGAGGCTCCTGAAGTTGCTCCACGAGGCACGTGTCTCCTCTGCAATTCACTTAAAGACTGTCTGCACCAAAACGCAGAAGGGAAAGACAGGGCAGACCTCAGTACTCGAACGTAATCCAATCCAAAAGGGGTTCAAATTCCAAGAAGTTCCAAGTTAATTTTTTAATAAATAAAACAATTCCCATTTGCGGCCTTTAAAAATACTCCAACAATTTGATGGTTCTGCACATGAAAGGTTGGGTTTTTTTTGGCAGGTCTAAGTACAGAATAAATGATATAATTCTGACAATTCTGATCAAAAATAACCCTTTGAACTGTTGAAAATAGTGGCTCTGTGCGATTTTTACAACTTCCATATAAAAATAATACATACATGTGAGCAGCTTTGTGATGTCCAATTAGCGACGCCAATGAACTGATGGTTCTTGTCATACAAGTTCATTTGGTGTTAAGTGGAAGCACAAAATAAATGGTCGAATTCTGAGTGACAAATTGTACAACTTGGTTCAAAATATTGTGCACCGTGCAATTTTGCAATTTCCAGTGTAAAACATGACACGGCGCTCGGTTCGTCTTCCAAGATTTTCTTTGTACTCAAAGCTCCAATTTGGCAAAAACCACACATATACACCGAATCTGTACCTGCCAAGTGAATCTAACTCCTCCTGCAGCTGTACGTTATGCTTCTTAACAAAGTCCAGCTGAACAGCCAGACGCTCTTTCTCCTCGTGTATCTTCTCCCGTGCTGCGCGCTCTGCATAGAAGTCTGATGAGTAAACTTCCGCCTGCACGCAAACACACACACACAAGTATGCATCAACATCACAAGCCTCAGTACAGAGTAACTCTTCACACACACACACACCCACACACACACAGCACCTGGGCTTGAAAGACAGAGATTGTCTCCAGATCTTTCTCCTTCTGAAAGAGCTCCTGCTTCATCTCATCAATCTTCTGCTGTTTGTCTGCTAGAGCCTGCTCTGCTGCAGCCAGTCTGGCTTGTACTTCAGTGTGGTCATCCTGGGACACAAAGCTCTGAACACACACACACACATTTAGGCCTAAATACTCACTCACCTCTACTGATGTTGGTGACTGGGGTTATCACTTACAATGTCAGACTTTAAAAACTGACTGAAATCTAATCTAACTTTATTTATACAGTGAGACAGTTCCCCATATCAGCTACATTTTCTCAGAATTAGATACAGGAACAGAACAGAACACACTGGAGTGAGTGTAACACCACTAAGAGTAATAAAAAAGAATCTTTGCAACATCTACATTTTTGTCCAGAGAATTAAATGCAGTAATTTCTACTGTTGATCCTAAACCCTGGGAGGCCATTCAGTCCTTGCTTCCAGACTGAAGATCAACAACACTGGTCAGAATCGGTATATGTGACTAGTGTCAAAGAAATTTAAAAATGTAATGTAGTACTAAAGATATTAGCAAGATTAGCAAGAAATTACTTTGCATTTTACTAACTGCTTGCTAGCTGTTTCCATCTTTTTAAACTATGCACTGATGTTCACCTCTTTTTTCTTATTTTCTTCCTTGAGTTCATTGTAATCCTCAAACAGTTTGGTGTAAGCGTCCTTCAGCTGGGCGAGATTACTCCTAAGAGTGGACAGAGAACGAGTTAATTAGACAAACAAGCATGTAGTTTGACAATCTTATCACGTTTCATGTCCTCCAATGCAGCAGAAGTTCTGCTTCATGATGAACTGAGATTGACAGTGAACGAACAGAATTGATGTTTCATCAGTTAACCAATGCCAGTCCAGGTATTTGAGTTATCAGACCGATATCTGATCCACATATCGGATCGGTGACATCTCTAGTTTATAGGTCACAAAATACTGGCTTCTTTCTTCCATTAATTATATTTTGCTTTGTAGTTTAATGATTAGCATTGACATTTGTGGTTGAAGAGAACTATTGTTCTAAACTGGACCTGCCGTATTCACAAAATGAACAGATCAGTGTATAATGCAGAGCCAGCTGAGGAGTGTGAGTGTGTGAAGTTGGTACTGACTTCTCCTCAGCAACTTTCCTCTGCTCCAGCTTGTTTGCTGCCTGCATGCTCTCCAGCTGCACCTTTAACCGCTCATTCTCAGTCTGAACCTGCTGCTTCTCCACCAGCTGAGTCTGCAATGTGCCCAGATTCTGCTCCAGGTCCTTACACCTGCAACCACACACCCAGATCCTGTAGTCACACCTCCAAACGTCTGGAGAACAGCTAAATAACTAAATAAGCAAATGTGATCCCAGGCAGGTTGTGATAATTCAGTAAAGGAAGGGTTTTTTGCAGTGTCTGGGGAGTAACTATTGCACAGTGAAATAGCTGGGATGTAGTCAGCTACTTTTTCCTCTACTACATTGAAACAGGAGCTTGGCTGTATACTTTATAGTAGCACGTGGCTTGAAAGGCTGTTTAAAAGTAGCTTCCCCAACACCGTTTTCGGTGTCTATGTGAAGTGAAGTGGTGAACCTGTCCTGGAGCTTCTTTTTCATGTCTTCTGCCTCGTCCAGTTTACACTGCGCCTGCTGCAGCTCTTTAAACAAACTCATCAACTGACCCTTCAGGTTCTCCACCTCGGATGTGGACTGGAAAAGAGAGTCAGAGAAAAAGAAGGAGAACATTATCACTGTCTGATCCCCATCACTGTTATCTCTTTAAAATCTCCCAGCCTCCAGGGGGCACCTGAGGGGGGTAAATCTATGAATAGTATAAAAGAAACAGAGATGACTCAACCTCCTGCAATGGAGAATGTATTGACCTTGATCTTGTCTGTTACATTTCAAGTGGTTTTTCAAATGTTTGTTTTAAAATTGTTGCCTTAACCAACTCCATTCCTAGAGCTACGCTCTGTATTTCTGCATTGTCCTAATTTAATTGATCAATACAAATTAATTCAGTTAAATTCAACATCACTGATCCTTTCACTGAGATCACTGTGATTTTTTAAATATACAGCACTTTATAAGAGACTATCTAGCGTTAAAGTTAAAAAAGGAACACTTGAGCAACTGTTGTGAAATTCCTTAGACAATCATCAGCCAAGGAGTTTTACCAGTATAAAATACAATTTGAAACTTTCTCACCAGTTTCTTTCATTGCTGCCATCTGGAAGACGCTACAGAGCTCTTAAAGCCGGCATCTCCAGACTGAAAAATAGCTTTATACCAAGAGCCATCACTGAGATGAACTCAAACATCCCTTTCTACTGCATCTTTATAAGCTGTATTGGAAAACTGTCTGCTTTTTTTACGTGATTACTGGAGACCTTTGGATTTTATGTGCAATATTTAATATTTTTTGCTAATGTAATTTTAACTTGAATGTAATTTAAATATGCTCATATTTTCTATTATAGACTTTTTGGAGAGCAGAGAGTTATGCGCGGCACTGTTCTTGGGGTTTTACAGCAAATTTTGTAGAACTATTTGGTGCAACGACAATAAACTTCATATTCATATTCGTTCTGCTACAACTCAGGACAATAAAACCAAACTGAGGCCGTCTCCAGGTGGCGCTGTAGTGCCGGTGTTGGTTACCTTGTCCGTGTTTTCAGCAGGTTGGTGAGCAGCAGCTGAAGAGGTCAGAGTCGTCTGTGTTGCATTCTCACTGGTGGCATCCTTTAGCTGCAGTTCTGCAATCCTTTAAGGTCAACACAGCACAATTAAACACAGCTCTTCCTCTGACAACTCTGGTTCAACCTGACATGTCTTTGTCAAAATTAACTATCATGTGCACATTTATGTAAAAATGTCAAGACTTTTCTAAGGGATTCTGAGTGCTGTGTATTGTAAAAAGGAGAAAAGGATAAAGTGGTAAAAATACAGAAATGATAAAAGCTGTTTATAGCTGTCTCTGGAGACAAGTCATGTCCAGAGACAATCCATGTCCAGAACTGGCTGTCCACAAGAAAAGTAATATCTCAGTTTTCCTTATGAAGGAAGAAAAGGGAGGGAAGTGGTGTATTGACAAAATTTTTTATATCCAACTCCTTAATGAGTTAATAAGCTCCTTAATAAGCCCTTTACCAGACAAACAAATTGGAGTATCATAACTCCTAACATAAGTTCATCTTTAATCATAATACTTAATTAGCATTTTAAAATATAACACAGGCTGGTAAAATGTGGACAATTTTTGGATGTACAAACGACAAGTCCAAGTGTATTGTTGTCACTGATGCATCTAAAAATAGAACATGCTTGTTCCAGCTTGTGTGTATTTACTTGTTCTGTGCATCATTTAGCTGGAGCTGTAAATGCTCTTTCTGTTGGGTCTCCTGTCTCAGCAGCTGCAGGAGCTGGCTCACCGTCTGCTCCTCTGACTCCAGCCGCGATGCCCCCATGTCGGGTTTAGTCCTGAACCCACACACAAACAGAGATAAGACACAGACAGACAGCAGCCAAACAAGTACATCTTATAATATACTACAACCGAGGCTACAGCAGAGAAAAATCTAAATGAACATTGTTGTAGGTCATACTTGAGGATAATGATATACTTGAGGATATCATTGTATTTATGCAAAATATTGAGTTTTAATACAATATGAGAACCATTTCTGTGCAGCTCATATTACTGGAGATATAGCCAGCCAAAGTCATCCTCCCCTTCCCAATAAAATCAAACTCTGATCGCTTAAATCTCCCTTAATATTGATTTAAGAAACATGCCATTTCAGTTCCATGACTTCATGACTAAATCAGCATGACAAAGGTGTGATTATTTGACATGAAATTACCCTAAGAGGCACCGTTACATTAAGAACACAATCCAGTATGTCAATGCAGTGAAAACACAAAGATATGTGGGACTAAAAGCACAAAAAAAGATCTGAACTCCACATACGTGCTGGATGCAGAGAGTTCTTTCTCTACAGCAGGCAAACCTTCAGTCATCTCGTCCTTCTGCAAAACCATTTGATGCTCAGAAAACAGTTCATGCAAATAAATGCAAATTTGTGTGTGTGTGCAGGTTTATTTGTGTCCTCACCGCAATACGAATCTCAATGAAGGAGTCTTCAGGTGACCCCTGACCCATCTTCAGCTGGAGTTCAGAGTTCATGGCCACCAGCTCGTTCTTCTCGACCTGCAGATGTGCGATCTGAGTTTTCATGATCTCCAGCTGGGCCTGAATGTCAGCCACACTCCCCTGCAGCAGATCAAACTCTATCAGTTATCTTCACATTTCAAACTACATTCAGCACATGTACAGACTTCTTCTCTAAGATAATAAAGCTGTCAAAAATTCCCTTTCCTCTTTAAGAATGATCTGATTCATAAGGACAAAAAAATGATAACAGTAATAAATTGGATAATTATAAAGTTTTGGTTTCCGTATGACATCAATACACATTACAGATTAGCTAAATGTTTATTGGGCATGTTTAGATTGTCTGAACTATGCTAAGACCTGGACAATAATTGATAATAAAGGGTGATTAACACAAAGGATTAAAAATCAAATGGCAAAAATTAAACTGTATAGAAAAATTCTAATAAAAAATAAATGAAGCTTATAAAAGCATAGAGATTTCAGGTGCCCTAGCAATGCCTCACCTCACATGCTCCAGACTGGTCTTTCATCACTCGTTTCCTTAGTTGTTCGTTCTCAGCCTCCAGAATACTAACTCTGTTCTTTGCCTCCTCGAGACGCTGCTCTAGAAAGCCTCTCTCCTCCTTCTGCTTCTCCTTCCACACAGTCAGACCCTCGAACTTCTCCTTCATCGACAGGTTGGTCTGCTTGAGGGCTTCTGTTGGGAGAATGCTTTTATATATAGTATATTTTTCCTTGACTTTTACCACATTTACTTGGAATATATGATGCCATATATTTTTGCCATATATAAACTTTATATAACGTTTATATAACATATATAAACGTTTTGTTGTTTTTTTTAAACAAAATTGTGATATATCAGAAAAGCAATAAAAACTGTTTTGTTTGTTATATTTCAATATTTCAGAATATTATTCAGTAAATTAACATTATCCAGCAAATTATTCTTCACTCTTTAGCCTGTAAACAGCTTTATAAACCTAATAAAACTGTAGTTTAAAATGAAGTTACATTTCTGCAAAGTTGATATGACTGGTTTTTTTTTTTACCTCATTGAAGATTTTATTTTTGAACAAAAACACTTTAGTAACAGTGCACTTCTTGTATTTTTTGCACTTTCAGACCCCTCTATTTATTGGTGTATAAATAAGAGTTTTGATTTGTATGCAAGGAGGGAGTGATAGTTACAAATAAAACAGTTTGTTCAGTTGGTGTTGTAATCATTGTGTGAAAAACAGAAGTATAATAGTAAATAAATATTGGTTCTGAATATCGGTTATCGGCCACATAAACATGCAAATAACTGGTATCGGTATCGGTAATAAAAAATCAATATCGGTCGATCACTACTCATAATGGTCCACAAACATACCTTTCAGTTCTCTGTTTTCCTTGATGAGGATGTTCATCTGCTGAAGTGTCTCCTCCGCATGAGACGAGCCTCCGTCTGCACCAGGAGCACGGGGGTGTGAGATGTCCCCGTTCATCATCGGTGCACCCGATGCCATCATTCCACGTGCTAAACACACACACATTGTATTACTATCTTTATCTTTAAACCCAGACTGGTAAAAGTTCCAGCACTGCTCCCCGAGCGCTACACGTCTAACAATCTCACTTCACTAACATCACTTCACAATCTTTGTGAGGTCTTTCTAGAGGTGGGCGATATATCGATTTTATTGATTAATTTGAATTTACAGTTCAGGACGATGTTTTTTTATGAAAATCGATTTTATTACTTATTTTACACGCGGGCGCCAAAAGCGGAAGTAACGTGACGCATCGTTCTACACGGGTAAATTAGCACGGCACACCCAAACCCTGTAGCAGATTCACAAACAACATGGCAACGACAGGGGAAAAGTAAGGCGTCACATCAGTGCCAAAACTAGAGCGCGCAAAATGGCTTGCTGCAAAAAATTCGCGGGCGTAAATTTCACAGTCGCGCGTGCAAATGTGACACTTGAGAACACAAATTTAAGAATCGAGTGCGCGGTTAAATGACACTTTTTAGGTGAATAAATATGATTATAATATAAAACACGGAATTCAGAAGAATAAATATGGAAAAACGGAATTCAGGAAAAAAATAAAACAGAATTTAGGAAAAAACAAAACGGATTTAATAGGGTCCTATGTATATTGCAAAAGACATGGTGCCCATACATACTGTGGAAAAGCCGGGATTCATTAACATGGCAAAGGTTTTTGACCCGAAGTACGTGCTTCCAAGCCGCAAATATTTTTCTGAATTTGACTTGCCACAACTGTATAATGAAACACGTCAAAGAATCGGTAGAGAGCTGAGGGAGGTGGTGTCGTATTATTCTGCCACAACTGACATGTGGTTTTGAACCATTTATTTGCCATCTGTAGTTTGATTTTGAGTAGGGGAGGAGAAAATCGATTAAAATCGAAAATCGGATTTATTGTGAAAAAAATCAGAGATTTTATTTTTAGGCTATATCGCCCAGCTCTAGGTCTTTCCATTAACTTCCATAATAACTAGATGTAAATAATAACACACTTACACCTCACCCAGATACCTTACCTTTTACTTTACTTTTACTTTTTTTAAATAAGACATAGAAATTTTCTATAAATACAAGTTTTCTTATGGGTACTTGTCATCACATACTAAAATGTCCCCACAAAGTTATTAAAATGGACAAATCATAGTTTGCACATCTTTTAGGGGACAGTCAGGTCCTCACAATCCCCTAAATACGTGAACATACACACACCAAATTCACAGAATGGCTTGGAACATTGCAATGGGCCAGTTGGTAGGGAACGGTTATGGAGTTGGCCCTGTAATCAGAAGGTGGCCGGTTGGAATCGCGGACTCACCGAGGTACACAGGAGTAATATACCATCCCCAAGCTGTGCGAGAAGTCAAATTTTGTTGTGGTGCACTGCGTGCTATGTTGTGGTGCACTGCGTGCTATGTTGTGGTGTACTGCGTGCTATGTTGTTGTGTGTCCACAATGACAAATAATCACTCGCTTTCACAAATTACCTATTCCTTCTATAAGGATGGTCTGATTTATAATTAAAAATTAAAGACAGTAACAATAATAACAATATATAGTGGGTTTTTATAAAACTGCATATACATATCTTGGGCTCCATATTGCATCAATGTGGATCAGCTTTTCAAGATAATAAAGCTGCCAAAATTTACTATTCCTCTTTAAGAATTTTCAGATTTATAAGGACAAAAATACAATAATAATAATAATAATAATAATAGCATATACTGGATAATTATAAAGTTTTGGTTTCCATACGACATCAATACACATTACAGTTTAACTAAATGTTTTCTGGGTATGTTTAGACTGTCTGGATTAAACTGAAACCTTCAAAATAATTAATAATAAACGACTATTAAACTATACTGCACAAAAATAAAGGAAAAAACAAGTTGCTACGATACACATACACACCAAAAGTCACAGAATGTCTTGGAACACTGCAATGACGTTTCGACATCAGAACCAAAAGCGAAACGGGACGCGGGCCAGAAGCGCTACGTCATTAGCGGGTCGTCAAAGAGCATCTTAACAGCTTGAATCGAAGGCAACTGGAACTCAAAGTTCTTGAAGACGTTTAACCTCTTTTAAGGTTCTTGAAGACGTTTCAACTCTCTTCCGAAATTTTTCAAATCTGACCTCCCCATCAGAGTTCTAGCAGCTTTTCTGATGACGTCTTCAAGAACCTTAAAATAAGCCCAGCTGCCTTCCATTAAAACCCTCAAGATTACTAAGTCATGGACAGCTGAGAACCTGTACAGACATTTAACAAACATTTTAACAAACAATTCACATAAAACTTCTCTCAATGGCCTGCTCAGGTTTAATAGCAACTCTAATTCTTAGAGCTTGAATCGAAGTCCTTGACGACTGACGACCCAAAGACATATTCACAACAACCGACATGATGTCGACGACCTCAATAAAACCACAAACGCTCCAGTAGTACCTTAAAGTTTTACTTTCGATTCTTATGTAACTAAGTCGGAACACCACTCAAAGAGATTGTACTTCGTTTACAGATTATTAACTAACCAATCCTACACGCTAAAGTCGATAATAACGTGTCTGTGTTTAAAGATTATTTTATGATGAGTAAATGACAGTTCCAGCCCGTTTCGTCACGTTAGTAGGAGTTTCGAAAACTGTAGCGTGTTTTTTAACCACGTTTTCCCGTAAAGGTAAACCCTTCAAAATAACACTCGTATTAGGACTAAGACGTGTTTTATAATACTCACTGATATTCACTTCTTTTTATCTCCTGCTGCTTCTCCGTCAGTGTTTCTGCTTGTTTTTCTACACACTGCGTTTCCTGTTTGTGACGTCACGACGCAGGCAGATTTGCTCTGCACGTCGAGCGGCGCATGCGCGCTGCGGCCCAGTCAGCTGACCGCGTCTCCGGCTTTATGATGCGTTCATGGATAAGTGTTGACAAGAAAGCATTTTAGTCAATCACTTTACAGTAATGTGACAATAGAATTCATTTAACATAATAATAACAACAACAACAACAACAACAACAACAACAACAACAACAATAATAATAATAATAATAATAATAATAATGATAATAATAATAGTAGTAGTAGTAGTAGTAGTAGTAGTAGTATGTTTCGTCCCAGGTTGCCAGTATTTTAGCGGTTAGAACTGACAAGGACGTTAAAGTATATTTATCTTCAGTGATGGGAAAGTTACTTCCCAGATGTAATACATTGTAGATTACTAGTTACTGTCATTTCAGTGTAATTATAATACTATTGTCTCTGAATTGTAACGCGTTACACTTTGAGTTACTTTCACCAAAATAACTGTAGAAGCAAGACTTTGTCATTGTAAAACGCTAAAATGTAGTTTACTGCAGCTCATTCCACATCCAGTGGAGGGTGATGTGGTGTAACATGAATATAGGTCATAATAGCTCTTTTACTTCCACGATTTATATCTCTTGTGCCAAAGGTCTCCCGGTATTGGTGAAGTACACTACCAGTCAAAAGTTTGGACACACCTTCCCATTCAATGTTTTTTTTTCTTTATTATCATGACTATTTACATTGTAGATTCTCACTGAAGGCATCAAAACTATGAACGAACACATATGGAATTGTGTAGTAAACAAAAAAGTGAAATAGCCCAAAATATGTTTTATATCTTAGATTCTTGAAAATAACCACCCTTTGCTTTGATCACTGCTTTGCACACTCTTAAGTTAGTGGGAATGGGAAGGTGTGTCCAAACTTTTGACTGGTGGTGTATTTTATAAAAGCAAAACAACTCTAAAATTCGGGTTAAACGTGTGTTTTATCACGTGTTACTGAAATATGTAACAAGTACAATATTACTGAAAATGTATTAGTAATGTGTCATATTACTGCATTACAGCAAAAAAGTAATACATTACTATAACTGGGTTACTCCCAACAATTTATTTTGTCTGGGATTGTATCTTGTGGGAGACAAAATCTCATAAAGACCATCTATTGGTCTAGCAGCCTTAACAAAATTACTAGTTCTTTCTTTCTAACATTGACTTAGTTTTATCTGATCCCAAAACATGAATTATGACTTTTGTATTATTATTATTATTATTATTATTATTATTATTATTAGTAGTAGTAGTAGTAGTAGTAGTAGTAGTAGTAGTAGTAGTGGTAGTACTAGTAGTAGTAGTATTTGCATACTCTACTGTAGCTCATGACATGTTTAGTTTCTTCATCTACTATTCGTATGTGTACACTAGATGGAGCTATTCTGGTAGGTACTAATTCTCAAGTTTCAAACTCTACAAGATTCTTTATTTTGCAAAATTCATAAATAAAAAGTATCACCTGCCATAAATACCATGAAAATAGCATAGGCACAAACTTATACGGCAACATAAGACAATTTATAGCAAAGTGAAAGATTATTTGTCATTGTGAACACACCACAGCACACAGTGCAGCACAACCAAATGTGACCTCTGCCTTTAACCCATCCATGAAGGCAGCTAATAAGCGCCCGGGGAGCAGTGCTTGGGGATGGTACCTGGCTCATGAGTACCTCAGTGGTAACTGGATTCAAACCTGCGATCTTCTGATCACGGAGCGAACACCCAACCGTTACGCTACCGACTGCAAGGCGTGACACAGCAAACAATTTAGAAACACAAAATGGTGTTTTAATATTCATGTTATGCATTGCTCATACATTCATTACGTAATTACATATTACTATTAAAAGTGACAATGAATTTGTTTTGTTGACTATTAAATAGCAAATAGAAGTGTGTAAACAGACTTAATGTATGCTTTTCAAAGTCTGATACAAGAGCATGCACATCTTGTATGCACAAATCTTGGGTCCTAATGGCATTTAACATGTGCAATTAATTTTCATTTGTGCCACTAACACTGTTAAGAAAGAAAAGCTGAGCAAAACTAAAAGTTGAGTTGGCACTGTTCATAAAGTCTGAAAGAAGGATGGGTCAGTGGAGTTTATCCACATTGTGTTTTTCTATGCTTTGGGTGAGAGGTTCAAACCATATACTAAGTTTGATGGGTCAAAGCTGAAAAATGAAGCTAAAACAAGCTCAAAGCATTTCTGCAGGAGAATGGAGTGATGGGTTAAAAAGGGCAAAGGGTGAGATGGAGGTGTCATCAGTATGAAAAGCAATTGAAACAGCAGTTCAGTCTCTATAACAGGTATGGAACCAAAGTTTACAAAGAAGGAAAAATTAAAATGAACATGTTTCTGTGCCGTGGGGATGCAGAAGGAAAGAAGGAAAAGTTAGAAATGGTTTCTATAAAGAAATCAGTTATCAATGCAAAGCATGATACAAGTCATAGTCAAGTAAGCATTTTAAATCACCTGATGCATGTGTACACATTACTCAAGAAAATCCATAAAAATAACATTTATGTTTCATTGTTCACTTCAATGCATAAGAGACAGAACCCTACGCAATGTTTTCAACCACAGTTCAAAGAGTAACATAAGTGGTAGACGCATAATTCTGGAGGTTCTGCAGAAGCTAGGAATCTTGTTAAGGTTTATAGACCATAAAAGAAAAAAAAGGTTTATAGACCAATAGATGATGCTGATGGTGCTAAATTTCCAGCTGTTCGAATACTCTTACACGGCACTGTACATGAGGTGTTTATACATTTGTATATAAATGCAAGACAATGTGGGAAATGTAAAGAATGTAAAAGACGAGAAATAGAATAACTGGGTCTCAATCTAAAACTGCTCGAAAGCTGACAAGATTCTGTTTATTTACTGGAGAAGAAGAAGCAAATTTCAAGAGGAGGATTAGAAGGATTTAAGCTGTAGTAGGAGTCTAGATTTCAAGCTTTATTTAACAAGTACACACATCAATACTGATTAAACTTTGTAATTAAAATTTTGTATAAAGGTTTCCCACAACACCGCGTTGAACTGACAGGGAATTTAACATGATATAAACGACTTTAACAAGCCAAAAATATCTCAGGTGAAACGAGACACAACCGCGTCCGCCCCCCACTCTTCCTATTGGCTCCTCAAACTTTGGCGCATTCTGATTGGTGGAGGACGCTGACGGGCCCCCACCAATCGGTGGGGTTTACGAACGGGCGCCTCGCTACATGAGGTCGTTGGGTCTCGGGACATTAGAACGGGACAGATGTTGAAAATGGGAACCGGGTAATTTACCGAGTCCGTTTGGAAAAAGTTTTGAATCTAACTTTTAACTTTTTATTTACCTAATACTAATTGGAGCCCCGAGCGTATCGGAAATAAGTAACGGGGTTGGTTGTGGGGGTTTGAACTCGTATAAGATATGTGTGATGTGGCTGAATAAGGCAGCTGTCTTTGAATATAAGTTTTATAAATGAATAAGGGTAGGTTTATATGCGCTGTGACTGAATAAGTGAAGTGGGCAGTTTGGGGGGCTGGCGGAGGACTAAGCGCGTAAGGATGCTGCTGGTGGTGTTGGGGCTTGTGGTGGCGGCGGCTCCGGAGTGGCACCGGGTCTCGGGATGCCAGCTGCCCGCTGAGTGGAGGCCGTTGAGCGACGGCTGCCGCGCCGAGCTGGCGGAGATCATCGTGTACGCCAAAGTGCTGGCGGTGCACGCTGAGCCGCACACCTACAGCTACAGCTACACCGGGCCGCCCTACCGGGAGCAGTTGGAGGAGGAGGAGGCGCCGCTGCTGTACGCCGCCGAGGTGGAGCTGCTGTGCGACCAGGCGTGGGGCAGCATGCTGGAGGTGCCCGCGGGGTCGCGCCTCAACGTCACCGGCCTCGGGTACCTCAGCTGTCAGTCACACACGGTGATGGAGAACGAGTCGTACATCTTCTTCCTCAGGTGGGTGAGTCTGAGAGAGAGGAGGGCTGGTCAGTGGGAGAGAGAGAGAAAGAGGCAAAGAGAGCGTACGAGTGAATGGGAGATGCAGAAAGAAAAGAGAACTGGGAGAAGAGAGAGAAAGACGTAGGCAGAAAAGAAAGAGAGAGAGAGAGAGAGAGAGAGAGAGAGAGAGAGAGAGAGAGAGGATAGTGAGTTAGAGAGGACGAGAGAGAGAAAATATAGCGAAGGCAGAGAAAGGATAGAGAGATGGTGAAAGAGAGGCAGGGGGAAGAGATGGAGAGGAGAGAGGGAAAGAAGGGGTTCGAGAGAGGGGTTTGAGAGAGAAAGAGAGGGGAGGTGAGAGAAAGTCAGAATGTAGAAGAGAGAGAGAGAGAGAGAGAGAGAGAGAGAGAAAGTGTGAGAGAGACGAGAGAGAGAGTGGGTGAGAGGAGAGTGAGAGAAGAGCGAGGGAGTAGAAGTGGGTGAGAGGAGAGAGTGAGAAGAGAAAAAGGAAGAAAAAGAGGTACAAAGTGAGAGAGTAAGACAGAAAAGGAGAGAGAAGAGAGAGGTAGTAATATGTGTGTATGAGAGAAAGAGGTACGTATACAAAGACTAGGAGAGAAAAGAAAAAGATTGAGACATAGAGCCAGACAGATAGAGTGAGCGAGAGGGACTGTGTGCAGGGGTAAACAGATAAGCAGATAGAGGTACTCGGTGTGGGAGTGAGGAAAAGAAAGAGAGAGGCAGAGAGAGACTGAGAGACCCAGAGAGAGAGTGCAAAACAAGGAAAGATAGTGAGAGAGAGCACAAGAGAAAGAGGACGAGAGACAAAGATATACACACATCTGATAATGGGTTACAATGCATGCTGAAAATGGTTAACTATGCTCTTTGACCCCTTGTGTGTGTGTTTGTGTGTCTGACATACAGGATGGATGAAAACTACAACATCCTCCCTCAAGGCATTAACTACCAGGATGCCATCTTCCCCGACACCCAGGAGAACCGTCGCACCTTCTCCAGCCTCTTCCAGTTCTCCAACTGCTCCAGTGAACACACACAGAACAGCTTCAGCTCTGACTGGGAGCACCAGGAGGACAGCAGGGTAGGGCACAGACACACACACAGCAGGCCAGCAATCAGTTTCTGGGATTTCCATTAACATACTTCTGTGCCTCACAACTTGGTGTTAGTGCATTAAGGTGATGAGACATGTAAGCTGATGTTGCATTTCTCTTACACATATTTCATTTTAGACCTTTTTCAACATTTAACATGTTTGTGAAAAAAAAAATCATTTAAATTGATGCTAATGTTGTGCCCAGAGTCTTTTCAAATCTGGGCTTGTAGGAACCTGACAGCTGGACCTCACATTAGAATAAAGCTGTGACTTGAAGTAGTGTGCTGAGAGGCATATGAGTGCCTCTATAAAAGCATTTTTCTTATCATGACTACTCAACACATACAAAGAGCTTTGTGTCCTCATAACGGCACAAAAATCTGACAAATCACAGGTCACTATATCTTTTGCGCGGCAGTCACACATATGTACAGTCACATTTCACCTGGAAAAGTGAAACATAGAGATTAATCAGACGGCAGAACCCTGGCTTGCAGAAACCCGAAAGCTGGACCTCATTAGAATAAAGCTGTGCTCATATTTGCTCTTTCTTAAGCAACACCAGCATCAAGCATGCAGCAGTAATCACAGATAAGAGAATGATGAGAGAGTGAAAGAGTAATAGCACACAAGCGCACACACATACACACATGCTACTCAAACAGGGATATATAATTTATGCTTGTGTAAAAGTGATACACTGCGTACATCCACGGTGTGGAGTGAAACATTAGAGCAACTGAAAAATAGTTCTGTCTCACAAATCACACAGATCTTTCTTCTGAGGGCTTGGTACAGAATGGTTTGTTTTTAACAGCAGGAGCTTGAGGTGCTCACAGGGTTCTTCCAGTTCAGTGGAGTCTAGATTAAAGACCTCCCACCTAGAGGTCTAGCCTACAAAAACACCCTCACACACACATACACACATCTTGCTATATTTGTGAGATCCTACAATTAACTCCTAAAATAAATTAGATTTAAATAAAAAATATTACAGCTACTTCTAACCCTAACCCCAATCTTAAAGCTATAGTAACCAAAAACAAGTCTTATCTCTTTTGGTTTTTCATATAAAACCTGAAACGTTTCTATAGATAGAAATTGCCATTTGCATTGATACAGTACATGTACATTGGGAATCTAGTGCATAGTTCAGCTTATATGAAAGAAACAGGAAATTAAAAATTGCATTTAGCATTTTTATTTGTCTTAAGTGTGCATGCTACCTAAGAATTATTTCACAAAAATAATAGCTATTTATTGCACTAAATAATTGCAAAACATGCCCACGAAAACTGTTGTCTGAAAAACTCTTATAACAAGAGACTTGAGTTAGTACCATGAGTGCTTCTATAAAAGCATTTCCCCTATTAGTACTGGTCAACACATTCAAAATCTGTCCTCACAAAGCCACAAAAATATCAGACAAATCTCAGCCTTTTCTCTCTTTTATGGGACTATTGGTCTCACCAAAATACCTAAATATCTCCAAATATGTACAGCCACGTTTCAGCTGTAAAAAACAGAATGACTGATAATTGGAGGAAAGTGTTAGAAGAGAGAAAGAGGAAACAAGAAATGGAGAGATCAGCCGGACAGCAGAGGCGAGCTGCTTTTGAAGCAAATGAAGCGTTTGATGTGGACGGTTGAGGGCAGAGCAGCTGGAATGTCGGGGTCCTCAGGGGCCACGGCACAAACATATCCACTGCAGCAAGATTCACAGCCATGTGAGCAACTACACACACACACTTGAATACAGGTGGCTAGCTGGGGCCATGATGAGATTAGACTTTTGTAAGTTTAAACACATCAGATTCAGCTGTTCTGTTGTATTATACAACACAGTGGGAGTGCGTTTAGGGCCAGCTGATGTGAGGCTAAAAGTTCAGAGTCACTGGGAGAAGACGTACCACAATCTCAGACTTTAATCTTTGTCATAAATCAACATGAAAACACACAGCTTCGCATCACACACGAGTCTATTTTTTGTCACATACATAAATCCAAATAATAAAAATGTATTTTTATTACATTTACAGCATTTAGCAGACGCTCTTATTCAGAGCAACGTGCTACAGTGCATTGTAGTGCACAGCTGTTATTCAATCTGTAACCCTAGACTTAAATCAACAACTGTTGTCTAACTAAGTTACCACAGTCTAAGTTACACATCTTAACAAAAGCCAGAAGTTAGTGAGAAGAAGAAAAAAGGTCCAAGGACTGAACCCTGAGGAACTACAGCGGTCAGTTTTCGCAAGACACACTGATAACCTTGCTGTGCCACCTGAAATGTCTGGCTGTCGAGGTAGGATGCGAACCATTGCCAGCCGATACCTAATATTCCTAGGTTGAGGAGAGTTTTTGTTATATGTATATATATGTATATATATATGTATATGTATATGTACTCTTCCTGCCTGTCTATGTCTGTTTTGCAGGAAGAGTTTATATGAGTTTGTGTAATAATAAACAGGCAGAAGGTTGTTATGTCAAGTCCTGTTTAAGAAGTTTTATGGCCTGAACAAAAAAGCTCCTCCTCCGACTCTCTGATCTGGGTTTAATAAATAATTTCACAGTTACAACGTAGGCATAGGATCCGAGTGTCTCAGCCACGAAAGATGCTTCTTTCTCTGCCAGAGGTTTCGGATGTAAAATGTGTGTTTTTCTGTGCAGGCATGTCAGGGTCAGAGGTGATGACCCGGGGGAGTATAAGGTCATGATAACAGGTGTCATCCCCCCTTCACCAGATGTGACTGTGGGAGAGTCTGCAGTGCTGTTATTGGACAGGTCGTAATCCATACTGAAGTGTTGCAGAATTTCAAACATGTCATTTGTCGTAAACAGACACACACACACACACACAGGTAGCAGAATGAGGGAGTAGAAATAGTTTGAAGAATGAAATTGAAAGATAATGAAGACAATTTTGGTTTTGCATAATTGAAAACAGGAACCAAGTGTTTTCAGTTGTTCTGCAGTGAAAATGCTATTTTCTCTGGAGCTCCTGGTGGAAGATAGTTGAAGGAAAAAGTGACGCATGGTTATGAGTTCTAGCAAACCTATTTTTTGGAAGAATAGAGAATAATAAAGGATGATCTGCTAAGACTTCTGCATTCAAGAGAGGTACCACAATTTGAGCAGGAGTGCCAGGTGCCAAAATAAACGATACTCTATCATTTATTTTGTGGTGTCCTAAATATACTGTTTACTGCAGTATATTTTTTTATGGTGTAGATGAGGGGTTTGCAGTGTTCATCACGGCACCAACTGGATGTAGGAATAATATGGGGTTATATTTGTGTCTTAATTTTAAATGCGCAGTGAAACTTTCAGAAGCACAATCTCTTCCTACACTCGTGCTTGTATGGAATGCCAAAGGTGCCACAATTTGCCTATATTTTTAAGCAATTGACATTAAAACAGCCGTTTTATTCATTAAAAACTGTGGTGCAGTGGCAGTTGGTGGCGTAATGGTAGGGTGTTTGCCCCGTGATCAGAAGGTTGCAGGTTCAAATCCAAGGCCGGTAAAGTTACCCCTGAGGTACTCATGAGCAAGGTACCGTCCCCAAGCACTGCTCCCCATCACTCACTTTAAAACACTTTAAAGCGAACTGTGGCACCTTTGGCAATCCATAGAGTGTGCAGTGTTTCAAATGTGTGTATGTAGGCAGAGCTTGCAAGTCAAGATTTTGCTTGAGAAAGTTCCACCAAATTTACAGAAAATGTACTATATTGTGATGAATAACATTATCAGGATATGAAAAGACTTCTGAAGAGATGAGATTTTGGTCATGTCAAACAGCTCTGGTCTATATATTTTGGGGCTACATTTATGTATTTATGCAGATTTCAGTATTAGACAATGTATTCACTTCACTTCGTTTCTTGTTTACAAAGTAAATCAATGTCAGTAAATTAACAACTCACTCAGTAAACCAACATAAACCTTTTTTACTTTGTTATAATGACCAGTCCTCGTGAAGTCACGAAAACGGACAAATCTTAGAAAACTTCCCACTCAGAAACAGTGATGGAAAAACTGTGTGTGCCTGACTGAGAGTGTGTGTGTATTGGTGTGTGTGTGTGTCAGAGAGACAGGTGGAGGTGATTAACAGTGCAGAGAACAAACAGAGATAATGAGTGCTGTTGTGCAGATGAGATTTCCTGTGGGAAAGACCTTCTAGATCCCCCCTGCTGCTTACACCCCCCCACCAAACACACACACGCATCCCGAGAAACTGACCAAATGAAGGATCCCATCCTCACCTCAGCAGATGCTGGACAGACACACACTGCTTATCAAACTAGGTCATGTACATTTCTCAAAAACATTTTGCAAAAAGAATTTTAAAAATGAAAGGCCAACCAGCACAAAGAGTCGACTCATCACGATACTTTTTGCTTAGGGGTGTGTGATTATTAATGAGGTGAAGCTTCACAAATTTGGAAACCTGCAGATACCTGCTGCACCAGGTTGGATTTAGTTAAATAATCCTAGTAATCAGTCTTGTCAAAAGTACACACATTCTTCACTCAAGTAGAAGTAAAAATACATGTGTTTAAAAGACTCTAGTAAAAGTTGAAGTATTGACTCGACTTCTGTACTCAAGTTAAAGTAAAAAGTACAGACTCTAAAACACACCTAAAGTATAAAAGTATAAAGCTCCCTTTGCGAAGGACAAAACCAGCATTTTAGGGCAAAGCTGACCAGACTCCATGTCCAAGCATTATGTAGAGCGCAAGCAGAGAAAAGTAAAGCCACATGTATACATAAAGCTGTTCATTACCATCATTAAACATGATGGTTACCTCTATCCTAAACACATCACACAACAAATATTATAGAGCTGTAAAGAGCGCTGTAGAAATAAACTCAACTCAACTGAAGTGAATTTGGTGGAGCTGAGCTGCTTTCTGCACCGCAATCACCACATCATGTCCCACTGAGTTCCCGCCTGCTTTTAGCTTCTTTCTCTCTCTCTCTCTCTCTCTCGCTTTATCATGTCTATCGTGTTGTATGTCATGTGCAAAGACCAATACACCAGTGGCATTGTTTTTTCTGTGTGTGTTTACTACGTTGTCTGGAGAGCGCACGTTATTGATACAGAATAAGTAAAATGCATGGCAAAATGGCGTAATAAAAAACAATTAAATTAAACCAAGCAAGAGTAACGAGCCTGATTTAAAAATGTGAGTAGTAGAAAGTACACATATTCTTGCAAAAAATGCATGTAATAAAAGTAAAAAATTGGCACAAAATAAATAAAGTACAGATACCCCAAAATTCTACTAGTATTTATGTACTTCATTACTTTTCATCTCTGCTAGTAATGCAATGAGAGATGAAGAGGTGAATGTTAAGAGTATTCCGGCCTAATGTAGGATGCTCAGAATGCCTCAAAAAGTTGCAAAATTCATAAAGGAAAAAACAAGGGCCTTGCAAACAGATGGTTCACCATAGTTTTACGTCATAGTTATGTGTGTATCTGCTGCCTCCAATGATTACTTCTTACCAGCGCAGATTAAGTAAAGTAATGAGAAACGAATATAATTTCACCCATAATAATGATGAGTCTCATATGCTTTGACTTATATCATGGAGTTTAGGAGGAGATTATACCACATAAAGAATAGCGGAAATAATCTCCAAGAGATTTTATATGATGGAACACACATACGGTATCAATTTGACCAGAGCTCTTCAGTACAGTAATAGAGGTTATTTAATGTATTAAATATAATAACTCATTCATTTATGCAACTTTTTCCAGATTGCAAATTCATTCAAAACACTGCATGCTGCTTTAGCCTTTATACGTGTCGGGTTGACCCACATGAATATAAAATGTATAATGCTACTTTATTTCCTGCAAAATATTTTTCATGATGTTTATCTCTCTGTGTGTAATGGAGAAGGAGAAAGAGGAAGAAATCTAACAGATCCTAATCTACCATTCCACTTTCCAAAGCTGTCTAAACTCAATCTCTTTATCTATGGTTTCTTCATTTTGCAGTTTCTGTCCTGTGTGGTGTTTTCTATTTTTCTTATTCTCTGTCTTTCCCCTCACTTGCTTGCTTTGGCTTTGTGTCTCTCCTGTTCTTCTGTCCTTTCTAAATGTCCTTTTATGTCTAATCTAACCTTTGCTTCTGTTCTGCTTTTCCTCCATTCCTCAGTGGGTGCTGTTTCATCACAGCTTGGACCACCAGATACAACAGGCTTTACTTGTTATGCTGTTACACACACAGACAAACTTGTGTTCTCCTCTTTTTGAAGACCAGCTTTACTTCTAAATTTCAGGATAAATACAATACTGTGCAAAAGACCCGATATCTTCATATTTTGCTTCCATAAAGCCAAACTGTCACTTAAACCACTGTGCCTGTGTTATAATTTTTGAGAAAAATATAAAGAAAGAAAAATCTGATTTGAATCCCGGACCGATAAAGGTACCACTGAGGTACTCATGAGCAAGGTACCGTCCCCAAACGCTGCTGCCCATGTCAGCTGCCCACTGCACCTTCACGGATGGAGCAAATGCAGAGGTCACATTTGTTTGTGGTGCACTGTGTGCTGTGGTGTGTTCACAATGACAAATAATAATTCTTTTTCAACTGTTTCATTGCAAGTAATGTATAATTCAATTGACTAAAAATAGTTTATTTTACTTACTTAACTAACTATATTTACCAGTAAATAAATACAAAAAACACAGCTCCGTCCTTGACCTCTAATGCCAATTTTAACAGCGAACTGGCCAAATCCAACCTTTACGTTAACACGTAAAAATGCTTTTTACTACACACTTTATTACCCTATTACCCTTTATTATTATCAGGTTTTCACAAAGGGCCACACACTCACATTACTTTCTTATTGATGACCAGTTTTATTCACAGTTTATGAATTTATGGATGAAAAAAGGAGCGCTGTACCTTTGGCTTTAACTTTGGCAAACGTTCTTACATGTGCAACGAAAATGATTATTGCATTCATTCATAACTGTATAGCACAACTGCTACAATATGTAGCTACAATACATTGTGAGTTAACAACTGATCACAAAACGATATTTTCATATTATTAATATTAACAATAACTTTAACGGTGGACAATAAAATACTATTTTACAACCAAATTTTTCTGCATATTTTAAAACATTTTGGGGATTTTTCAAGGCATCTTATCTACACACTAACTTTTATAAATATATATTTTTTTCTTCTGTTTACTTGTAGTGATTTTTTTGGTAAGTATGCCGTTAATGACCTTTTTACCTGGTCGCACCACCTGACAAAAAACATCTATCTGTCTCTCTGTCTCATTATATACAGTATAAATCAGAAAGCTTTAAAGCCATTTAAGAAATTTGACCAGACTGACCAGTACTGAACCAGCAAAGACGACTCTTTTAGATCTGTGCTGCTCTTTGCTGGTTTTCTCATCATGGACTTTTTTTTGTCTAGTTAGGCCTCTGCAAGCCAGTAATGAGGACTCAGGGCATGAAGCGATGGCCCTTAAATTAGGGAGGGAGTTCTGACCATTACAGTCCCCCTGGGTCCCCAACACCAACCCCCCCGCCCAAAACACACATGCATGACCTACACACACATATTCCTACATGCCTTTCTAGGGGCCCAGAAAAGAAAAGCAGAAGTGAGGAGGAAGTAATTGGAGCTGACAGGAGCTGGAGATGATGATGATGAAGATGATGATGATATCACCATGCAGTCTGACCTGCATTCCTCTATCCACTAACCACCTCCACCACCATCCCCCATCCCTCTCTCTCTCTCTCTTTATACATCTTCTCTCTCTTTTTCTGGTGCAGTTGCTGTGCTCGTCGGTGCAGCAGGTGTTGTTCGAGGTGGAGGAGCGTGCTGCCGAGCTGGAGGACCACGTGGCCGAGCTGGAGAGGAAGAACCTGCGGCTGAAGGAACGCGTGGGGAAGTTAAAGCGTTCTCTGCGTAAAAGCCGCAAAGCCAGCCGACGCTACGAGCGTGAACGCGACCAACTCCGACAGCGCTACGACTCCGAGCATTACTTCAACGCCATCTCACCACCACACAAACCAAAACAACACAGATACACACATGGCCTGTGAACACACACACACATATGTATAGACGAGACTTTCTGGACTCCTACGGACTGCTGGGCAGTCTCTTTTTCCAAAAATCTTTCCAATATTTTTATACTTTGCATCCTATATTTTTCTGTTTTAAGTTTTCTCTATTCATTAGAGCACTACTGCCACTTGGCCTAGAAAATGTACTTAAATCTTTTATCAACCAGTACTATTTTTTAACTAGGCTACATAAAAAGCTACGGGATAGTAGGGGTGTAACAATACACAGATTCAATGATTAACGGGTCCACGGTATCAATCAAAAATGAAAACATTGATTATTCATAGTGTTTTTCATTTAAATGCCTGGTTGAGCTCAGGAATAAAAATGTCAAATGATATTTTCGATATTTTAGTTACTTTGTTCTGATGTGATATTTGTGAGCATAAATTTTACCTGCGAGCTCACCTTCGCAGTATTGTAATGAGGAATCAGAGTTACAATATGAATGGAAGTGACTGTGTTAAATCAGAATATGATATTGTCTCATATCGTTCACTGGCTCCTGAACTGAATCAAATAAAATTTATATTGTGGCAGACTTTGTAATATGTGGCAGACATCGACTCGTGGTCTACATTGTGTGATCCAACTTGTGATTTAAGCCCCTAAACAACACAGACTGCAGTGTTATTGAAAATGTTTATGAGTATTGTATAAAGATTAACATACTGTATTATTTTTTACCTGACAAGATGTTAATAAGAAAACATTTTACGTAAAGAGTCACGTTGTGTGTTTCTTTATTCATGCACCTGTATAATCTACCAATGCACAATTGTCAGTATTCATCTAGACAACATCTATTGGGCACTTGTGGATGAAATCTAATCCACTAATGTTTAAGCACTGAAAAACAAGACAAAACAGTACAACAAAAGACATACACAGAGACTCGTATTATAAACACACACACACAACTCATGCTGTTTGCTGTTTGAACAGCTGTAGCCTCCTCTTGTTGGCATGCCATGTTCTGCTTCTGGACTTTACAACTAGCTCCCTCTCTCCACTCCTCTGCCTCAGAAAAACAATGCACAACAACATGCAGTCATAAAGGCAGGAGTGTATGTGTGTGTGTGTGTGTGTGTGTTTGTGTGCTTTCATCCACACAACTGAAGACTGGTGTGAGGTGATTGTCTTAGGGTGCGAGTGAGCATCAAAGTGGACTAAAGCGTGTGAGAACACACACTCTCTCACTGTCACAAACACACACACATCTAAAAGTGATGTCTTGCAGGCCTAAATGTACCCAAACTCTCTCAGACAGAGATACACACCTACGTGCATAAATACAAGTGAAACTGTGCCACAGTGATGCAGCAGAAGGGAATGTAAGCAACGGGCTGAAACTTTAGGAAAATATTTCTGTAATTACACTTGCCAAGCAGTGCCTGTACTGTCTGTCTCTCTATTTTTGGTGTCACGAGAAGTGAGTTGTCATCTAAGACTATTTAAAACGGATCTTAGAGTTCCTAGCATGAGGTTTTCATATGCTGATTCATATTTAGAACAGAGAGAGAGAGAGAGATAGGAAGAATGACAGAATAACCAAAAGAGAAGTCTAAGCAGGAGTGTTTGGCCATTTGGCCCAGATTCTTCATTCCACTGACCCCATTAAGCTGTGTAGGAGGGTTAAGCGGGCCAGACCTTCCTGACTGTGTGTGTGTGTGTGTGTAATGTATTTAGGGGCTTGTGAGAACCCAATCATTCACTATTAGACAGAACAAAATCTTTTCTGTAATTTTCATGGCTTTGTGGGAACATTTTCACATATGGATAGAAAAGATTTATGTGAAAAACTAAAAGAAGCAGAAGACTGTTTAGTGAAGTTAGGGTTAAGTACCACAAAGATGGCAAGACTGTACAACTAGAAATACAAGAACACTCAGGGAGGAATAATTTGCATATTACATATTTTAAATATTTACATATAACCGCCCCAAAACCCCCAATAAGCAAGCCTGAGGCGACTTTTTATGACACCACCAGCTAGTATCTCTAGATGCCACGGAGACCCTCCAGGGGACTAGACCTGGACGATTCATGACTCACCCGGATCCATAAAATAACTCATGAGTCACGAATCTGAGGTCTCCATTAACCCGACTCCATCGAGTCCTAACTCCACCATGACTAAAATATAAACGCTATCACGTACACACCTCTTATAATCATTCCAAACTAATTACAAGATCAATACAGCCATAGTAGCAAGTATAGCTGCTAAAAATGTCAAAACTTACAGTTCGTTTGCACCACCACAGTCCAAAGATCTCTAACAACTTCCTACAGAGTTAAATCCTCTTTGTAGACTACGGGACTCGTGTCAGTCGAATCAGTAGCGCGGCGCGAAGCACAAACAGTCATGAGGAAATCTGTGGGTTAATCTTCTCTAGTGCGTAGTTAGCAACGATGTTTCCGGCTGTAGATTAAGTTAACCGGCGAAATGCACCCCTGAATCGCTCACATGAGCGGATTAGCGCTCCCCAAGCCTCATACAGAATGAATCCGCCAGTTAACTTCCTCTAGTGCCACTTGGAAATAAATATTTTCTACTCTGGTAGCTTTGTCTTGATACTTTGCCACTTATACTTTATTCTATGAAAAACAAACGATTCGGCTGGCGGTTTTGCAGTACTGACTCAAGTGACTCGCACACTCGGATCAGTTTAGTGAGTGACTCAGAGGTAGCCGAATCCTAAAAAGAACTGATTATTACAGCTCTACAGGGGACATGGGTTGAAAAAAAACCCGATGGTAAAAAAAAAAATGAAAATGTAAAGTGGAATGTAAATAAGTCCAGTTAGAGAAAAAAAAAATCCGAAACGTCATAATGTCTAAAATGCATTATGAATCAGTGCGTTTTTTAAATACGCACCAGCAAGTTATATCAACATCTGCATGTGAACAACTGTCTGTTAATTAAATTAAACGAAGCACAATTTAGTACATTTTCGGGAAAATCTTGGTGTATAAAGTACAAATACATTAAACTGTTAAAGTTGTTCATATGAAAATGGCGTTGTGTATGATCGTTGTGATCGTTTAGGGTAAGGGCGAAATAGGCGTAAAAATAAATAAGTTATAGCGCACGCTATTGGCTGCGTACATACATTAACCACGCAAATAACAGAGAAAAGTTGTGCAGATTTAAATAGCAAATGTCATCAAAATTTCTGTATAGAACAGTGTCGCCCTTAGCAAAAAGTAGTTTATTCAAGTGTACTACGAGTATACTTATTATATACTAAAACTGAGGCAGTATACTTTAAGTTTACTTTTTATATACTATATTTTATATGCTTAAGAATAGTATAGTGAAGTATACATGACTTATACTGATAAGTATGAAGAAAAGTCTACTAAAGTCTAAAAGTATACTTTTGCAATCTTAAAATGACCTTATAAAGTATACTTAAAGTATACTTTTATAAACTTAAAAATGTTACAATTTAGTCCGAAAAAGTATTAAATTAGTATACTTTCTAGTACACTACAAGGTACATGGTCCGTAGTATACTTGCTATACTTATACTCAAGCATACTTACTAAAATAAACTTCACGTATACTACTTTTTGCTAAGGGTCTGGGTTCGCTTGTTGATGACCTGAAGTTTTCTTCATATAACGTCTTGGTAAAGAGAATAGAAACATAGAGCCATACATGAGGGGGATGCAAATTTATACGGAGCCTGTATCGCAAAGTAAACTTCTATAAACCTCTCTAACGGATGTATGCATTCCATAAGTGTAGCGTCCATGTTGCCAAACTGACCCGCAACTACACTGAAACTGACTAGAAACTTTGCGGAATCTCACAAAACATTTGCGTCCATTTTTCAACCACCAGATTTTTTTGTTTCGCCCAAGAACCCTGAGGGGCTCCGTAATATGATTACCGGACATGAAAGCGAACACAGAACATCCTCTCCGACCCCACACGTCCTTCTTCTAGCTTCTTCCCTCAGGGAGGTGTTAGTCAATAAAGTTATAGGTCAGTGCTAACCAAGACAAAACACTAAACAGTTTTCCCTCGTATCTATCAGCAATCTTGCCTCGAAACTCCTTTTCACAAAATTATTTGTGATTGTGTATTATTTGTCACTGATTTAATTCATGTTGTAACAATACGCCAGCTAGCATTAGGTTAGCATGCTAATACCGCCACATTACTACACGTCGTCTCAGAACAACCTCACAAACACACTATGTCGACGCTGCACCATTAAATAAATAAATAAATACATACATACCAACTTGCATTTAAAACAGCAAACACAGGTTTTGTGAACGTAATAAACTCGGTCACTGTCTTTGGTTGTACACAGAATGTGTCTGTTTGATAGCTTGTGTTGTTAACAAATAATCACAGAAACCTTTGTATTGTTCCGAATTTTTACCATAATTTTCCACATGAAAATATTATTATCCATGAATTAATTCATTATGTGAATCCACTTAATTCGAATGAATCATCTCATTTGTAATACATCATCCGCAGAAAGCAGAGATATGGCTCTGAAACCGAGTTACTTATGAGATTTTTGTATCTAGATACAGTAAAACCTCATGTAGCTGTGCTCACAAAAAAACCACTAAATAATTAAAATATGATATAATTTGAGTTATACTTTCAAGTCTTATGTGTCCTGCAAAAAGGAGAATTTATGTGGGAAAACAACTTTGAGCTTTGGCTTTCTTTTCTAATACTGGAACCAACCATGTTCATGTTACAAAGAAAGGATGGCTGTTCTCCTCTGTTGCTATGCAACGGCTGCCAAATAAGAGCCCACATGGTCATGTGACCCGTGTGGGTGAGACTCGGGGATGCCCTCAGAGTGCACAGACATTCAGCAACACTGTCTCCTTTCGACACTAAAGTTAAAGGGCAATGAAACCCATCTGAGGTGTTTTTGAGACCACACACTTGTCATCTGTGCCTGGAATAACAGTTGATGCTACACAGTCAAGGCACAATGTTGATTTTATGCTTTTCCTCCTCTTCTCCATTCTCTTTTGAAACCAAAAGCAAGCAAATGTCTCGGGAATTAAATGTGAGCTCTGCATTTGACCCATCCCTGAAGGAGCATTGGGCAGCTTTTTTGGCAGCGCCCCGAGAACAGTGATTGGGGACGGAAACTTGTTCATGAGTAACTTGGTGGTACTTTTACCAGGCTGGAATTTGAACCAACAACCCTCCGACCTCCTTAACTGTTACACTACTAACTGCCCCCCTCTCATTAACGTCTCGTCTTAGTCATTGAAAAAAAGGTTATCAAACTCTTCCCTTCACCTTTTGTTACAAATCACATACACACACAAGGCCATGGTCATTCAGGATTTATTAGAGGGAAAAAAAAACAATCGTTCATTCTCTGTTCCTTTACAGCATGGTATATAAATTCTGATATGCGCAGATGATTGTCAAAGGCATTGGATATACAAGCCCCATACTAACAGAAGTTTCACATCACAGTAACGTTAGTATTCATATGCCACTCCGAAATATGGATCGTCTTTGTCACATGCATATAGAGTATATAGTTCACATTTCACTGGGCGACTTTTGTTTGGAGAAGGTTGCCATGTAGATGCGGCGATCACAAGACCTGTATTGTCAAAGCATGGATATATATTTTTTAATCGTACATAGAGTTTACAGAGTAAGGGCTTTCGTTTCCCCTTAAAGAACACGCCAACACGTGAGAGGTTGAATTTATAAGCAGTTCAAACATGCTCCGCATTTCCTTATAAAAAAATCAGAGGATGCCTTCATAAATTGTTTTTTTATAGGTACAGCTGATGCCGGCGCTGCTGCCCGGCCTGTGCTGGCCTGTCCTCCAGACATCTCGTGCTTAAACTGTGAAAAATATTCACCAGTGTTCTAGGAACAGGTCTGGACAAAAAAAATTTAACTGCACAGTTTGGAGAGCGGCACAGACGCTTGTCAATCACAGCTTTGAATTTAAAGAGGCAAACGCGACGCCTGAGTACTTGAGAAAAACGTGAGGAAATGCTGCGGCGGGAATCCACTTCCACGGAAAAGCATGATTATTTTTACAGGGTGGAAAATGCTTGTCGTTAATGTAATCTGGAATATTTACTGTAATGCCACGTTTGGTTCTGATCATTTGTGGCACTTTCTCGAAACAGAAACCAGAAATATAGAGAGAGATACCGAATACCGGGCAATCGATAATGACATGAAGATCAGTACAGAAAAACAGACATAAGTTGTGAGTGTGTGTGTGTATATCTGTTTTATGTGTTTGAGAAACAGTGATGAGACGCGCGCACACACACACAAAAGCTCACAGCCGTATCAGCCTCACTGTACACAACCTATTTACAACCTTTGGACCAACAGAGTGAGAACTCTGGCATAAACACAATAAGACGACAAAAAGCAAACACACAGGAAATAATACATATTAAGCATAGGGACAGTTTTCAGCTGAGGTGTGTGAGTGTGTGTGTATGTCATATCCATGGCTAATGTTTACAGGTGTGGGTGTCATTTGCTCTACCGCAATTGGCCAAAATCCAACATATAGAAGTTTTAAGCTTTTTTAGCTGTTTCTGGAGGGTTCAGAGATTCCGACGGACATTAAGAACAAACACCACAGGCATGACTGCACATCACGCCACGTTTTTACACATGAGGGTACGGACACGGACAAACACGAACACTAACAGAAACAGTGAGAGACACGTGTGAGGTTTCCCTGCGTCCCTCTCATTAAACATCAGTATAAAAACAGTCAACACTAATGCAGACACAACAGAAACAAGGTCAACGTCAGGTGCTAGGAGCCTGCTCTCTGCCAACTGCTGATCGCCGATGAGCTTGATAACTCGCCATAAAGATTTTACGGCCATTCGCGACCGTGTGCTGTAGACATGAGGGAAGATTGAACACTTTTCTGCGAAAATAAAAGGGAAAAAATGGCGATATGATAAAGATTTCACAAGCATATTACGCAACGCGGTTTACAAAGACATTCATCGAAAGACATTGATGGAAATTGCATGACGATTTCGATGGCACTTAGGAGAAAGTGGCGCACCATTTGCTCTTTCTCTGCACGTGAACCTCCTCCTGCAAAAGCTTTGACAATTAAAAAAAGGCTGCAGGAGTTGAAGCGAGAAATCGAAAGAATCAATTTACAACCAACACAACGTTACACATCCGGTCCAGCTTCCGCTCTCTGAAAACCATCTCGTAGGAAGTGCTGACGCCGTAACTTAGCCCTTAAACTTTTAGTTTGTGTCCATCCCGCCTGACTGCCTGCATTATATACAATCTATCTTCACTTACACCAGTCTTACTTGCCGTTTCTGGACATATATTTAAGATATGTGCCTACATTTACCAAACCGACCAACGGCAAAATGTCGTTACAATCATGGTAAGGAATTCGAGCGGCCCGACTCGAGGCCTTTTGATAAAGATAAAGGAGTCCTTGTGAAAAGACGGTCAACTAAACAGCTTCTAATCTTAATCATCTCCATCTAGGGCTCTGGCCTGGCTGTCCAAAAAACACCAGAGACGGAGAAGCTCCCAAGGCATGGAAGGGTTGCTATGAACAAGGTCTTTATGATGCCCAGTGCAGCTGCGTTGAATTCCCTGAGAACTCCATCACTGGGCATAAGTGGTTATGCCATGGCTTTTCAGGGGCTTGTTATTTTTGTGTATGTGTGTACGTGTTTGTGTGTATAACAGTTCAACCATTTTTTTATAATCAATGTTTGGGTTCCGATGCTGTGATTAATGAGAAAATCAACCGAAAAGATCCGCTCCACAGTTGAGATGCTCTTCTTCTGCACAGTACTGCGATGCTTCTTTTAACAAAGTGAAAAGTAAAACATATTGCATGTCTAAACGGATGATTTTTTTATGAGGGGCATAAAAACCCGTCATCATCTACTGCCAATCGAAATGCTGCAAAAGGACAAGGATGCAGACTCAACTTTGGAGCAAACAGACGGAACTCAGACCTGGATAACAGCTTGAAACAGTCTAACGTGATTTATAAAGCACTTCTGCAAGTCAGCGAGACGTAGTCGTCGGAAATCAGAGAACGATCAGAAATAAAAATTCAAAAACAACAGCCGATAGGAAGTTCCTTGAAAGGTGATGAGGAAGAGGAAGAGGAAGGGGAAGAGCTAGAGATGGAGAAGAGGGAGATTTGCTTCCGCCTGCTCAAGGCTCACACACACATACGCACGCTCTTCTTGAGTCCTCTCTGAGTCAAATCTGAAGGGAAAAAAATGGCTGTTGTGATTCATAACACATTCATAAATTCATAAACTCGCCGTCCGGCCGCGTTCATGCCCACTCCAGCCGGACTCGTCCGTCCGTCTTTTTCTCCCGGAAGTTTTTGGATGCTTCGAGCGGGTTGCGACGTCGAGTCCGTGTGTGAGTGTATGTATGTGAGCGTATGTATGCGTGTGTGTGTTGTGGTCATCATGGAGGAGGAAGGCGGGAAGGGGTAAGGTGGGCAATTCCTCTGCCGAGCGCGACGGCAGGGCGGGGGGAGCTTATGCACATGAGGACACAGGTACAAACAGATGCAGATACACACACTTAGACACGCACACAAATACACAAACACACCCAGACACACACAAACACACATACAAATGCACAAACACACTTAGATACACACAGACACACAGACACACAAACACACACAATTACACAAACATACTTAGACACACACACACACCTAGACACATGCAGACACAGACACACACAAATACACAAACACACTTAGACACACACACACATAATTACACAAACATACTTAGGCACACAGACACACACATAACACACCTAGACACTCAAACAAACACAACCAGACATACACACACAAACGCATTTAGACACACAGACACACACAAATACACAAACACACTTAGACAGACACACACATGCACAAACAATTACACAAACACACTTGGACACACACACACACCTAACACACCTAGACACACACACAAACACACTCAGACATACACACAGACACACACAAATACACAAACACACTGACACACACAAATACACAAACACACACTGACACACAAATACACACACACTGACACACACAGACACACATGCCAACACATGTACTTACACAAACACTTCCAGACACACAAGTACAAACTAACACATATTCAGACGTACACAAGCACACATATATATTTGGGGCTTGTGTTGGCCCTGTGATCAGTGGGTCGCCAGTTCAAGTCTCTGACTGGTACCACTGAGGTACTCATGAGTGAGGTACTGCCCCCAAGTACTGCAAAAAAAGCGGCTCACTGTATTGTGTGTTCCCAATAACAAAATAATCACTTGCTTAAATTCACTTGACCACACACTCACACAACCACAATCTCACTCACAGTCTTTGCGTGGTATGGTGGAGGTCTCTGTAGACATGTTGTTAATGTGATACTGGTTCTGGTTCTGTACAGATTTCTGGTTTTGGCTGAGCGTGGCCGCAGGGCTCGGGGTTGAGGTTTGGGTTTGGGTCGGGTTCGGGGCTGCCGTCTGCTTGGAGGCTTGCCCCTGGTTCTGGACACCGCTGCCTGGGTGAGCACCATCCATGCTGGCACCCATACTGCTGCCCAGCTGCAGCCTGCGCATGTGTCTCACCACCGCCGTGGCGTTGAAGGCTTGCTGTTGCAGATCAACACAACGGGAGAGAGAGAGAGAGAGAAAGAGCAAGCAGAAAAGAGAGGGACAGTAGAGAAATATGTATTTATTTATATAATTAGTGTTGTCACTTTTACACCTTTTTGCTGCATCTAATTGGACATTTAGAAATAATTAATGGACATTACTCAGATATTGCTACGGTAACATTCCAGATTGACCCTGTATGGACAGACATCATAATTTTTAGCTTATTCAAATTAAGCTTACAACTAATGAATTTGAATTGTTGCAGAGGTAAAAAAACATTCAAATTAAATCTGGCTTAAGGTAATTAAGGATAACTTGATAAAAAGTTATAAAAGCAGTTAACATCTCTGCGCTTGCATATTTATTATGTCTGATCAGTGCTTTCATTGTGAATCAGTGCTGTGGGATTGTTGATCATTGAATCGATGTATCAATATAGACTGATGTATTGTTACACCTCTACAGAACAAATACACTCATATTGCTTACAGGAGGTTTTAAAATATTCTGAGTTAAATTTAATAATAACAATAGTATTTGTGCAGTGATCATACATACTCTCCATTTGCTCTTTGCAAAGTTTTTACGCATCTGTCGACTGACGGACTCGTGGATGTTCTTGCAGAGAGCAGTGTCTCCCGCAATCCTGTAAAACACATAAACACAGTTTAAAGATGTCCCGAAATTAAGCATTCTTGATTGTTAGTTTGCAGCTAAATATTATTTCCAGAATATATTTCTCACAACAGTTTGTCGGAAACAGTTTGCAAAATAAGGTAAATAAGGCAACTTATCTTAAAGCAACACAAAGGAACTAATACTGGGGAACTGATTGAAAATATAATCAATTAATTGCACATTTAAAATACATGTTTTTTAACCTAGATAAACGTATGGTACTGCACTTTGTTTATCCCTGCAGTATGTGCACCCGTCTTTATCTAAATTTCCCAACCAAATTTGCGGGATTTCTCCTCACCCATCATCAGGAAACTTTTTCTCCCTAATTGATATGTTAAGTATAAATGCATTAAGTACATACAGGCTTCAGTCAGGTGAACATCTACACTACAGGTCCATGTAGAAGTTTGGGATAAATTTGGTCGTATGAGTAATTTGCGCTAAAAAATAAATATGTTAAACTTTTCAGAATAATCGTAATGTGTTAAACATCCCAAATTATGAAATCACTTTCTCTGTTCTTTGGATATCCATTTGGGTCTGTTCTGCCTCTACACACACTGTAAGTTTGATTAAAAAAAAAAAAAAGATCAATTGTGTTAGTATGAGTGGTGGGCATAGATTAATTTTTTTAATCTAGATTAATCTCACTGTAATCTTGGAATTAATCTAGATTAATCTAGATTAAAATGGCTCATTTGAATTCTGCCGAAGGCATTCAGAATATGTGTAAGTAAGTAAGTCTTTGAGAACGGGTTTCTCAAGCCAGGTGGCGCATTAGACCAAGAACTCCTACAGTAAACTAATTCCGCATTGCACAAGGTGCAAACAACCTTAGTCTTGTCGAGGTTTCCATTGGGAAGCTTCTTAAAAATAAATTCTCCCTGAAGCAAACCTGGCGGCTTCATAGCTGCATCCATGTTAGCACGTCACGTTTGATGTGGTAATTTCATACACACAGGTTCGAAGACTCGTTCTCGCCCCCTACAGTGCAATTCGGCTAGGTATACATCCGCGCTAAATTATCAAGGTGAAAGTCGTCATAGCTTGCGTAGTATAGACCCAGCTCCCAACCCAACTTTGCGAATAGATTAACGGCGATATTTTTTTTTATCGCCCGATAAGAGTCTCACGTTAACGCAGCACGTTAACGCCAATAACGGCCCACCACTAGTTAGTATTCATTTAGGAATGTCAGAAATCGTGAGCTTGAACGTTTAGTTTTCTTCTCTATCTCTACGTCACAGTAGGGGACATTTGAATAACTCCACCCTCCTATCTGAGAAGCTTCGCCCACCAGGTACAACTGCTAGCGCTTCCTGATCCGCCATGTTTTCTCACAAGCTGTCAGGAGCCGGTCTGCCCCTTAACGGAGCAGACAGGAGGTGGCGCTATGTCCCGGTTGGCTTTGTTTGTTTTCGTCTCTGTCTTGTCTTGGCCCCAGCTTCCTGTGTTTGTGTTATGAGTTGACCAGTTTCACCTGTGTTCTAGTCCTGCCCCTTAATCTGTTTCGTTTATTGTTCCAACCCCCTCGTTTAACCTGGTGTATATAAGTTCATTTTTTCCAGTCGGTTGTTGTTGGTTCACCCTCACACTCACCACTCTTGTGTGCACTGTCCAGAAGCCAGCCAATGCCAGCCGAGGCTAACCGCTACACTACATCCAGGTTAGCCGCTACTTTGTGTGTTTTGGACTATGCTTTTGTGAATAAATCCCTCCGATATCAACTCCTGCATTTGCGTCCGACTTCCCTGTGTGAGTGGAACGTGACACAAGCGCTAGTGTAGGAATGGCGATGAAGAAGTCTACCGGCGGAGTGTTGTGTTGAACGTGCGGCTGTATGAATGCTCTGTTAGTAGCAGCCGCGTGGATTATTTTCACGTGAGGTAAACTCTCGCTGTGCTGTCTCCACCCCAGTTCCGGAGTGGGCCGTGTGTGGGCAGCAGCGGCTCCTTTGCATTTAGGAAAACTAATGACAAACAGCCTGTTCTGAAAGGAACTGAAATAGAGGAGTAGAAAGCAGGTGAAAACGCCCCATCTGAGAGGGATTTACAGCAAACTACTTCAGATATGTTTAGTGGAGCTCATACACCTATTTTTTACTTGTTGAAAAAATGTAGAATATGGGTTATTGTAGTGAGAGTGCACATATTGTTACACACACTTCTCCTACAGTTTTTGTACGAGAAACTTAGTTTCAACTCTAAAACGTGCAGCCAATTGCGGGGCTTATATACGTATACGTTTTTGATAAATGCACTCGTTCTGTTAATTTTTCGTCCGTTTTTCCCCCAATAGGCTAACATGGAGCTCAAATTTGATGTGATTTGAGGGCCCATGTGCCTCTTCGCATATCCATATCCGTCATGACCTGCACTCGTCTTTTTCATCCTTTATTCTGTTGTCTATTTTTCCCATAGGAACCCATGCATTTTCTTCCATTGAGAATACATGGGATTCGGGAGTCGAAAGCTGTTTTCACACGACAGTCAACATGCTTCTTATGCCGCCTCAGATCACCTCACATCCCACACACATCCCAATTTGTTTAGACCCGCATTCGTGTTATTCTTACTTTCATCATCTCTCGTTCTTTCCCAATTTACTTCAATGCATTTTAAACTCAATTCAATGTCACAGCTATAAAACTTGAGCAATCACACTGGTGTTTTCTTATGGAAAAACGTCTCTAGTTATGACTGTGATACACTTCCTCACATTTACACGTCTACAGACTCTTAACTTCCACATTTCTCCTCTTTCTGTCCCGACGTTCACCTCACAACACTTCTGACTCTGTCCGAAAGGGCTCCGTGAGTGGCACTCTAGAGGACATGATGATTAGCAATTAGTGATTCAGAATGCCTAATGGGTAATTAGTCACTCTGTGTTGAATTGGCTTGTATTTATTCAAGGGATGAGTCCTGGAAATGAGGATGTGGAGCCACAGGAGGAGAGTTTGCAAAATTGTTTTATCTTTGTGATGCATGTGCCACAAGTGATATAAAGGAAAAAATACTTTTTGCATGTTTGTGTACAGTATGTGGGCTGTGTGAGATTCCATGACTGTCATTACTGATTTAAGTAATATCAAGTCCCAGTAAAGTTAGGATATCCCAGCCTAAAGAGTTACTAGAAAAGATTCTAGGACTTGTTGATTTAATTGAAACACCCACAATTAATTAGTAATGACTCTGTAATAGACGATCTCACAAACATGCACATTTTTCAAACTTTTCATCATCAGGAACGGTTGGTCATTAATGCCCTTGCTAAACAAACTGTACAGTTTACTAACACTAACTTCGTTCCCATGTGATAATGCGGTGTTTTGTAACCCTGTGTGTTTTTAAATACACTGCCCTCCAAAAGGTTGGAAACGCCCCTGGCAAAGTGGGGTTTTGGACGATATCAGCATAAATCCTCATCATTTTTTGGTGCAAATACATTAAAGTAACTTGACAATGTCTTTGGATACCAGCAATAATAATTTTTATGGCGTCCCCAATCACCCGACCTCAACCCAATTGAGCTACTATGGGAGGAACTGGAGTGTGATGTCCGTAAGAAGTGTCCAACCAGTGTGAATCATCTTTGGGCAATCCTTCAGGCGGCTTGGAATAATATATCAAGTCAATGTCTGAATAAACTGACAGTTTGAATGCCCAGATTATGCAGAGCTGTAATAGCTGCTAATGGTGGATATTTTGATGAATCCAAAATATTTTCTATGCATAAACGGTGTAATAAACTGTTTATGTAATAAAATACGTTTTCATAGTTTGTGTTGCCCCTTATCAGTGTAACATTATCACAAATTATCACAAAGGATTTATGGCAATACTGTCCAAACCCCCAATTTGCCAGGGGCGTTTCCAAACTTTTGGAGGGCAGTGTATATTTTTATTCATTATGTGACTGCTCTGAGCTACCTTCTTCCAACTGTAATACGTGCGCTCTACTGCGGTGTGCGGTGCTTGTACTGTATACACATTTTTTATACATGCACTTGTTTGCGGGTTCTCTCTATTTTCTGCAAATGAAGCTCAAATTTTTATGCTTGACCTTTGGTAATGCAGTTCTTCACAAAGCCACCAAATTCAATGTGATTCGATTGTGACCATCATGACCAGAGCTTGTCTTTTTCATCCACTTTTCTGTCGTTTATTTGTCCCGTAGGAACCCATTCGTTTTCTCTCATTAAATGGGATTTGGGACTCGAAAGTCTCGCCTTCGCCTATTTTGACATTATTCATCACGGTTCTTATGCCACCTCAGACCACCTCACGGAACACACATCTCAATCGGTTTCATGTTTTTCCCATTCACTTCAATGCTTTTTAATCAACGTCTTTCTACTCGGTCAGATTTCATGTCACAGCTACAAAACATGAGCAATCCCATTGGCATTTTTCTGTAAAAATTCATCTCTCCCTTTAGCTCTCCTCAACTTTATCTGTTGCTGCTCTCCCATTTCTAAACTAACTTGTCTTAGGAATAATCAGGCTACATTTCACTACATGTTGTACTTTTATAAGTATGCATGTGACAAATAAAGAATCTTGAATGTGGCAGCGTTGTGATAATCGACCCTACCAGGGGTGACGGAGTGCCTGTTCGCAGGTGTAGCGTTTAGCAGGATCCTTCTCCATCAGACAGCTGATGAAGTCCTTGGCTGTAGAGACCAAACACACACAAACCACAAATCAGAGACTTTCACTACTTTCCAAAGTGATTCAAAACAGCATACAAGGTAGCACAGGCTGTTATTTCACAGCTCATATGTCTTCAAGCAGCCAACGAACACTTAAAACGCTTCATTAGCCCTTTAGCTAATTAAAGCAACCAGAAGCCCCCCTTTTATGAATACATTTCTACTGGTAAACATTTTCACACCACAAGGAGCAGGTTTGGCATCATGAAAGATGCAAATGTTTTAAATCATAGATTAACAATCGCATTAATAAAACAGGCACTCTAACATTTAGAATCTCCTTAATGGAGAACGCTTGAGAGGAATAAATGAGAATGCTGATGGTGGGAGTCTGCTTGGATATGTGCGTAAAGACAGCAAAACTGAAAGCAGGTGTGAGTTGTGGAACGTGGCGATGGTGAGACACTTTCCTGTAAACCCCTGTTTACATTTTTTCCAGTTACTGGCAGACAAACACAAGGTCACTCTCATGGATAAGTGTGAGCGCATGTTTGGGTGTGTGTGTGCCTGTGAGCATGGTATTACATTGCTCTGTGTGTCTGTGCGTGTGTTTGTGAATATACAAAAGCTGTGATTTATCAGCTATTTATAGATGACAGTCCCATTTACTCGTTCCCCTAAGATTTCTCTCTCCTGCTCGCTCACTCACTCTCACACATACACATACACACACACACACAGCTCCCCGAGGGATGGGTCAAACGCAGAGTTCACATTTCCTCGTGGTGCACTGTGTGCTGTGGTGTGTTCACAATGACAAATAATCACTCACTTTCACTCATGCACATACACACTTCTTCACGAAATTGTTTTGCTGACATGCCCTAGACATGATGATGAAAGTGGCTCAATACAGTAACTCTTAAACTAAACCTATCTATCCTCAGGCCATCCGTTTCCTAAACCAGGACATGCCTTTCTAAGTCTCAATTCTGCTATTACATACTGCTAATACAAACCTCATATTGTTATGATCACTTATACCGTCTGCCACATTTTACTGTCTTAATTCTGCTATTACATACTGCTATAACCTCAATTGTGATGATCATTTATACTGGTTGCCACATTTCACTGTCCAAACAGCAGATGCTTCTACTCTGTCTGCTACGTACAATGCTGCAGTTGCACTCGGCACTTTAAAAACATCTCATTGCACCTGTCATCTGTCTCTAGAATAATTTTGTAAACTCAGGTTAACCTAACGTCAATACATTTTAAAAAATTTAGCATATACATGCAGATACACCTGTACCTAGCTTGAGTCTTAAACTACAATTGCACTCCATGCCGTCTGCACATATGGAACTTGATGTAACTTTATGTACCTTATTGTATTTTTTGTCCTATTTCCCTGACCTCCTTATTTAAGTTTGTAAGTTTGTATTTGTATCTGTATTTTGTTATTTTTCTAATTTTGCCTAATTGCACAGTTAAAAGAGCGAATCTGGATACATTTCACTGCATGTTGTACCTGTATAATTTGCACGTGACAAATAAAGAATCTTGAATCTTGAATCTTGAAACCATAATCTCAGCATTAAGTCAGCTGGTAGAATAACGGTTAGGGAGTTCGCTGTATGACTGGAAGGTCGCTGGTTCGAATCTCAGACCGGTAAAGGTACCACTAAGGTACTCATGAGCAAGGTACCGTCCCCAAGTATTCCTCCCAGGGCACTGTCCGTCAGTTGCCCACTGCTCTTTCATGGATGCGTCAAACGCGGAGATCATTTCGTTGTGACGCACTCTGTGCTGTGCTGTGCTCTCAATGACAAATTATCACTCACTTTTATTGGAAACAAAACTTTTCTGCTGTTTTCTATTTTTACAGCTATATATAGGTTCAAATTTTTGGTTATCCATCTTTTTTTTTACTTCTCTTACATTTCTTTTAATACAAAATATATTTTAGCAATTTGTTCTCTGTTCCTAATCTAAGTCTGAAATTTGTCCACAAAAACAGTCTAGGTCAGACACACACACATACACTACCTGAATCAGAGATGTCATCCCAGTAAGGTGCATCAAACTCATAGTCAGCTTTCAGGATCTGCTCGAAGAGTTTGGAGTCGTTCTCATCATAGAACGGAGGATAGCCACACAACCTGAAAGAGAACAGTTAAGATGATCCGTCATCATTACGTCCAGATGGAAATGAAGTTTTACTGTTATCTCCTGTATGGCTGTTAATTAACTGAGATTTATTGTATTTAAGAGTTAACTGTGGGCCATGTAAAGCAGGGGTTCCCAACCCCTGGTCCCCGGACCGGTACCGGTCCGCAGATCATTTGGTACCGGGCCGCAAAGAAAACATTATTAAATTTTGTGATTAAAATTATAGTTATTTTTCTTTAATTAGTCGTCTGGATCTTATTTTGAAAAACGTTTCCGCCCTCACCTCACTACCACACTTGAATCTGGTGTGCCATTTCACGGATCAGCGATACAAGCTAACCATTGAAAAAAATGAGCTAAAAACAAAATTCACTGGAGAGCTTTTTCGGGAAGGAACGAGCAAATGATGGGACGGCAGAAGGGTCACAGACTGCCAGCAAAAAGAAAGCTCCATTTAAAAGAAAAAACCAAGATTCCTACCTAAGTTATGGGTTCATCGCAGCAGGTGATACACAAGCTCCACTCCCGCTATGCATCATTTGCGGTGATCAACTAGCTAATGAAGCCATGAAACCCTCAGAACTGCTTGGCCACATTGAGACAAAACACCCTGCGTTAAAAGACGAGCCCTTGGAATTCTTTGAAAGAAAAAAAAACGTGGACATGAAGGACAAAAAAACATTTTTAGTTGCGGACCGCATTGCTAAAGCTAAGAAGCCCTTTACTATCGGGGACGAATCAATTCTGGCTGCTACTAAGGACATTTGCAGTGAAGTTTTTGGAGAGGCTGCGGTGAAAAAGGTAGCAAGTGTCCCCAAGGTTTTCGTTATTGGAACCCCTGCACCTCTACCCGGTCCGCAGAAAAATTTATATGCATGAAACTGGTCCCTGGTACAAAAAAGGTTGGGGACCGCTGATGTAAAGGATATATACAGTCATGGCCAAAAATATTGGCACCTCTGCTTTTATATAAGATAAGGCAACGCTTCTCCCTGCAAATTCTTTGGTATTGTCATGTTTATTGCTTTGGTTTGCATTAGAAAAACACAAAAAAGAGAGAAAAAAGCAAATATGAGACATTCCACACGAAAAAATGGACTGGACAAAATTACTGGCACCTTTTCAGAATTGTAAGAAATAATTGTATTTCAAGCATGTGATGATCCTTTAATTTGTAAGTAAATTCACCTGAAGCAATTAACAGGTGCTGCCAACATAGAAATCCCCACTTGTAACCAGTTAATACCAGTAGTTGAGAGTCTGTTTGTACCACACTGAGCAGAACCTCACCTATTTACAGAGGCGGACAGTAACTAAGTACATTTACTTGAGTACTGTACTTAAGTAGAGTTTTTGAGTATCTGTACTTCACTTGAGTAGTATTTTATTTGGAAACTTATCCACTTCACTACATTATTAAGACAAATACCGTACTTTTCACTTCACTCGTTACTTTCAAATCTGTGGATAAAGTGGATGTTATTCCTCCTTTTCTAAAAGGTGATTGGTTGTTTGGCAGGTGACAGTCTATCAGTAATCAGTAGGGTTACGTCACGCCTGCAGACTGGAACTATAAAACCACAGTTCTGCTGTTTTCTGTCTTGAGTAAAACATTGTTGCTGTTGGAAAGTCATGAAGCTAGAGGTGTAGAGCTGGGTTTTAAGCAGGTTGGAATGTTGATGTTGTGTTCTGAACAAGCTGCATTTACAGCTACTGCACTGTACAATTAGGTATTGTATGTGTGGTAGCAATAATGCAACAATACTGTGAAAAAAGATGTACTTTTAATACTTAAGTATTTTTTAAAACAAGTACTTCAATACTTTAACTTAAGTAAAATTTTGACTGCATGACTTTCACTTGTATTGGAGTAACATTTGACTAGTGGTATCTCTACTTTCACTTAAGTAAGGAAGTTAGCTACTTTGCCCACCTCTGCCTGTTTGTGAGGTTCACTCAGGAGACAATCAGAACCTGACAAACATAAAAACCTTACCACAGGAACACACACACACACGTTAAACTGGTGTACAAAGTTGCCGCAGCCTAATTCGAAATCTCAAATTACGATTATGTATCTTCTTTGCACTGTTAAAACTGGAGCCATGTCGTCTCGTCTCTCTGTATACTTGCACACTATATAGCAGAAATGATATTAAAGTTTACTATGACTTTGACTTGATATCTTCCTCAGATCCTGCTCTGAGCTGATTGAGGAGTCGAGGCACACAAAGGCTTTTGCTGCGTCAAAACCAAACCGCTGGGTCCAACACAAACTCCCCTTCCAAACAGTCCACAGCTGATTAACCTGATTAAGAGCACAGAGCCTGAACAGATTTCAAAATATATTTCCTGGAATGTTTTTTTGCCCCCCGTCCTCACAGTCGTTAAAATGCCTTTCCTCATGGATACGTGCGCTAGCGGTGGGGCAGCGAAGAGAGGGATAGTCATTTTCTGCTTGGTTGCGGCCTGATTAGCGTTGTGTTTTTCTGCCTTGACGTCAGGTGAGCTACGCAGGCACTGAGCAAATTAGTGCTGGTTACGCTCGCTTGCCAGTGCAATCTTCACACCTGAGAGGAAGCCAATCGGCCGTGAGATCGCGACTCCGGGGCCAAACCTCACTTAAGCCATTCTGGTTAGGAGAGGATCACTAGCAGCAGGCATTTTAACTCTGTAACTTTCTCTACTTATGCATACTTGGGGTTAAAGGTCTTGCTCAGGGACCCAACAGTAGATTTAGGCTCTCAGGGGATTCAAACTCCCACGCTTATGGTCAAGGGTTTGACTCTTTTCCACTGCATCAATGTTGATTCCCAATTGGGAACCAGCGTCTTGTATTTCCACTAAAAAACTGTGTGCAATTTCTGCTCTGATCCGGCACCTAAACGTTGCTGGCCTGGAATCTCTACCATCCTGTGATGTGGTGATTGATAATTTTAAGGGGCTGTTTACACATATGCATATATTTTTATAAACACATTTTTAAACATTTGTGCCTTTCGTTTACATGTATCCACAGAATCCAGCGTGGAAAATCTTCACTTTGGAGGGCACTGTAAAAAAAATGCATTTGATGTTTCATGTGTAAATGAAAGGCCCAAACGTATAAAAAAATGTGTTTATAAAAATATTGGCATACAGGTAAACAGGCCCTAAGGCTAGATTTACAAATTGATGAACAGTCGTGGACTACGGAGCACTGTTGTAAGTCGCTCTGGATAAGAGCGTCTGCTAAATGCTGTAAATGTCAATGTGAAAGGTGGTCAAAGGAAGCAAAGCGACTTTATATAAAGAAACTTTCCAAAAATTGAATCTGGAGTTGTGTGGGCTGCTGAAGAAACAAAGGCACTTTTAGCAAGCTGGTTTTCACAAGATATTCAACCGAAAGAAAAACGTGAGTGAAGACATAAGCAAAGAACTGAAAGTTGCTACATTTGATTGATTGATGGACTAAATAACCAAACAGCTCTAAACAATGTCACTGTTATCGATGTTGATCTCTTTCAACTGTCAAAAGAGGCAGAAATAACAAGCTTTGGACATTTAGGGCCTGTGTCCACCAAACGTTGAGCAATTTCTCTCTGCGCTCGTTCTTGCTAAGTTACAAAAAGCGCCATCAGGCACTTCCGCATTCGTTCCTATTTCAACGTGTTTCTTTAAAATCGATAGTTTAGCTGACAAGATGGAGAGAAATCGCATCTTAGCATTAGTGACAGCATTTGAAATAGCTCTCACATGACGTCAAGACAAGACTGGGCACATGAAAATCTTCTCCAGCTGCTCCAGATACGCCACCATTGTTGTTAGTGAGTTCTTGGCAGTGTATGCCCCGTCCCTTCCTCCATTTTGACTGGCTAGCAAGAGAGAAGTGACATTGACGAGCTCAGCGCTGTTCTAAAAGTTGAACGGATTTAAACTTGAAGCGCTCTGAGCGCTGCGACAGAAAACGTCTCCACCGGTGTTCTTTTTCCTGTTGAAGCTGCTTAGCGCTCTGAACGCTAAAGCTCATAGGATTTGTATTAAAAATAGGCACTGCCAGCAGAAAACAAACGTGTTTGGCCCTTAAATAACTCATCAAAGCTTGAAGCAGCACCTGAAAAACAACATTCCGCCGTTGTTGCTGTGTGTAGTAGGCATGGGTTCTTCAGAACCTCAACAGCAGCAGTGGTACTTATTCAGTAGAAAACTGGCTGGTTATGGTTATGGAGTTTATGCTGGTCAAACAGGTCAAAAAGTGCATAGCATGTGGCCATAAATCAAGCTGCTATTCCACCAAACTACAATTAAGGTCGTTAATGCTTTCAGGACCTCCACATCAAAATAAAATCATGGTAGAGAGAGAACAGAAATGAACACCTGCTAGAAAACCAAGATCAAATCAAAAGATAGACAAGTTAAAAGCCCAAAACATGACATGAGTACTTTATGAACCCTTTTAAGACGATCACCAGATAAACCCGCCTTGCACGTTCAAACTATTTATTTAGTGTGCTAATCATAAAACACAATGACAGAACCAGAACTAAGAACCACAACCCTGAAGGCAAACAGAGAGAATTTTCCTTTGTCTTCGTTTGGCCATAAGATCTTGTTGTAAACAGGGATCAGAGTAAAGAACAGTGACTCACAATCAGAAACTCACAACCTAGCGATGAGCTCCATCTACAATGTGCTGAGAGAAATCACAAACAGTCACAGATCTGCTGAACGCCACAGACAAAAAAGAGGAGAGAGTAGAATGGTTTTAGGAGATAACTGCAAAAAAATAATGCAGCATTTTCTCTTTCTCCCTCCCTCTTATTCTGTCTCTACTTTTTAGTCAGTCTGCATTCTGCATTGCTTAAACACTACATCAAACTAAACCTATCACCAACCATAACCTCAAGAACCAAACATAACTCAACGTACAGTTAAAATAAGTGTTTCTTGGTTGTTCTATAGTAAGCTGTCTTTTTAAGGTTTGACCGATTATCAGCCTAGTCGATATCTATTGTTTTCAGACCAATTTGCTGACTAAATAAATTATCTTGAAATTATATTTAAAGGAGCTAAATTCAAAATATCGTAGTGCATTGTTTCCCCTCCCCTTGCTCCCCAAACTCGAGGTTGCCAGATAGGTTGGTGGGTCCCGCAAGAACTGAACTACAAGGAGCTACCATGGCAAGCGACAAGTCCTACGCTGTAAGATGGTCATCTGTTGATCATATAATGCTTGATTATTTGCAAGGTAGTTATTTATTTATAGCATAAATTAGCAAATTGACAATTATTGAAAATTAGCCACTTCGGCATGTCTTCAATTTCTTCTCCGCTTTCAAATGCATCTCCTACGCTGATCCTCATTTTGTTTCTGCTTTGGTCTAGACGTTTTTGAGAGTCATAGCAAGGCCCTTTGGTTTTAGTAACGTCAGACACTTGTAATCCAGAATGCTTGTAGCCACAGCTCAGCGGTAACTGGCAACCTGGACGCCGAAATGCTACTGTCTTCGTGGTTGGGAGAAAGCGGTGAGTTGCACTACAGGCCAAAACACAAAACCAAAACAAACACGATTTGTGTGACGTAAATGAAATTCTAAAATGTGAATATTGTGGTTGTACTCATTTTGTCAGTGAGATCAGTATTTCAAATGAACGTGATTCCTTGATCTCTGCGACACATTAGGTTCATTTTATGATTACTTGCCGTAAATTTCTTACATATAGCCCCTTTAAATGAAATTAATTTCATTAATTATAATTATAATTAATTATAAGTGGAAAGCAAACACAGACAGACAGCAAGAACAGAGATGTAGCAGCAGCAACAATACGAGGAACAGAAATAGACTCGGAGAAGAGGAGACTGGAAAGAAGAGAGGAAAGAGTGTGGGATCTAACACGGAATGATGCCTTCATCCTATCAGCATCTCTCTCTCTCAGACAAACAGACACACACCACACACACCTCATTCCGTCAAGGGACATTACACCCCCACTTTAATGAGTCAGACGCAGAAACACTAAAACGGCACAGAAACATAAACGCCATATAAGGAGATTGAGCGACATGGAAAACATCTGTAACTGATCAGGAGAGACGAGAGCGCTGGTTGTTTCGGGGAACGCTGATGCCAGAACCTGGACATCCACCAAACCCTAAGTGTTTACTCCCAAACCAGACCCAACTCATTTTCATTCATGGCATACAGCAGATTTTCTTATCCAGAAAGAATTCCATTTCCTAATTACAGTCCCTCCAGCAAACTGGGGTTAAGGGTCTTACTCAGGCGTCTAATGGTGGTAGATCTTAAAATAAGTCAGACCTGTTCTTGAAGCCACAACCTCCTGGCGCGTAACCAAGCTTCATACCGCAAGGCCACTGTTGCTCTGATCCTTCTGAGCCAAAGTCTCCGGGAACACTAAAAATGTTTTAGGGTTAACAATCCATGCAGTGGAAGTGCAGCAGTTCGGGAGTTGGACCCATGATCAGAGGGTCACTGGTTCAAATCCCAGGTCAGTAAAGGTACTGCTGAAGGTTTGTGGGGTCAAATCCTACCTCCAGCACTACCATCACTGAGTGAGACAGAGCAAGACTGTTAACCCCATGTTGCTCCGGGGAAAATGTCCCTGAAATGAGGAAAATGGAAGTGGCTCTGGATAAGAGCGTCTGCTAAATGCTGAAAAGGTAAAATGTACGCTGTGCTGTGTTTACAACGACAAATAATCATTCACTTTAATCGGTTTCAATATTGAAAAGAACATATCGGGTCAACCCAATATGCTGTGTGTACCTTCTGTGTCACCTTAACATACTACGTTTAAAAATTCTAGCCTAAAAAAACCAAATCGAGTTGAGCAATATAGATTTTATAGGGCCGATAGCAATTAATAATAATAAAGGAGAGCGATAACCGAAATTTTGAACCATGTCTGCAGTAAAAATGGAAATTGGTGTCAAAATTTGGAATAACTCATAGTCTAACATGAACTTTTTATAATGTTCTTCAGTAAAAACATAGCCACCAGCTTTTGTGTCAGCATGCTAAACTTTATTGCCTTCACCCTTCAGTGTTTATAAGCTAAACTCATGATCTAATGAATCAGATGGATCAAATACGGATTTTTATATATATTTTATCAGCAAATATGTTAAAAAATATACCAATAATATCAAAAATCATGCAGTGGATCTCTAGGACGGTAAGTGTGTGGAAATTTGCACAAATGTGATTCTTAATTAAAAGATAAAACTCACAATATGTAGGCAATCACTCCGATTGACCAACAGTCAACAGCTTTACTGTATGGCTTCTGTGCGAGCACCTCAGGGGCTGAGGAGAGAGGAAAGAGGACATAAGTCACAATGCAGCAATATTAATTCTGTCAACAAAAATTGTGGCAAAAAAGTTCATCAATGAATGTTTTTGTGTGATGAATATAAGATGACAACAAAGTAAAGATGCTAAGACAAAATACATTAATTACAATACATTTTCTTTAAATAATAAGAAGACGTTATGTTATTTTCACGTTATTGTCAAATCACAACAACACTGGGCAGAATAAAAAGAATAGATTTGTGGAAACATTTTAATCACATTATTAGTCTGCAAAAAGTGTAGGAGCAAAGACAAGAGGCATCTGAAAGCACATCACAAAGAAATACATGACAATTTAAACAAATTTAAAGCATGACGTATGAAATCACTGTAATGATTAAAGCTGAAAACTGTAATTGACTAAAACATGATACACGTATTTGACTGTTTTTGCCAACTCAGTCTAGACTAGAGCTGCAGCTATCGATTCTTTTTGTAATTGAGTATTCTACAGATTCTTTCATCGATTAAGTCATTGCGTAAATTCCTTTAAAAAAAACTTCAAAAAATTCTCACATGCCTTATGGTGTTGTGTTCAGCATCCTGCACTACTCAGATTTGACATAGTTTGATGTGTAAATGCTGACACAGTCAGAACATTTCCTGAAAACTGACCTGCACCTGTAGAATTTTTCTTTTTTATAGCTTTATGTACAATAAAAGTGATGAAACAAGACACAAGTACTAGAAAAATAAGAATAGCGTCTGTTTTATTGGCTTGCAGAGTTTTTATTATGCAGAATATAGATTAACATTTTTGATAAGCACATTTTCTATATTTCTTTCTTCCTATTGATTACTCCCAAAAATTATTAAAATTAAAAAAAAAAAATCAGATTAATTGAAAATGAAGAAATACTTAAGTTTTGGACTATAAAATGAGCTACTTTTGGCCTTTCTGGGAGAGAACTACATTTCCCACAAACCCCCGCGTACCACAGTGACGACAGATACGAGTTCTGAGTAGTTGTGAATGGAATGCTTGTTGTTGTGGTTAGTTATCAGCTAAAATATGAGTTATCTATAATAAAGAGGGAGATCTGACTGAACTGTAATGCGCACACTCAGACACAGCATGTTTACACTGCGGAAAATGTAAATTAAGTGTTTTTATGCATTTACATTTACTGTTTTTGTGCACGGAATATCTCACAAATACTTTCACACACACAGCGGAATCAGGTCTTGCTTTGATCGTGCCACTGAAAATGTTGTACATCACTAATAAGCGTCCGTGTGAAAGATAAGCGGATCATGCTCCAGCGAATGAAAAAAAATTAAACGATTCTAGAACAAATTCCTCAAACATTTTTTGTAATCGAATTATTTGAGTTATTCGAATAATCGTTTCAGCCCTAATCTAGACTAAAACTGATATTGAGCCAATAACAAAAACATTACTTAAGTGAATATGTATTTTAGTCAATAGACTGGATCTAAAACCAAATGAAAATCACTCAGCAAAATGAACATTGCAATGCAGCGAGAATATTTAAAGAAAAAATTCAGCATTCGGACTGTAGAGAGTGACAGGTTTGTAGGAAAGTGCGCAATGATCATATTGTTCTTGTCACATCCACCATTTTTTTAGTTAATAAAGTGTGAATACAGTAGCTACAGTGTGATTTGAGAACTCCCAAGTATACAGTGAAACGCAAACCCAGATTTTACGAGTACAAACTCAACTTAAGTTTAAAATCATTCCTCACAAGAGCTGAAAACTGTTCTGCTGACTGCATGAACTGCAAACAAATTAGATTTCCCAGAAATGCTCCTTCCTGCAGTGTTTTCAAGGAGCTGCCAATTTATTCTTTCATAACCTTCAACTGCGCTTTTCACTGAACACCCACTGGGCTCTTCAAACAAGCACAAGAACAAGACGTTTCAGAGTTTATAAATGTTGAAATATACGCTGTTCTATATGAGAAAAGAACGTGACAACGGGAAACAATACAGCTGTCAATCAAATATCACTAAATGGCTTTATGGCCGGGGAGAGACGCCCTGCTCTGATCCGCAACACACACATACGACATGCGGCACATACTCCTCACTAGGGCTGGGTTCAAAAAATCGATTCACCGATCAATATCGATTCTCGCTCGAAAAACACGATATCGATTCAAAAATTCGCGGATCGATCTTTTCCTGCGGCTATGCACTACTTCTCGCGACCGCGCAAGGAGAGCTATAAAAACATGAGACCGGCGAACCCGAAACCAAATAGAGCCATGGCTGAAGCTGCTCCGCTCAAATCACCGTCTGGCCTAAAGGCCGATGTTCGGCAACACTTCAGTTTTAAAACAAGTTATTTTATAACCAAGCAAAACTAGTATTGACGCAAAGAAATCTCTAAATAAATCGATATCGAATCGAATCGAGAATTGAATCGGATCATGACCTTGTGAATCGGAATCGATTCGATTCAGGAAATCAGCAACGATACCCAGCCCTACTCCTCACACACACACACGGGGCCTAGATCAGCAGACAGAACCCTTCTACTGGTCTTCCTTACACTTGCACATACTCATCTCACACACTGGGCCTAAAACATGCTTGTCCTAGTCTTTCTAATATACTTAAGCACTATCACACACACACACACACACACACACAGTACCTCACTTCACCACTGCACACACTCATTTCACACACACAGGGCCTAGATCAGCAAACATGCTCGGCTTTGGTCTTTCTGGGGCAGTTAAGCGTAAAGGTTAGAGTGTTCGCCCCGTGATCAGATCCCAGACCGGTAAACTGAGTACCACTGAGTTACTCATGAGCAAGGTACCGTCCCCAAGCGCTGTCCATGTCAGCTGTCCAATGCTGCTTCATGGATGGGTCAAATGCAGAGGTCACATTTGGTTGTGGTGCACTGTGTGCTGTGTTCACAATGACAAATAATCACTCACTTTTTATACGCTGAGGCACATACACACACACACACACAATGTACGTCACACTCATCTCAAACACACACAGGGTCTAGATCAGCCAACAGGTTTATTCTAGTCTTTCTTATATACATAGTGTATATATACACAGTTGGTGGTGTAACGGTAGGGTGTTCGCCCCATGATCAGAAGGTCATAGGTTCAAATCCAGGACCGATAAAGTTACCACTGAGGTACTCATGAGCAAGGTACCGTCCCCAAGCACTGCTCCCCGGGTGCTGCCCTTGCTAGCTGCCCACTGCTCCCTCATGGATGGGTCACATTTCGTTGTGGTGCACGGTGTGCTGTGCTGTGTTTACAATGACAAATAATCACTCACTTTCACATACACACACACACACACACACACACTGCCGCCCACAGCAGGACGGCTGTCAATCACGCCGCTCTCAGCAGGAGACGGGGGGCCAAAGAACTCTCGAGTCCGTCTATAGTCATCTGACAGTTCTCTATATTTTCCGGTTCTCTCTCTCCCCCTTTTCTTTTCCTCTCATCAGGAAACGAGCTTTCACTCACTCCACAAAGGCCTCTATTTGCTGCTTCAAAGGCCCCCATCTAATCCCAGACTCACCTATTGTGTTTGGAGAGAGAGCGAGAGCGCGAGTGTGCTGTGTTCTTGAGCACTCGGATGCTTACCAAAGCCCTCGTGAAGAAGGGCCCTCAAAAGGAGAACTGCTGAGGCGCGACGCCGCGAAAAACGAGCGAGAGAGACAAGGTGGGATGCAAGTTCCTTTCGACGCTAAGCTTCTCTCTCTCTCGCTCGCTCGGTTACACTCACACACCCACACACACACACACAAAAAAAAAAGCACAAATGTTTAGCATCCCAAACCCATTTAAATCTATTTTTACTCTGGTCATTGTAAACTGCTTCTTTTTCCCCCTCAGTGTGAACAGGAATGCTGAATGAGGGTCTATTCCCAGACAGACTAATTATAGCGCCGCAAACAATCTCTCCATAGGTGGTGTGTGAGAAGTTGAGAGAAAGGCAGAGAGCGAGAAAGAGGGAGAAAGAGAGAGAGAGAGAGAGAGAGAGAGTATAATCTGCATATCTTCTCATGAGCGGAGTTTAGAGTAACTGATGCTGACAGCAGTCAAGTCAAATTCAGAAGACAGCATAGCGAGGAGGAAAGGGAAAGTGTGAGCCTGTTACCATTTAAAGACAAAAGTAGGCATGCCAGATGACTTGGTATGCGCAAATACACACACACACACAGTCTTGTCTTGCTGTCTTTGTGATATGCTTCTATAGACTCCCATAAATGCTTGCACAAAGCCATAAATATGAAGCAAATCATAATTATTCTTATCTTTTAGTGGACAGTCAGGTCCTCACAAGCTCCTAAATACATACTCTCTCTCTAACACACACATCCTTGTACTTATATAAAGTAGTGAGGACCTCCATTGACTTCTATATTACTGTATGTAAATAATACTACACCTAACCCTAACATAACCCTAACCATAACCTCAGTAGCCAAAAGCTAATCTTTCTACACTTTTAGTTTTGCAAATAAACTAGTATTTTATTTTGTAAAAGCACTTTAAAGAAGTGAGGACCACTAAAAAAGTCCTCACTTCCCAAAAATGTCCTCACTCTGCTGGTTAAAAACTCATTTTGGTTCTCACTAAGTAGCAAGTACAAGAACACACACACACACACACAAACAAAAACACACTTAGAGAGGGCACATGCCAGTGTAGTAGTATCATTCTAATGCTGCATGGCATTCCATCAAATTAATATAAACCCCTCTCTCTCTTTTTCTGTCTCCCTCCCTTACTTGATCTCTCTCTCTCTCTCTCTCTCTCTCTCACATACACACACACACCCCTGAATTATCATACTGATGTCAACAGTGTACTTAACAGCACAAGCTTTGTTTAGACAACTCATTAAAGGCTTAATCTTTGCACCATTGCCTCTGTCTCTCTCTCACTCTATCACACACACATACACACACACACACTCAAGTTTACGTCACTATACTTTTGGGGACATTCCATAGCCATAATGATGAGTGTCGCAAAATAAGCCTGTGACTGCCCCTAAACCCCAACCCTTATGCACAGCACACAGTGTCTTTACAATGCGATGTGACCTCTGCATTTGACCCATCCGTGAAGGAGCAGTGGGCAGCTTTTTTGGGCACCGCCTGGGGAGCAGTGCTTGGGGATGGAACCTTGTTCATGAGTACCTCAGTGGTACCTTTACCGGTCTGGGACTGAGCCAAGTCCCTAACCGTTTCACTATTTAATGAGTGATTATTTGTCATTGTCAACACATCACGGCACAGCACACAGTGCACCACAATGTAATGTGACCTCTGAATTTGACCCATCCATGAAGGAGCAGTGGGCAGCGCCTGGGGAGCAGTGCTTGGGAACGGTACCTCAGTGGTGGTCATGCTCATGAGCATGTCTTATAACAATCGATAGCTCCTGAAATGAACTGAGCCGAAATCATATCATAACATTTTGATATCGGCAGACAACAAATCGGTGTTCATCGATTCTATATAACAGCGTATTGTGATGAAACTTGTGATTTGTACCGCTAGTAATCAATGTTATTCACTTCACCTAACAGTGGTCACAGTGTTATTATTGATCGATGTATAAAATCTCCTCAAATCCTGCAAAAGGAAAGCTCTCCCCGTTTTAACATTTAACCATTCTAATGGTTCCATTTAATGCAACACAGCAAAGTTATTCTTACCCATGCGTTATTAAGATTTATAAACTTTTAATTTATATGTTGCTGCTACTTTAACCTGAATGTTTCCATACTGAGAGATTAATCAGATGATATGTCAGATAAGTATAAGAGAAATGCATGTCTCAACAAAGCTCAACTCAAAACTACTCTCAGTGTGTGGTGTGTGTGTGTGTGTGAGAGCAGCGTGGCTTTGGCATGCCACACCGTGTCTGGCCATGTTGGCTCAGAGTCGCATGGTTGCTCTAATCTGAAGGGTAAAGCAGGCGACTGCAGGGCGGCTCTGTCACCGCTCGATAAGAAAGAGCTGCAGGACCAGATACACGATGCACATAGATGAGCTCCATTACCCAGCCAACATTGCTGCTCACACACACACACATACACACACAGTACACATGAAAACACTTCGACCTATATTATTAAAAGTAAAATGTTCTTTGTCAGTGTACATTTAAAATAAGAAAAATGGCAAACACTCTGGTGCTAGGGCTGGGAGATATGATCTCAAATCAACATCACAATTAATTTTACCTCAATTATGATTAATTAACAATTATTTTGTATTGTTTTGTTTTTTGCCCTCATAGTTATAATATAAATATATAATAATTAGAGCTAGGCATTTTTGTTTTTTTTGTAAAGAAAGAGCCTAGATTTTAAAATAACTGAAGGAAACACACACAGGTGCAGCTGCAGACTGGATGAAGCAGAGTTACATGACCACACACACATTAACATGCTTTATGGACGCTTGAACACACACTGAAGTATTATGAGAATTTGAAAATAATTGAAATAACCAACAGGATAAAGATGACGTTGGTTAGATGATTAGAGTTTTTATAAATTCATTGATTAACTGCCCTGCCCTAACTTACGCAGTGGCAGTTTCACTGTCTCTCTTACCCACGTATCCCGGAGTCCCGCAGGCCGTAGACATAACGTCCCCGGTTCCCTCCATCTTGGAAAGGCCGAAATCGCTGATCATGATCTTTGAGCCGTCTTGAGCATTAAAATAAAGAAGATTCTCGGGCTGACGAGGGAAAACAAACACATATACGGATCAGATTCATACAGACCAAAAAATAAACACAATATTGTGCTACAATGAGTGCGTGTGTGTGTATAGGTTTCTGATCTAAACTCCTTTTGAGAAGAAATTTCAGAAACGTAATCCTAGATTGGGAAAGGACAGCTTTGGTGATGAAAAATTGTGTCCTTGTTTGGTTTTTGCTAAGATTGTTTTAAGTGAGTGTTGTGAACACAGCACAGCACACCACAACTAAATGTAACATCTGCATTTGACTCATCCGTGAAGGAGCAGTGAGCAGCTTTTGGAAGCGCCTGGGGAGCAGTGCTTGGGGATTGTACCTCGCTCATTAGTGCCTCAGAGGATCTAAAAAGTAGATCTCCAGTTCAATATAAAGTGGCTTTACAATATGAATGATGTCTGATCATTGTGTTTATTTTACATCGATGCTATGAGCTCATCGATCCCTGAATCAATGTTTCAATGTATCGTTACAGCCCTAGTAAATATGCTTGGACATGACAGCAAATAAGTGTGTGTTTTCACCTTCAGGTCTCTGTGCACAATGCCCATCCTATGAAGGTAGTTGACAGCATCCAGTACTTGTCTGATCAGCGTGCTGGCGTCTTTCTCTGTGTAAAAACCTTTCTCCACTATACGATCAAACAGCTCCCCGCCTGAAACCCTGAGAACAGAGAGAGAGAGGGTTTTAATTCATCTTTATCACAATGTTCTACATCACAGAAACAATCTATAAACTTAAGTTGATCATCATCCAAAATAAATGAGACATGTTTATAGCCTCAGACCCTTTGTAAACCCTTCAGATGCCTCGTTAAACTGTTAACATTATGTTCCAGAGATACATGTGCTGTAGTCAGTTCTTTATTCATAGAAGAGACTTCACAATTTGCCATCCTGTTTGCATGCTCTAAAATGAATTAAAACCAGTGACAAACGCCCCAAACACGAAACTCAAAATTCCCAAAAACAGCAGGAGTCGATGAAAACTGTTTTCCTACATTCACAAAATGGACATTTATCACCAATCACTGGGTTTCACGAGGCAGAAAGCACCGTGACAAAAAGAGAGGGGGAACAACAGAGAAAAAGTCTCTAATTCTCCACTAGGGGGTGTGATGACTTCAGGAAAGCAGAGAAAATCCAGCGCTATAATCACACCACCAGCTTCATCAACAGCAGTGTTATGACAATCATGAATCAAATTTTAATATCCACATTACGCACTCTGTTAGCTGTGTGAACTCTCAAGCGGAACACTTTATGCTAACCCTGAATGCTTCTACCAACACTTTGATTAAAATGTTGATGAAATAAAAGCATTAAATGAATCACAAGGCTGTTTCGGGTCTGTAAAAGAATACTAGCTCTGACAGCTCAGGACAGATGAGGAAAAGTGGAGATGCTGGTCTGAAGGTTAGAATTAATCACACACAGAGCTCCCTTCTGGTACGAGACCCAAACACCCAGCTCCATTGTGTGTCTGTGTGTAATACTGTATGTTTGTGTGTGTGTGGGTGTGTGTGTGTTTGTAAACTTCCCAATGTGGGGACTTTGACCTGACTGCACACCAACAATGTGGGGACATGTTCCATTGTGGGGCGTAAAAACCCCACAAAGTTAATCACTGCAACTTCAAGCTTAACCTCCCCTTTTAACATCCAGAAGTGCATCTAAATGCTCATGTCTTTAAAAGTGTGTGTGTGTGTGTTTACTCCCATAGTGGGGATTCTGACCTGACTGCACACAGATAAAGTGGTGACGTGTGTCATTATGGTGAGATAAAACCCACGGGCTGGTTTCTTTCTTATAGATCAAGCCTAGTCTTGGACTAAGTTGTAGTACCAATGGAGATTTACCATTCAAACTCAACGTTAGTCTAGGACTAGGCTTAATCCACGACTGGGAAATTGGCCCACCATGTTTACTCAAGCTGAATTTCTCCCTTTAAAATCTCAGCCCCGTAATGCTCATATTCTTAAAAATGTGTGTGCAAGCATTTATGCAGAGCCTCAGCGTGTGGGTCAGATTCCAAATCAAAAAAGGAGGTCTGTAGCTTGGCCTAAAACTTTGGCAATTTCGGAACGATTTTCACAATTCTTTCACCATAACATTCCCAATTTGCAAACACAGCTTAAACGTGCAGCTACACCACCTAGTGAAATGAAAACTATCACAAACAACAATAATTATATATTACAAACACATGATTATATATTACAAACTGTTTCTAACCTCTTGCACATCCACTGTAAAAGTCAACTTCCACTTGTCGGTGATACTGCATCCAAACTGTCTCTCCTCTACTTCTAGTTCTAGTTCTAGTTTGAAGTTTATATTTAATATTCCATTCCTAGTTTAAAATGTATATTTTGTATTCTATTTATTTATGTTTATTCCATGTGCCTTCTTTGTTCTTATTTCCTACTGCACTGTAAAAACTGGAGCCACGTCGTCTCGTCTCTCTGTATATCTGTACAGTGTATAGCAGAGATGACAATAAAGTTTACTTTGACTTTGACAACAATACAGTTAATAAAAACAAAACAGTAAGCAATAAAATATCAATGTATGGCCATATTCAACACTTCTCTGCTTTTGCAAGTTCTAAAAACATTCTAAATAAGACAAACTTTTATTAGTCCCACAGGTTTGCATTGTTACGGCGACAAAGACGACTATATATAATGAGTTTAAATTGATAGTAAGTACTATAAAACCAATAAAAGAACGTAGAGCAACAGAAATATATACAGTATATAACCCTAATCCTAACCCTACAAAGGAAACTATAAAATGCCCCCACCTTTCACATGGACACAGGTGCAAAGTTGCCAATGCCATTGGTCAATTATATTGTCAAAGATGCTTTGATTCAGGCAATTTTAATGTTTAATGGGGCACTGCTTGGGGACAGTGGTACCTTGCTCATGAGTACCTTACTGGTACCGTTACCAGTCTGGGATTTGAACTGGTGACCTTCCAAACATCGGCAAACATCAGACTACCAACAGCCCCATATAATAATTACTTTGTTGCAAACGTAATTCCGAAACAGCACAAACAGTAAAAGAATTCCCATGTAACATATTTTTCATATGGTATTATGAAAAATACAACTCAGCACTGTGTTGTTTCACATCTATGACGTAAGCAGGTCTGCGGTGGCGACAGAAACGCATTCTGGTGTCCACACCACAAACACCATGCAGATTATTCCAGAAAAGACGGTAAACAGTCACAGCAGGAAAAAAAAGATAATTTTGGGAAATACGCCAGTGGAGTGCAGATGATTCCACAGCCAACCTGGCTAATCACTTCAGTCCCATGACGCACAAGGTCTGCAGGTTTCTGGCTTCACATTAAGGGTCCTGCTTGATACTCCAACAGATGGGAAACCAAAAATGCTATGGCCACTGAGCTACGGTACAGAACAAGAAAATAACCAGACAGACAAACAAACAAAAAACAGCACATGGCACATCATGGTTATGAAAATGTATCATGCTGTAACACACACACGAACACACACACACACACACAGGATCATGTATTTATGGTGCTGTGAGCCCCTAAAAACACTTTTAATAATTTTTAGGGATCTGTGGGAACACTGGACTGGTCCCCATAAGGAGAAATTATTTTATAGAAAATGTCCATGCACATCCAGTGTAAAATGTCATTTTCCACTTGTAGGTAATACTACATCCTAACATCCTAACAATTCCACCTCTATTTCTATTTCTAGTTTCAAATTCTATTTAAAAAAGTCCATGTCTAGTTTAAAATGTATATTTTTAATGTAAATTTTGTATTTCACTTATTTATTGTTTATTCCATGTGCCTTATTTGTGCTACTGCCTTATTTGTTCTCTGTTCTGTTGTTCTCTGTTCTCTGCACTGAAAAAAACCTGGAGCCACGTCGTCTCGTCTCTTTATGTATCGGTACAGTATATAGCAGAGATGACAAAGTTTACTTTGACTTTGACTTTATTTGACAAACTAAAAGAGGTAAAAGATGTGCTTTTAGTAACTGACAGGGTATCTGCAGGTTTAAGGAAGCCAAATTTAAGACTTTTTTAAGGCCACTTTGAACAAATTTAAGACCCTACATTCACAAAACGGCAAAGAGCACGTGACCGCCTTACAAATAGTTCTGTCCAAACACTTATTGGAACTGAAAGCGCTGAAAAATAACTGCTCTACAGAGCATGAAAGTGCATGTATTTCACCAAAAAAACCATTACAGTACTAACAAGTTCTGTGAACTGAATACAGGGAATAAAATAAGTAAATTCCAATTACATGAATGTGTAAACTGAATATGTAAGTGAATTGTGCTACAACTTCCACAATTATGGCATAGAAGCAGAAATGCTGGCGGTTCCGCTCATTCCGATCTCATACACAAAAATGCAAAACGCCAATTAGAAATTCGCCAAATTCTTTAGAGATCACCAGAAAAAAATATAGCAACCTTGTTTATTGGGTCTGTGGTATTGTAAGACCTTTGAACCAGACCATTTTTAAAGATATTTCAGGCTTTAATTTTGGAAAATCTAATTTAAGGACTTTTTAAGGATCCACGGATACCCTGAACTGAAGTTAGGCTTAAGGTTAGGGCTAGGGTTAGATGTAACTGTAGTATTAGTTACATGAAAGTGAAAGTGAGTGATTATTTGTCATTGTGAACACACCACAGCACAGCACACAGTGCACAACAACCAAATAGGACAGCATTTAACCCATCCGTGAAGGAGCAGTGGGCAGCTGACAAGGGCAGGTACCTTGCTCATGAGTACCTCAGTGGTAACTTCACCGATCCCGGATTTGAACCTGCGACCTTCTGATCACGGGGCGAATATCCTACTGTTACGCCACCAACTGCCCCCCCCCAAAAAATCAAGTCATTACGGAATGAATCAATGGAAGGACCTCATAAAGATTGTAATACAAGTGCGCACACACACACACAGCCATTAAGAGGGAATAGATGAGCAGGCTTACAGTCAGCTATCAAATTAACGCTCTAAAATTCAAATTCGAATGAGGTTTCTGAAGAAGGAATGGACAGAAAATGAAATGGGTTTTATCTACTCTCACACTCTTATACAACCTCACACTCCTTTCAACAACAAAAAAAAAACAGCTGTTTCGGCGACCTTTCGATGACAGGGCCAACTCCCTAACCGTTACGCTACTAACTGCCTCCCAACTGTGCTGTGTTCACAATGACAAATAAACACTTACTTACCCTCCCAGAGATGTTTTAACATTTAAATGTACAAGAGCGCCCCCCACAATAGCAGAATGTACAGTATAGACATGGTTAATGAAATACATATGTGACTCTCCATGGCGAAACCAGTCGCTTGTCGCAAATTTTCAAAATTTTATTATGTTTTCAGGGCATAAATCAACCTTCAAAACGATACCTATATTAAATGAATCAGACGACATATGACTGAGATATCAACATTCAAAGGAGTCGGGTTTCTCCTGTCACGCCAAGTGAGAAACGGAGAAATCTGCCTTTGAAGTTGACTATCGCCGCGGCTTAATTAGCGATTGGCGACTCGTTTGCATTCACGGTAGCCCTCACGCTGCATTCACAACCACCGGATAGACTACCTGCGTTAGGTTAACTGAACTTGGGAGGCGAAGATGGATTCGATATCTTCCGCTAGTCAACCAGTGGATTTACCGTAAATATTGGTAAATGATTCAAAACTTTTAACATTCTGCTGGAATTGAATTCCTCACCTCAAGAAAGTCACGTTTTTAGGATGGAAAGGGTAGGTTTTTCGGCGAAATTTATTCACAACAGTACAGTATAGACCTTCCACTGTTTCAAAAACATTAAATAAAAATCCAAAATTTTACCCCACGCAACATAAACGGTCGTTTTTCTCGGAAACCTCTGTTGCGACAAGCGACTGGTTTTGCTGTGCAGAGTCACATATAAAGGAAAAATCTAATTTTCTATTTGCCAATAAGTGAAAAATATTTACCATGCCATAGTTTAGTTATGTTAGTCATGAGCAACAATCACAGCCACACAAAATGCAAAATAAGACAATAAGACAATAAATGTCCCTAAAATGTACTGATCATTTCTGTAGACTTACAGTATGTTATCTACGCCAATATCTCTGTAATTACATTGGTGAAATGTCTTCTATACAAAACATAAAATATATTAGCACAAATCTTTTGAACAAAATTACATTGTGTTCAAGTACAATCCTCTAGACAAAAACAGAATTTTTATAACTAGAGCTGTTAACTATGTTACTGTAGGCGATTATGAGCTTATATATTGCAGACACAGTTTGTGCTTGAACCTTGAACGCATCTGTAATGTTTCACCATCACAAGCTCTGAGGTGCTCTGAGGTGCTGCTGCAGTTACAAAAATCCTGTGTAGACTGAAGAACACACAAAATGATTATCACAAATGCTGACGTGTCTGAGATGACACCTGTAGTTCTTCTTGCTGGAACTGATATTACACATGCTTGTGATTTTGCAATACAAGGTGTTATCATATCTGCAACTTCCTCTTCCTCTTTCAACCACACAATTTAACGGTTAATCATCCACCACCATAAAGAGGATCTTCCTCTTACAGTATCTAGTCAGATTATCAGTGTGGTTTCTAGTCCATTGCGCCATGATCCAGACTCTTTCACCTTTGTTACTGCATTAAGCTCTAAAGTTCAAAATATCTCTAGAGCTTATGCTTATTTGGTAAGGATGTGTGTGTATTACATAAACCAGCGATACTGGGTTGAAAAAATCAAGGCATGACATGAGTCAAATTTCATAAATGTAAGCCTTCCTAAACTCAGAATAAAAAATTGTGACAGATAATTGTAACACTGCAATCTGCGTTTATGACATATATTTTAGGGAAGCATGATATTATTGGAATTGTTTCAGAATTGTCCGGACTTGCACAATATTTTCAGCCAATATATTATGACATTTTTTGCACGTCGAAATAGCGCATGTCCAAAGTCTGAGGCGGGATTTTATGTAGCCCACAGCTTCTGTCTTAAAATTTTATTTTCTGCCAAAATTCTGTGCATGCAGTGGAGCACACAAGCAAAATCTCTCGTCTTTATGCACTCAACTCTGCCTGCACACGTGTAAATTTAATAGGTAGGTACGGTGCTCTTATAATACTTTTCTATTCTATTTTCATTCCACAACTCTGAGCGTGCGGTGGAACTTTGGCAAGGCAAATATTTTGTCTCTGCACGCACAACTCTGGCTGTGCTCGTGCTCGACTCCACCTCTTCCTCATTTATCGGTATCGGTGGATATAAGCATGAAAATATCGGATATTGGCATTGGCCAATAATTCTATTATTGTGCATCAAGATATATCGACGAGCTTTAGGGTGCTACAAACATCCTGTGTTGCTTGCAGAACACACACCCACACACACCACACCCAATTACCACAAACACATACATAATAAGGTCTGTGATTTTTGCTGCCACATCATTTTAGCTGCGAATGATTGTACTCTAGAAACCACGCCACACTCTCTTTCTCTCTCTCTCTCTCCCACACACACACATACACACACACACTTCTTAATCATCAGTCACCATAATGAGGATGTTCCTCTTATCCAGCGAGATGATCAGTGTGGTATCTCGCCTGCCGTCCCTGTCCCGTGACTGTTTGACCTTTGTAATGTGAAGCTGTGCCTCCCTACAACAGCCTACAACTCAACATGATGTAGGCAGAAAAAACACTATTACACCCAGCTAAAGGTCACACTCGCTATGAACTGACTGTGTGTGTGTGTGTGTGTGTTAAACTTCAATTTAAAAAAGTAGAAAAGCCATCAGATTAAATACCGAAAGAATCTGATGTGGCCAAAATTTTTATACAGATATTAAGATAAAGATATATAAAGTAAATGCATCAGCTAAATTGCCTTAAAGATGACATAACTGCAGGCTATTCGGAAATGAGGTCATCTCTCCTGTATGTGAAAGCTGGAATAAGACTGTGATTGCTCTCATTACCAAACATCATCCTGTTATTAAAGCCTCAGCGTTATTAGAGCAGCCGATCAATGCTGATGATTCTTATTGGTTAACAAGGTCTAATTACACTAATGGCCTGCTGGAGTACAGAGCCTTCACCTGTCCACACGAACACACACACACACACACACATACACACACTCACAAGTATTTCTGGATGGAAGATAATCATAAATAACTATAATAAATATAAATAAAAGCTGGGAATGTTAATACATCATTGTTTTATAGAAATCTTCTAGGGTTGGTTTCTTGTCCATGGGTTACACCTAGTCTTGGACTTAATTGTAGTAGCAATGGAGATTTACCATTCAAACTCAACGCTAGTCTACAACTAGACTTAATCCTCAACTGGGAAGTTGGCCCGGTGTGTTTATACATAACACGGGAGAAAAAGTCGTTTCGCCGCATCTGCCTAGATTTGGGATATAGAGGCGGTGAATCTCATGGAATGTCAATAAAAAGCAGACTTTTTATAAAGTTGTGATGAACTTTTCATCCAAAGCACAAGCAGCCTGTAAAGCAGTTGTAGTTTCGTAACTTCTTTAAGAGGTTGTACTCTAATGAAGTCTGCAGTTTGTTATAGATGTATTGGGAGCAAAGACATGTTATAATGCTTTTTCTTACCATTCCTTAACATGCGTTTCTTTATTCCAGTACCACACATCAGTTTTATCCAGATTAAAAAGAAAATATTTTAAATGGCAATAAATCATGATTAATCAGTGTGATTAATTTATCTCGGTACTCCAACTGTTCCAGAAGTTCAAGTTCCAGATTATTATATTTTCCTCATAAGATTCATTCATTCATTATCCGAACCGCTTAATCCCAACTGAGGTCGTGGGGGGCCGTAGCCTATCTCGGGAACTACGGGCGCAAGGCAGGGACCAACCCTGGGCAGGCGCCAACACACTGTAGGGCACATAGACACTCACACAATCACACTCACACGCACACCTTAGGGGGCTAATGTAGAGTCGACAATTAACCTATATTGCACTTTGGACTGTGGGAAGAAACCGGAGCACTCGGAGGAAACCCATGCGAACACGGGGAGAGCATGCAAACTCCACACAGAAAGACTATACGGGCGACCCGGGGATCAAACCCAGGACCTCCTTGCTTTAAGGCGGCAGCGCTAACCACTGTGCCACCGTGCCACCACCATAAGATCCAATATCCAAAAACTTATCAGTTTCCAGCCCCCAACAATTTGAAGGCTCTACATATGAAAGGTTGTTTTTTCGGCTGGTCTAAGTACAAAATAAATTATTTAATTCTGACAATTTCCATCAAAAATAATGTTCGGGTGCTAATATGCTAATGTGCTAATGTGCATTTTTTTAAAATATAAAAACAATACATAGGTGTGATATGAGAAAGTAGGTTTGTGATGGCCATAGAGGGTCGTCAATCAATTCATGGTTCTTGTCATACAAGTGGAAATGAATTGTACGACTTGGTTCAAAATATTGCACTCCGTACAATTGTGACCCTCCACGGCAAAACCAGTCGCTTGTCGCAACGGAGGTTTCCGAGAAAAACGAGCGTTTATGTTGCGTGGGGTAAAATTTTGGATTTTTTGTTTTTAGTGTTTTGAAACAGTGGAAGGTCTATACTGTACTGTTGTGAATAAATTTCACTGGAAAACTTACCCTTTCCATCCCAAAAACGTGACTTTCTTGGGGTGAGGAATTCAATTCCAGCAGAATGTTAAAAGTTTCTGTTTTGACCGCTCTACTTCAATATTTACGGTAAATCCACTGGTTGACTAGCGTGAAGATATTTCTTCGTCTCCCGAGTTCAGTTAACCTAACGCAGGTAGGCTATCCATGTGGCTGTGAATGCAGCGTAGGCTACCGTAAATACAAACGTAGCCGCGACCGTACCAAGCGTCTACGTTTCATTCGATATAGGTATCGTTTTGAAGGTTGATATATGCCCTTTCATGAACACATAACTCAATTTTGAATATTTGTGACAAGCGACTGGTTTTGCTGTGCATTCACAATTGTGCAATTTCCCTCATAAAACACGGTCCATCTTCCAAGATTTCATTTGTTCTCCAAGCTCCAATTTGGTCAAAATATTATTCGTACTCCAAAATGTTCGTAGTCTAAGCGGTTCGACACCCGAGGTACCACTGCTTTTCAAAAATTTAAGTCCTCATCTGACGTAGACGCAGTAATGTGCTTGATTAGAACAGATGATATTATACTCACAGCTGCATTATCAGGTATAGATGATCAGAGCTTTCATAGATGTCCTCCAGAGCCACAATGTTCTCGTGCTTGATTCTGCCAAAAAACAAACAGGAGAAAATGAGTTAAACAGACAAACACCTGCCATCATTCCAACTCTCTGATCCTGCTTACACACTTCACACACACTTCCCTTCAATACTCTCAATATGAATGTTTGTGTTTAGTTGGAATTCTATTGATCTATATCGTACTGAATAAGCTGTCACACGTGTGGTCCTACTTTGTGAGAGTGTGAGCAGCTTTTCAGGCGTTTGTGAGAAGCTGATCATCCTCTATAAGATCGAGACTTGAAATTTAACATTTTTATAGCCTTGTATGTAAGTGACATTTATGTAAGTGAGAACCAGTCTTTATGAGCAACAAAATGCTTTTTTTTTTTTTTTTTTTTAAAGTTGCAGGTTTTATGGGAAAACCTAAAAGAGGTAAAAGATATGGTTTGGGTTATAAAGGTTAGGGTTAGGGTTTGGGGTAGTTGTAGAATTTGTGTGCACATCTGGAGACCAATGTGTATCTGGAGTAGAGGTGTGAACCTTCACTGGTCTCACGATTTGATTCGATTACGAGGCTGCTTGTTCTGCTCATTTATCCCCTTTCCACTACACTGGTGCTGGTGCCAGGTGCCAGTTCTGGTGCTCAGCCGGTGCTGAACTGGCCCGCATTTACACTGACACAGCTTAGCGGGATCTGCATGATAAGACGTCACAGGTCACGCCCACTAAACAAACGGTTGTTCGTACAAAGTCTGCAACTTTTAGTTCTTCCCTTATTTCTTCATATACCTTCTTCTTTCTTTGTGCACTTTCCAATTTCTGCTGAATCTGGACGTCCATATTGCTAAAAGAGCTTTAATTTCTTCCGCACTCCACGTTACCGGACTTTGGCTGTCCGCCATTTTCTCTTCTAAAGCGACCTATCACTTCGCCCACCTCTCGTGACGTCACAGGTTCTCGCTGCTAGACCAGCAAAGTTTAGGGGCCGGTTCGGAGCTTGTTTTAGAGCACCGGCACCAATTTTTTTCTGTGGAAAAGTGCGACACTGGTTCCAAAATTGGGAACCGGCACAGGAACCAGAGCAGTGGAAAAGGGGTAATTGTCATATCAATTTGTAGTAATTAGTGTGAACGTCGAACAATAAATCAGCTTTACCGCAGTGCTGCATCACAAGCATAACCAATTGACCGTGCGCACATTTACAGATCAGCTCCATAGATCGGACTAATGCCACCATTACCCCATCCAGCTATTTGAGTCGTTATCGGACCAATATCCCATCCACGTGTGTCGCATCGGTGCCATCTTTAGCATAAATACTGTTTTAATGACTTGTATCGGTACTCTACATCGACAAGTACAAACAGGTCTGAAAAAAACAGTATCAGTGCAAGCGTCTGATCTTATGATCCGTCTGATTACATTCACACTCCACTTTCCACCCTTAAGTAATAGCAGGTGTGTCATGTTTTCACATCAATGCACCATTTTAAGCATTTAATGTTCAATCTAAAAACTTGCTACAAAAACATTTGAACGCTTTTCATTGAGGAGGTCACATTTACTGGACAGTCGCGTTGCGTAACACTTAACAAGAGTCTCTCAAAAGGTTACACCAATAACCAAATATTCTTTCAGCTCCTCTCTTTTTTCCCCTCCCTCTCTCTCCTTCCCCATTTCCGTCTTTTCCTCCGTCGGCCACAGTTAACACCTCTATCTCCGCTCGTCATGGTAACAGTTTCATGGTGACTGTGTGTGTAGACATAAGCGCTGCATTTTAAGTGATTTCTGATCAGCATCCAACCGGCATGGAATAACAGGCTGGCTGATGACGCAGGAGAGAGGGGACATGCGTCCGCCGCTGCGGATAATGGATCCAGACGGAACATCAACAGGTGGAATGTAGCGAGTGTTAGATATCGTATTTTCCTCCAGCCGGCTATTAACTCTCCCCTACTGGACTCATCGAGCGGCAGCTGGAGGCCTCTGATGTCACCTCAGTGGAAGCTTGTTAAAACAACACACACACACACAAAGCAAACGCTCCCCAAACCTGCAGAGAGCAAACCTTTTCATCAGTCAGTCAATCATCCGTTCACCCCGCTCAGTGTTTCAGCACAATTACCGTGACTCAGCTGCAAGGTTTTGTTGAACGACAAGGTTTAATATCATTTCCAGATTCTGTTATCACTGACTCAAATATGTGCCGCAAAATTTTATTCAAAGCCGATTTTTTAAAAATAAAATATTTTTATAGTACTTGAAATTAATCACATAATCCATGCTTCGCCATACACCGTGGACAATGCTGCATCGATGCACTGGCAGACCATAATCGATTAGAACGGAGGTTTTAAAGTGGCGGTCCGCAGCGGAATTGCAGGTGATCCGTGACATGTTGTTCTGTTTCATTACTGAAACCACTTTTAAAAAATTATTCCGTCTTTCATTTTTCGAAACATTTCCTGATGATTTGGGCATCTTTATGAATAATTAATTTAATGCAAATATCTAAAAAGTAATGCAAAAAAATACTCCACCCCACACTGCTTAATCTGAGTGGTGGTGCCTGGGACAGAAGCAGTTGAAAACCCCTGAATTATATCATAAAGACATTGCTTGACGATTTTCTGGCTATGGAAAAAAATTCTATTTAAAATGAACTATGGTTGCATAATCTGCGATCCATGCCCAATCTGTGCGGTGAAGTAATGTAGAAAAACTGATGGGCTGCATCGTGATGCATCATAATGTATCAAATTATCGAATCGTTGACCTAATAAATGTAATCGAATCAAATCGTGAGAGAAGTGAGGGTTCACGCCACTACTATTTACAGAATTTTTATAGCATTACACATGAAACTTTTCATTTTCATTTATGTCATCTTTGAGCTAAATCATGTGGCTTTGAGAAACGTATGAAAGAGATAACAAATCAGGAATTAAAACAAAAATTGCTTCTTTAATTTTTAAAATATGAAATTAGAGATGGCCGATATCACTTTATGTCCGATACCGATATCGATATTGTAAATTTGGATATGTGCCGATACCGATACAAATCCGATACAGTCACAGTCTTTTTTAAACATAAAATAATGCTTTAAAATGTGTGAATACATGACTGAGATTATTGTTATGCTTAAGGAAATGCTTGATTTAAATAGTTTTCCTACTAAAACAATGTAATAATTACACACACGTATATGCTAAATTATTTGTTCTTAAACATTGTTTGTTTAGACATATAAATATTTCTTCTTTCTTACTGATTACACTACAACATTATAAAATTGAAATAAATTAGATTAATTGAAAATGAAATACTTAAGTTTGTCATTTTGAACCAATCTATCTTATAAAATGAGCTGCTTTTGCAGAGAACTACATTTCCCACAATCCTCTGCGCGCGCCCCGGAGCCACATCATAATGATGCGTTGGGCACGTTCCAGAATAAACGATGGAAAATCTAAATAAACGGCAGAATTGTGAGTAGAACGCTGGTTATTGTGGTTATTTATTAGCTAAAATATGGTTTGTGTCTGTAATAAAGGGACATTTTGACCGAACTGGAGCGTTTTAGCGAGTAACGGTGCTCATACACGCGGTCATTAACACAGCGCGTGTTTACATCACGAAAAATGTCAAAAAATGTTTTTATGCATTTACTTCTGTATTAGTGCACGGAACATCTCACAAATACTTTTACATGAAGAGGGATCAGGTCTTGTCTTGATCGCGCCACTGAAAACGTGTGTAAGTATTAAGCGTCCATGTGAAATACAAGCGGAGCTGCTCTAGCGAGTAAAATTAATTAAACCAAGCTTCCATTCTAGAAAAATTGCCTCGACCATTTTTTGTAATAGAATTATTCGAGTTATTGGAACAATGGTTTCAGCTCTACTTTACCGCAGTGCCACTTCCCATGCAGAACGAATTGAGTGTACACGCATTTACAGATCAGCTCCCCAGAACGGCCCAATGCCACCGATACCCGATCTAGCCGTTTGAGCCGTTATCGGACCAATACCGAACCGCATATCGGATCAGCTACATCTCTAATAAAAATCCTATTTGACAGTAAAGGTTTTGAAATTACTTTTTCTTAAATGGAATAAATCCTTTTATTACATTTATTTATTTATAAATAAATTTTAGAAAGCTTGAAATAATATTTTTATATTTTAAGTGAGTGACTATTAATCATTGTGAATACAGCACAGTGGTACCTTTATCGGCCTGGGACTTGAACCGACATTCTATGGATCACAGGGTCAACTGCCTAACCATTACACTACTGACAAACTGCTCCAATATGTGCGATCTGTGAAGCTCATGTAACTTACTCTCTGTTCCTCATATATTACTGTGCAAAAATCTAGCTTTCCTTCATTTCTTCATACTATTTTGCTTTCAAAAAGCCAGACTTTCATGTGTTTTTAATGAAGTACTGCATTTACATTTATTTCCCTGGAGTAACGTGGGGTCAAGGGTCTTGCTCAGGGAACCAATGATTTGATTTGAGGAGAAAGAATTCTAAAAGAAACAACACTACCACTGGTGCAAAAACTCTCCGACTTTACAATTAATGTCTCAAAGGGCAGCTGGTTTTGAACTAGAGCTTAATTCATCATTCATTTTCCAAATAAATGCACTGCACACTGCTAGTCTCGGAGGGGAAACGGCAACAGCACGTCGTTTACCATTCCGCTCTCATTCTGAAAGTCGTTTGCCCTTTGACATATTGATTTTCACTGTGTGGGCCAAAACTGATTACAGAACATATGGGTGTCAAAGGATTAGGGCCAACCCCATTTACTGCAAACATCTCACTGTCTCACTCTCGTTTTGCACCAGGCTTTTTCTCCATTTCTCTCTGTCTCTTCGCTCTTTAACAATGAGTGGGCAGAAAACTGTGACTCATCCACTGCTCCTTTAATTACAGTGAGAAAAGCAGAGAAACAGAGGGGGTGAGACAAGGAAAGGGAGACAGACAGAGAGAAACCTTTTATTCTGATCTCTCTCTCTCTCGCTCTGTGTAAATATCTTTTTTTTTTTTTTAAGAATTAGGTATGTGCTGATAATCATCTGCACAAAAGAGTTTTAGTAGTGGAGAAACCCACCGCTTACGCTCTTCAGTGGATGAGTATTCAAAAGTGCACAGGAAAAGAGAAGACTGTCAACACGTATACATGTCTATAATAGCAGATACATACAATTTTACATATTTAAGAATAAATACGGAAATATTTCTATATTATTATTTAATAATAATAAATTAATTATTATTTAATGATCATTACTATTAAATAGGTATAATACTTCTGTGTGTGTAATTCTGGTTGATCAGTACAACTGAATGTGAAGTACAGAGGCATACGTCATATCCTGTGAGATTTGTTCACTGTTCGTTTTCATTGGTGGAAGCTAAAAGTCACAGGAGAGACAGTGAACATCTAAAAAAAATACCTTAAGTGGTTCCATGCTCCTTTAATGAATATAGAAAGAATATTTACTAGGGGTTGACCAGTATTAATTTTTCATGGTTTTACTTAATCATGGAGACTGATAACCAATATTTTGAACTGACTCTAAAAATGAAAATTGTTGTCAAAAGCTAGGATAAGAAATACGCCAAACCAAAAACAATTTAAATGCCTTTTTCACATTTATTTTCAGGCTGAGAGCTTTTTTATAATGTTCTAAACACCAAAAAATGCAGAGAGCATACACATTTTGTAGCGGAAGTGGAGGGAAGTGCGCATGCAGAGAGAGAAATAAAAAAACTCTGTATTTTACACGGAAAACTCATATTTCACACATATTTCCCCATTTATTTAGCTGATAAGTAACAACAATCAGCGTTCTACACACAATACAGATATTTACTTGATATTTTCAGTTGGTTGAAATATATATGTATAATCAGTCGCCCGCTAAAATATACGCATAATCAACAATAACTGCTTCTTTATGCAGGAGAATTCCTAAAAGACTGCATTACTCTTATTCTTTCCCCTTTTCTGTTACACACACACACACACACACACACAAACAGAAACACACACGGTCATTCATGTGCATCCTCCCTATTTAATTACAGGCCTATGGCGTTGCCTTGGAGATGTCCATCAAGCTGTCCATCATCTTTCCGCCGATTATGATGTGACGCGAGTGAAGGACAAAGCAGGACATCAGTCTCCAGGGCACCATCGCCGTGACAACAGTGACTCCACATCAAATGCAACATGACGCCACGTTTGATGAGGCTTCGTTAAAAGGAAGCACAATCAAATAAATGCAAGGACATGAAAGTGGGAGCTCTAATGTGAATGCAAACTTCAGAAATATACGGAAAATAACACAAAGCCTGACTTGTGCTGACTCCATGAGCTCCACGGAGCGTCGCAATTACTACATGGGAAGTGGTAAATACCACTCGGAGAACATTCAAGTGTTCATGTGGGAAATTAGCCTTGCAGTATGGAGGGTGTAGGGTTTTTCTGCATTAGCGTTAATGGCCTTAGGGCGGCTGTTTATTTTTAGCCTTGTGCTGATTTATGGCACATTAGGATTTGAATTTAGCTTCTGTGTGATCAACAGACATATGCAAAATATTGTTAAAATGTGCAGATAATTTCTCGGCATCTGCATGAAACAAAAATGTTGGTTAGCCTACCATCAGTACTGTTGCTTTCGGGCAGTTCACAGAATCTGAAGTTTTGGAGTATTCTTTTTCAATTTTTATCCAACACACATTTTTCTGACCGCTACTCTTCCTACAGCTTTTTTGCTTGAAACCTCGTTCCAACTCTAAAGCAAGCGGCCTATTGCAGTGTGGGCTGCTTTTGATACACACGCTGGTTCAGAAAATCCACCCATTTTTTCATCCGCTAGCAAAGCTACCAAATTCAACTTTTTTCTCAAATGTTTCTCCCATTATGAATACATGGGATTCAGGACTTTTCTTTGACTGTTTTTCACTTGACGGTCAACACAGTTGTTATGCCACCTCAGACGACCCCACTGAAAGAAAGAAAGAAAGAAAGAAAGAAAGATAGAGGAAAAAGTCAAAGAAAGAAAGAAGAAAACGGCAAAGAAAGAAAGAGAAAAAAAAACTAAAGATAGAAAGAAGAAAAAGTCAAAGAAAGAAGAATGAAAGAAAAAAAACTAAAGAAAGAAAGAAAGAAAGAGGGAAAAGCCAAAGAAAAAAAGAAAAGCCAAAGACAGAAAGAAAGAAAAAAAGAAAGAAAGAGAAAAAACAAATGAAAGAAAGAAAGAAGAAAAAGCTAAAGAAAAAAAAGCCCAATTGAATCATTTTTGCAGAGTTCACACAGCGTATTGAGGCTTATACACACAGAGCACATCCCTAAACACATACTGATTTCACATCTCACTTTCATTTCTCGTCTACGCAGTCTGCAAGGTGGACCCTCACTCTAGAAGAGGAATTATTCATGAACTTTCTCTCCAGCATCGCCAAGAGGAAAAAGAGACTGAGTTCCTTTCAAGGTTTCTTCCCCTTGAGAGATTTTCATTTCCACTCCTGCCTCTAGGCTCGTTCTTTAAGAGCCCCGACCCTGGAAATGTCTGGTTTCTTTCTAACAGGGCCTATTTTAGAGAGTGCAGCACAAATAAAACTGAACTGAAAGTCCCAGCTCTACTATTCAAGTCTTTTTGGATTTTCAGGTCTGCACATGACAGCAGTGCAAGGCAGCTGAGGAACGTTTCTTTCTGAAGCAGAAGTCTGAGAACAACCAACAGATCTGTTTGGGAATTTGGTGTCTTTAGCAAAACAAGGTTTATTTTCCCATCCATTAGAGAGGCAGAATAGTCGAGTGTGTTTGTGTGAGCGCGAGCCCTGCGGTGCGTTGGTCCCTGTCCGAGATCCGCTTCCCCATCCCCATGACCCCAACAGGGATTAAGCAGTTCAGATAATCAATGAAAGAAATATTTGCTTTTGGTTACTGAGGTGGGGGTTAGGTGTAGTTGTATTATTTCTTATATTTATGCGAGTCAATGTCTCTACTTCACAAAGACTTCAGTATGTAATTGTGTGTGTGTGTGTGTGCTGAGACCTACTTGCGGAGCACGGCGATCTCATTCTCAATGCTGCTCTCCTTCCCCTTCAGGGCCTTTTTAGGGATGCACTTTACAGCAAACATCTTCCCCATCGCTCTCTCCTGAGCCAGGACCACCTCAGAGAAAGCCCCACTAGGAAAAAGACAGAGAAAAATGTTGATTCACTGAATGAAATATCATCTTCTGCGCAGGCGTGTCAGGGCTTCTATTATAATTGCGCCTGATAAATCACTGTGACGGATCTGCGGTAAATTTGAGCCTATGAAATAAATACATGCACATCATATCTTCCTTTATGCTGATGCGTTCAGCCGCACTATGACAATGCATAACAAAAATATTTAAAGTCATGTAAAGGTTAAAAGAAAGTTTATACTGTATAATAATAGACAGCAAAGATGCAGAATTTTCCATGCACTTTCTATGCATATTGAAATACCATGTTAAGTGATCATGGTGGTCTTTTTAAAATCCTACAGTACACTGCAAAAGTCTTGAGCCATCTCCCATTTCTTACCACTGAAAACAGCAGAGGGAAGCGTCTTCCTTTTCATAAGGTGTGAAACTGATTGTTCCTGTACACGTAAACTCATGAAACGTGTCATGCGGTACAGTACATGTTACACAATATCATATTTGGCTAAAATACAAATAACTTACAAATAAAAAAGATCACGGTTGCTAAAGCGTTTATTACCTATTACTTATCACACACGTTAATATAGATTTAATACAGACATGAAATCCGTTTTGTTTTTTCCTAAATTCCGTTTTATTTTTCCTGAATTCCGTTTTTTTCCATTTTTATTCTTCTGAATTCCGTGTTCTACATTATAATCATATTTATTCACCTAAAAAGTGTCTAATTATGGAGTGGATGGGAAAAAAGAACAATGCAAAAGAAAAAAAATTCACATTAAATCACTGTTATTCAACTTCAACAAAGTGCTGAGGTTCAGCAGAACATTTACTGCTTTGGTAAAACATTTACCTGTAAACAACAAAAAACATTCATTTTTTCCTGCAAAACGAAACGTTTCTGATGTGAGTGTTTGACTGTAAGCGGTCGTCACGTGTTCTTGCGGGTGCACTCCATCATGTGCTGGCAAAACTTACAAAAGAGTTGTTCTCCCGATTCATAAAAATCGACTGGGTATTGTTCTGCTCTAAACTTAGCACTAACACTCGAATTCAGTAATTTTTTTTGAGGACTTTGTTTCAGCGAGTGTTTCATAGCTGACCGTTGTCGTTTTCCCCTCTGTGTCTGTGTGTTTGTGTAAAGCTGAGCCCCGCCTTAACAGGTAACACGTACAGGGGGCTGCAGCGGCCAAAACTGATTAGAAACCATTGCTTTGCTTTGCTCACACCGACACCAGCGAATTATACAACGTTCCGCGTTTTACAACAGATTCCCTGATGCCCACAAATGAAATCAAATCTCCCGGAATCTAGAGCAAGGACTGAACAACAGTGCACAAGGGACGCCAAACAGGGCCAAAGCAAGCTCCTTGTATGTGACAACATTCTTGGCAATAAACTTGGCGAGAAACAGTGCATATGCATTACATTTAGCAAACTACATCTGATTCATTGTGATTTTTTTGTTGCTCTGCCACAGTCAAATGGGAAAAGTAAATCAAAACCGCAATTTCCATTGTGAATCGTTTATGTATCGTGAATCAGTTTTGAATCGTGAATCAGTTTCGAATCAAATTGTGAGCCCAAGAATCGGAATCGAATCATAACGTGAGATTCTCTGAATCGTGCACTGCCAATGTGTACACAGTGGGTCATAATAAATGTGTTAATTGAAAAAATACCAAATTGGTTTCATGCGTGATGATGTCGGGAATTTGCCTATTACTTCCTTTTTAATTTATGTAACATTGTATTTTGTAAACATGAACGTCAGTGGGCATCTATAAGGGAACGGTAAGGATGTTTGTATCGCATGTTAAAAGTACATCCGATAGCGATACAACAAAATTGTTCAGTTGTCTCGGCGTTACAGTGCATATTTTTTCAGTGCGTGTTTTTGGTGTTTCAAAGCTTAATGCCTCGACTTATGATATTTTTAATTACAATGGGGTCATCTCAACGCATCTTTATCATGAGTCAGTGACTACCTTTGGACCTCTTGTTCAATATAAAGTGACTTTACAATACGTATTATGTCTAATCAATGTTTTCAGTTTGGATCAATGCTATGGGGTTGCTGATAACTGAATCCATGTATTAATGTATCTAGGGATGCACAATAATACTGCAATAATTTGCCTCACTTATCGAATGCGAGCGTGCACATGGGCTGTGTCCCGAGCCGCATACTACTGCACTTAAGTAAGGCACTCATCATACTTTTCTATGCAGTAGTATGCATCTCAGGAAATAGCCGGGATTGTAGCGTAACGGCTTCCTCGACTTCCTCATGTATCGCAATCGTTGACTGCATCTGCAGATATAAGCATGAAAGAAATCGGATATCAGTATCGGCCAAAAATTCCCTTATTGTGTTTTATCAGCGATCATGGTCAGATGGCATCAAGTTGTAGAGAACAAAAGAAACACAAACTATTCCAGAAAAGATGTTAAAAATGCTGAGATAAGACTGGGCATTCAGAACAAACCTGACTGATGTGATTAACGACGAATGAAAAAAGAATGTCTGGCACGCAAAATCAACCAGGCGTAACTGTGCGTGACATTTTTAACTCATTGCACATTGTTCACTAAAGTGTGAGCACCTCTGCCCTCATCATGGCTACAAGCAGAGCCTAAATCTCACAGATAAGAAGTCAGACTGAGACTGCACGTCTGGTTAGAAGCTGACATTTGAAAACAGCCATTTGCTGATGAAGTTCCTGAAAAAAAGGAGGCACGGCCTCATCCGCCATCTGCCACGCCACGTAAAAGCTTTAAAAACATTCAGTCAAGAATTAAAGGGAATATTTGTCTAGGCAATCTCCCCTTGTTGCTACGCTACATACACCATGACACACAAAACACACACGTCCCTCACACACGCACACACACACACATGCAAGCATCCAACAAACGCCCGAAAACACATCGTGAAAACACACCGCTGGACAAATGACAAATCCTCCCCTGAAATCCTCATTAAAATGCAAAAAAATGCCTTCCCCGTTTCCTCCATTCCTCACGCTGGTATGAGTTTATGTGCATGCGTGGGCACGGCTTTGAAAGCGCCTTCTCGGCGAGGGGGGGAAACCAAAACGCATGAAAGCACTGCTGGGTTTTAAAAAGTCTGCAGAGATGTGGCGCGTTGGCTCTCGCGGACCTCGTGTGCGCCGAGTCCTTCGTTAAGGCGCTGCGAGGTGGCCTCCATTCATGTTGGATCATTAGACCACACGTGAATGAACCACCTTTTCCACCCACACTCACACTCTGTTCTTCGATTCACAGCCAAAATCACCTCAATCTCAGCAACCAAAGCTCCCCTCGGGGTGTGAGCAGGAGAGGAGGAGGAGGAGGACGGTCGGGGTTACAGACTACAGCAACGTTTTCTCAATGAAGCGACCCCAGAAATGAGGCATTGTGAAATGAATGAAAATGAAGAGAGCGCGAGAGAGGGAGGCGGAGGGGCAAACCGGAGGCAACGTAGATATGAATGAAGCACGTGACTGAAATAAAAGCAAAGCCCCAAATAAATCTGAACAGATGAAGTCATTCTGAGCCCGAGGCAGACAACGTTTCGGGTCACAGGTGAGGAGGTGATGTCTGAGTGCATGAGGACTGCAGATTCTGATATTCATGTAGATTCAGCCGTAAAGGAAACTTTTATAGTCTTTGACAAATGAAAGTGACTGAGAGAGTGATTATTTGTCATGGTGAACATAGCACAGCACCACAGTGCACCACAACGAAATCCGTGAAGGGGCAGCTGAAATGGGCAGCGCCCAGGTAGCAGTGCTTGGGGATGGTACCTTGCTCATGAGTACCTCAGTGGTACATTTAACGGCCCAGGATTCGAACCGGCAACCTTCCGATCACAGGGCGAATGTCACCATCTCCCCAAATGACAAGGCTACTCTGCTTGGATACAGTGAAATGACTGTAATATGACCACTCTTTCCTGATCTGATCCTGAAAAATTGTTACTGATACAGGTTTTCCCCATTTATCAACTACTATGTATTAAGGGCCAATTTCCCAGTCAAAAATTAAGCTTAGTCCTAGACTATCTTTGAGTATGAATGGTAAATCTTCATTGGTACCACAACTTAGTCCAAGACTAAGCTTAATCCATGAGCAAGAAACTAGCCCTACATGTCTGTATTAAAATACAATGATTATTTGTTGTTGTGAACACAGCACAGCACACAGTGCACCTCATCCAAATGTTACCTCTACATTTCACCCATCCATGAAGGAGCAGTGGGAAGCTTTCTGGCAGTGCCCGGGTAGCAGGGCTTGGGAACGGTCCAGTCCGGGACTTGAACCAGAGACCTTCTGATCAAGGGGCCAACTCCCTACCTGTTACGCCACCAACTACCTTTAATATTGAGAAAGTCTGTAGCTACACTTCTCCATACACATCGACCACCCGTGGACCAGGAAGACGTGATCTCATGCCAAGTCTTATTACAGTCACTTCACAGTATTATAGCTCTATAGGTTCTAACAAAAACACACACACCTATTTGCAGGTATCGGTCACAGACTAAGAGGCCAACATAGCATTTAGGGAAATATATGAAATACAATATCTTTCTGTGGGATGTTTTCATCATTTGAGCTTTTTTGTTGGATTAGGTTAGCCTTCACTGCCCACCTTCATCAGTGACCCTGTTGCTGGTTCACCAGTTTTTGTAGCTCCTGACTATTACAGAGCGTGAACTTCACATAAGAGCTGCTGCAGTTTGGAGATGCTCTGACCCAGTCGATTTAGCTATGGTTTTAAAAAATCGATCAAAACCATGCCTTTGCACTCTAAACAAAATAAACAAGTAAAGCAAATGTTTACTGCATAATATATTTCACTCACTGCCAGATAAGCACACTGTAACCAGCTAATCAATATTACTCACCTCACCTATTGGTGGCCATTATGTTACGGCTGATCAGAATATTTCAGCTTACACTAGCATTTAGAACTGTAGCAGCATTGTGGAAGTATGTGAAGAATGAGGATATTCTTTGTCATTTGTGAGCCTCCACGGCAAAACCGGTCGCTTGTCGCAAATTTTCAAAATTGAGTTATGTTTTCATGAAAGGGCATAAATCAAGTTTCAAAATGATACCTATATGGATTGAATGGGACGACATATGACTGAGATATCAACATTCAAAGGAGTCGTGTTTCTCCTGTCACGCCAAGTGAGAAACGGAGAAATCTGCCTTTGAAGTAGCACTCACAGACGCTTGGTGCGGTCGCGGCTACGTTTGCATTTACGGTAGCCTACGCTGCATTCACAGCCACACAGATAGCCTGCCTGCGTTAGGTTAACTGAACTCGGGAGACGAAGATGGATTCTGGAGAAATATCTTCATGCTAGTCAACCAGTGGATTTACCGTAAATATTGAAGTAGAGCGGTCAAAACAGAAACTTTTAACATTCTGCTGGAATTGAATTCCTCACCTCAAGAAAGTCACGTTTTTAGGATGGAAAAGGTAAGTTTTTCAGCCAAATTTATTCACAACAGTACAGTATAGACCTTCCACTGTTTCAAAACACTAAAAACAACAAATTCAAAATTTTACCCCACGCAACATAAACGCTCGTTTTTCTTGGAAACTCCCATTGCGACAAGCGACTGGTTTTGCCGTGGAGGGTCACATTTACATATTTAAATTTATAGCATTCAGATGTTCTTTCTACATATTCCATTTAGACACTATAACATCACAGTAAACGTAATATGACTGTCATCATGCATTGGCTTGAAACAACCCTTTGTGTGTGTGATTCAAGATTCAAGATTCTTTATTTGTCACATGCAAATTATACAGGTACCACCTGCAGTGAATTGTATCCTGATCCGCTCTTTGACTGTGCAAATTAAGACAAAAATAAAAAATAAAAATGACATACAAATACAAACTTAAAATAACTTAAGAATAAGGAGATAAGGGAAAGAGATAAAAAAGAAGATGAACTATTACTTATATACATAAGGTGCAATGGTTTTAAAAGGTGCAATGAGTGCAGTGTGTAATGTTTTTAAAGTGCCAAGTGCAGCAGCACAGCAAATATTGAACTGTAAATGTCAAAAGTAGAAATGATCATACAATGAGTTGAGAGCCAGTATGGAATTACAAATAAAACTATTTAGAAAAAGACATGTCCTTGCTTAGAAAACAGATGGCCTGAGGATAGAAACTCCTCCTGAGTCTCTCTGTTTTTGCCATGATGGTGCGGAACCTTCTGCCTGATTGCAGAAGATGAAAAAGTCAGTTTCCGGGATGAGATGAGTCTTTTACAATCCTAATTGCCCTGGTCCTACATCTCTTGGTGTAAATGTCCTGCAGAGAAGGGAGAGCTGTCGTGCAGCAGTGCTCTGCTGCCCGGATCACTCTCTGGAGGGCTCTCTGGTCCTGAACACAGCAGTTCCCATACCAGGACAAGATGTTCTGTGTGACGATGCTTCCTCTCTACATTCATTCAAAGATGGAAGATGGAAGATGGGGGAGTGGCCGAGTGTCCTACGTTGCACACACTCCAACTCCTCCTTCTGCCCTTTACTGCATCCAACCAGTAGAACATGACCATACTCCAGCACTGATCTAATAAGGGCACAGTAAATCAGCAGACGATCATCTACCGACATACTTGTTTCAGTCAAAACCCTCAACAGGTAGAGACGCTTAGATGCCCCATATACCATGTCCTGGACCTGCAGGGTGGGTGTGTGTGTGTGTGTGTGTGTGTGTGCACTGTGTACTGTGCTGTGCTGTGTTCAGATTTTGGGGTAAAGAGTCTTGGAAAGGGGCACAATAAGGCAGGACAGAGCTATATTTGAAGTAACAACCTCTTGACTGTTGTAATAATGATCAAGTAGAAATTATATAAGTAAAGGTTTCAATATGCAACTGAATTTTTAAAGTGAACCCTTAAAAAAATTCCTTCACTCCGATTTTAAAATTTGAATTCCATAATATATATTCCCCACAATGTCACAGTGAAGGGTTGTTATTACGGAAGACAGGTTTATACACGATGACACAAACGGTTTTCAGTTCCTTAAATCTGCTGATCTGATGCGGGTCTCAGCTGCACTTGTGATGTAATATCCATGTTATTCACACAACAGGGGGTGGCAGAGGACAAAAATGTGTAACTATGTGTGTGTGTGTGTGTGTGTCTGTGTAAGACCAGGTGTATGCAGCAGTAGAAATGGTACTGCTGGATTCCTCTGCCTTGTGCAAAAAGACAGGAAGCTTGTGGCGAAATCCGATGTCTCAGCGTTCGTACAGAAAATGAAACACTTGAAGCTCCGAGTGTGTGCATGTGTGTGTGTTTGTGCCCAGCGTGTGTTTCTCAGGAAGTGAGTTGGGAGTGCATTTGAGAAAAAGCTTTTAAACAATAGTTACACACTGACAGGTGCAGTAAGCCTCATTAACACATGGCATGAGAGCAGAGCTGAATGCAGTTAAAGTGGGAGCCATTCAAAAACTCAAACCAAACCACTTTTACACTCTCACACTCAGACACACACACACAATCTCACTCACTCAAACACAAAACACTGTAGGGGAAGGGCTTCTCTGCAGTCCTGACACTCTCTAGGGAACCTAATTCAAAATACACAAATGCAATCCACATATCACTGCCTCAACATAAAGAAAAATGAGAGAGGAAGAAAAAGATACAATTCAACTCGGAAGAAGACAGAATCCTGGTCATATCCTCTGGATAATATTCTGAATTAGATAAATGACAAAATGTAGGTGTATTTTGAGAATGTTACGAAAACTCTGTATGAAAACTCGAATGTCTGAGTCATCCGAATCAATATCATGACATCAAACTTTTACCCTGATTACAAATAATTACAAAACTATGAGAACACAATAATTTAAAGTATTTACTCTATATATGCTTGTTTGTATTTAGGGTCCAAGCACGAAATGCTTATGGAAGCCTCTTGTAAATGTTGTGTTTCTTTATTATTATTATTATTATTATTATTATTATCATTATTATTATCTCCTACAAAACAGATTGTGCAGCTTGAACTGTAAGTCGCAGAAAATTGAAGGAATGTTATGAAACTCGCCACAGGCCAAAAATCATAGTGATTGGCCGATGAAAGTGAAAAAAAAAAGTGAAAGTGAGTGATTTTTTGTCACTGTGAACACACCACAGCACACAGTGCACCACAACAAAATGTGACCTCTGCATTTAACCCATCCGTGAAGGAGCAGTGGGCAACTAACAAGCGGCCGGGGAGCAGTGCTTGGGGACGGTACCTTGCTCATGAATACCTCAGTGGTAACTTTACCGACCCTGGATTCGAACCTGCGACCTTCTGATCACGGGACGAACACCTTACCGTTACGCCACCAACTGCCCAACTGGCTGATAGTTGCGGATATAGGAAAAAGTCTTTTATTAGCATCTTTAATTCTTTTTCCTATGTAATTTCACTTTATTGTTCTATGTTCTAACTCCTTATGTCTTGATATGATTAACATAGTTATGTTTTTATCTCATGTTATTTCACTTTATTGTTCTACGCTCTAGCTCCTGCTTCTCCAAAAAGCTTCAATTGTGCTGCTTTTTGTGACTTATGCTTGGACCCCCTTTTTGCCACTTGTGGCTATATTTACTTTTATTACTGTACTCACTATTGAATAACTCATGATGCACCCTCATTAGTGGGGAAATTTATATCTTTAGAATATATTTACAGAGTTCACAATTTTCAGAACTAGAAGTCGGTCAATATCGATACCAATACCGATACCAATTACTACTAATCAAGGAGATAGATAACCAATATTTTGAATGAATATACAGCTCCGGAAAAAATAACAGACCACATCACTTCTGATTCATTGGTTTTACAGTTTATGGCTGTGTTTGTATAAAATATACAAGTCAATGTTCTGTTATAACTTTTCCATGCTTATTTCAAAATTTCAGACCTTTCTGGAGTAAATTATCTATTATCTATTATCATATTATCATATGGAGTAAATGATCTTAGTCTAACCTGGAAGTTACAATCTACACATATATTATTTGACAAGTATGTCATTAAAATAATATGGCCCACGTTGTCCTCATGTGCTGAGGTCTGTTTCCTCTAATCAGCAGATTGAATCAGGTGTATAGAAGTGGGTATATAACACATGGAATAGCTGCTATAAAAACAGAATTGCAGTTATACATTAAAATATGGGCTGCTTTCTTTTTATTTTATTAACACACCTGCAACTGCAATAGCTCATAAAAGAATAGCAACCTGTACATTTTACACTCACAGACACATATTGCAAAGTCAGTGAACAGAAAAAAGTGATGTGGTCTCTTATTTTTTTTCCCCCGGAGCTGTTTGTCTTAATTAAAATGAGTTCCAAAGCTAACAATAACAAATACTGCAATACAAAACTAAAATAAAAATCAATATGAAAAACAATATCAAATGCCTTTTAAAATATGCTAACAATTAAAAGTGCAGCGAGCTCCCAGCTTCTATGACAGAATTCCAAGCTTTCATCGCCTTCAGTAAATAAGTGAAACTTATAGGGCCAGTTTCTCAGACTATGATTAAGTCTAGGCCTAGACTATCTTTGGGTTTCAATAATGAACCTCCAATCTTACTGCAATTTAGTCCAAGACAGGCCTTAATCCTTGTTCAAGAAAAAGCCCACTTTATCGGCATGTCAGTTAAAAAAATCACCAATACCAATAACCATAAAAAATATCGGCACTGACAAAGGCCAGATAATCAGTCATCCCTAATCCAAAAACCTTTCAACAAATCCAAATGTATTTTTGTGAGTAGGGCAGGGCAATCAATCGAAAATTAATCAAAACCGACTTTCAGAACCTCTAATAGGCATAATCTGGCCCGTGAGAATTATTTCAATTATTTGCAAAATTCTGTTAATACTTCTATACATACTTTACCCAATTTACAGTACAAACCTTCACAGTGGACTATGAGGGTTAAAAACAAACAAAACCCTCTAAAATACATTATAATCATTCATTATTCGTAACTGAGGTAAAATGTTCAATTAACTGTGATAAACATGTGGCACTTCAAACTACGATCAGTCCGAGTGTCATCAGAACCCATTAATGCTCTGTTCAATTCCACATTTCCCTTTAATGCAGAGTAATATTTATATGAATGCGAAAGGCAACTGTGCTCAGCAGTGACAAACAAAAACCTGTCAGATACTAGGAGCCTGGGAGGAGAGAGAGGTCACTAATGAGGTTTTAAGGACAACGGGACACTGTGTTAGAGAGTTAATGAGGCGTCCAGCGTCGCGCCACATCGCTCTGATCAACACTACCAACACCGTGTTGGGCCAGACAACACGGCAGTGCACAGACGAATGCTGGGGAAAACTAAATCACACACACTTATTGGATTCAATTCGTAAACACACCTCCTGTCACACACACATACACACCTCAGTAACTTTATTATGGCCGATATTGCATGTGCACCAAAGGTTATGAAATTGCACAGTCCCTGAACACTTAAAGGGACATGAAACTCTAAGGTAGGGCAACAAACCCCAGTAGGCAGTGAACACCTGAGACCCCCTTCAGACTTTCGGATGAGAGCTGAAGCGTCTTCAAGAACGTTAAATAAGTCACGTCGCATTTGATGCAAACACTCGAGAGGAACCAGATCTAGAGGGAGAGTTCAAGCCCCTTTAAAAGTACCACGACAGTGCTGTCAGGTCTCTGTGGCCGCTTTCCGGACGAGGTGTTAATGAAGTGTGTGTATGTGTGTGTGTTAAGCACTGAAGGGCACTTAACAGCATTTTGTTTGGTGTGTAGTTGAGCTTCAGAGGGAAAATCTAAACAGTCTCGCGACTCGCTCTCTGCTGAAGTCCGGCCAATGTGCTACTACACTAATACGCCCTAGCTCTTAATCAAGGCCAAACGCTGCAGCAGTGCAGAGCCCGAGCCGGAGTCCGGAACTGGAGCCAGGCTGCCAGAAGGCAAGGAGAGCCCTTAGCCAAAAGGAACGGATGCAAAAAAGCAAGACTTTAAAGGCCAATGCTGACTCGGCACGACCTTCCGATTCGCCGTGCCAAAGAGCAGGGGGATCGATAAAGCGTGTGACGCAATTCCGCAGTAAAATAGCACTTTATTGGCATTTACACATTTGGCCGCCGGCCCCCCTTTTTTTTCCACCCGCTTGATATTCGGCCGGCGACAGGAGGGACATAGGGAGAGAGAGAGAGACAGAGAGAGAGAGAGAGAGAGAGAGAGCGGTGATGTAACTTGATAGCAAGCTCTCAAACCAGACAGCAAAGGATTTTTAACAGAATCTCCGACAAGGGAATAGCATGAGACTAACAGCTCGGGAAAGGTAGGAAAAGGATAAAAAAAACAGACGACGACACACGACAACTCCGGCAAGGTATTTTTTCAACTAGAAGCGTAATCGAGTGAGGTGCTACTTGCCTCCAAGTGGCCGCCTAACACCCCTCCTGAGGAGACAAGTGACTATTTTCCCCCAAAATGCCAGGTGAGATGCTTGGGAATTCAGGCATGCAGCAGCTCCGGGAAACCTTCCAACAGCAAAACTGACTCATCACATCAGCATCAGTGGAAACCCCAAAAGTTTGTGGCAGTAAAACTTCAGAAGGATTCAAACCTTTTCAAATCGTATGTTTGTGTAGGAGTTTCCAATCATACTTGAGTTCAGACACTTTGTCTCCAGGATCGGAATTGGACACCCCTCAATCCACACCACTTACAAGGTGACAACCCTACTAGAGAATAAACACCTGGAACTCTCCATCAGACTTTTACAACCGAAGACGCCTTTCGCATGAGTGGTGAAATGTCTTCAAGAAGAAGTTCCTTTAGTTTAAAAGCTCTTTAACATTTTTCTAACTGACTTTTCCAGAAATAAAAACATGATTTTGTTGCCAAAATCCATCTATTATCCATCTATTTGGGTGGGGGTGGTGTTGGTCTAGTGGTTAGGATACCAAGAGGTCATGGGGCCCTGAGCAAGACCATTAACCCCAAGTTGATCTCGGGGAAACTGTCTCTGAAATTAGGAGAAACTGGAAGTCGCTCTGGATACGGCTAAATGCTGTACATGTAAATGTAAAACTGCTAAAAAATGTAGGATCAATGAGATCAGCGTTAAGAGAGTCTGTGTTTGAGAGACTATCCCAGAAGTTCAGCAGCGCTACAATGAGGGCAGTTAAACACGAACTCGGGCCGACTACTAGAAACAAACAATACAAGTGTGTAGTTATATAAACATGCTGGTGCTACAGTGAGACGTCAATTCCTTTTTCTGTTGTCTCCTGCTGCTGAGGAAATAAAGAAATTAAGCTGAATTCAGCTCCACTACTCTACACTTATGAACTCAGCATCTCTGTCCATAAATTGGGCAAATTTAATTCTGAATGTAATTATACTCGTTAACAAGGTACCGTACCCAAATACTGCAGCCCAGGCACTGCTAGAGTACCCACTGCTCCTTCACTGATAGGTCAAATGCAGAGGTCACATTTCGTCATGGTGAAATGACAAAATGTATATGAGATTTAGAAAAAAATTACATTTCTTGCATAATAACTTGGATCACAAGTCCATCTTTTTATGATGTACAAATACTATTTTGAGTCACATAGAAGTCAGTCATCTCAGTACAAAAGCATTAAAAAGCACTCCAGTATCTCTAGTGAAATGACTCACACCTACAAAAGCAAGCTGCAGTCTCACTGAAACATTAGAGAAGACTCTGAAAAAGCAGGATCCAAAACCGTGAATGAGGGAGCCCCGTGAAAATAAGCAGAACTTGAGTAAAAGTGAGCAACTACCTTTTATAATTCCTGGAGCAAGTTTCACTGTGATGCACAGACACCCAGAGGAACTCAAAACTTCCACTTCAGATTTTATGTAATCAGCACTGCTTTCAGTACGTCTTTATAGTCTCCGTCTTCATGTAAAGTGAGTGGTTATTTGTCATTGTGAACACACCACAGCACAACACACTGTGCCACAACCAAATGTGACATCTGCATTTGACCAATCCGTGAAGGAACAGTGGGCAGCTGACGTGGGCCCGGGGAGCAGTGCTTGGGGACGGTACCTTGGCCAAGGCTAGCACAGTGGTATCTCTACCGGTCCTGGAATTCGAACCTTCCGATCAAGGGGCGAATGCCTTAACCATTACGCCATTAACCATTAGTGATCTACAGTAAGAATATACACACAAAACTTATGTTTCCTTATATATTTACATGGTGGTAAACATATTGTCTTCATGTTAGTGAAAAACTGAAGACATGAACCTATCATGCAAACCCAGGGACAGTAATCTAGGTTTATAAAAATTAATGATCACAGTAAAGTCATTAGACTGAGAAGAGAATCTGTCTAAGATTAATTAATCGCTTCAAGCTGCTGCATACTTTGAGTGTGTGAGTGTGGAGGAGAGAGGGAGAGGTAGAGATTATGTGTGAGTGTGGGACAGAAAGTTAGATTGTGTGTGTGTGTGTATGTGTGTGTGCATGTGTGTGTGTGAGTGGGAGAGAAAACTGACTACTCATGCTTGGTGGCGACATGATATATGAGTCCATTAGAGGCCATTAGCACACATGCAAACACACACACACACACACAATGTAAGTAATGCAAAGTTTGCACCATAATTTTACCCTGATTTTAAGCACACATTCTCTTTTTTCAGATTTTCTATTTCTATTTTTTGTATGACTTATTTTTGACTTCATCTAGACTGGATGAATGTTAGAATGTTTCCTCACCAAACAATTTAGGAAAGATTTCAAGTCTCAAATCCCATGTATTCTTAATGGGAGAAAACAAATGCGTTCCACGTGGGAAAAATAAACAACAGAAAAGAGGAAAGTAAAGCGCCATGTAAGTCTATGGGGAAAAAACAGACAGAACAAGTGCACGTATCAAAAACGTGTATACAAGCGCCCCACACCCTAATAGCGGTCAGGAAAAGTGTGTGGAATAAAAAACCAATAACAATATGTTTTTGCTCACCGCAGTCACATTATCAGTTAAGTTTTGGAGGTAGAGAGTGTTTTGATTTTTGTTTTGAGTTAAACTCAAATGTGTAAGTTCTGTCTGTTTCGATTTTCAGAATCATACATTTAGATAAATACAGCCACAGATTCTTGCTTCTATCTTGGGCAAGGTGAACTCCGACTCGATCTGCCTCAGCTGCCAAGAGCGCACCGAGACAAAATAAGCATAGGCTATCAGATGCCATTTCTGCCAATTTAACACTCATCACACACCTGCAAGTTGACTGTAATAAGTTTTTATAAAAAGAGAAAAATATTAGTAGTTTTATTACAGTGTGGGGTTTTTTATATGCTCGATAACAAATATAGTTAAATAAAGCAAAAATAGCTACTGGAAAAGCTACAGAGTTTAACCACAAGCTTCCTACTGATAAGCTACTGAAGAAAGATGTTAGATGATTCTTGGGCACTTACAAACACAACCAAATAAAAAGAACAAAAGTAAACCAACAATAACGATTAGTTGAGTAGTCCATCTCACAAAAATAAAGCCGCTGAATCTGAATCTCGCTCTGCTCTGCTTTACTGGTTAAATATAAAGTTTAAATCCCATAACATTAGCAGAGCTCCAAAGCCGATCTGACCGTGAAATCCGAAAGCATCACTGTTTACCGCCTGGCCACATTTTAAACAGATCAGCAGGGAAAGGTGACACCCACAATTTACTTGATCTCTCGGCCTGCAAGACGACATAAGAGCATTAGTGGCTCATTAAAGGAGTTTAGCATCTACATTAACTCCTAACAGGAGGAAGTAAAACCCTGCCAGCAACACTACAGACAGAACACACAAAATATATACTAATATATATGTTAAGAAACTGTAATTTTGACCAGAAGATCACATCGTAGACATTTTACATCCCTGGATATGGCCAGCTTTCTCTCTTCATCTTTATTGTCAAAATTAGAAAAATGAAATGAAAAACTAAATGATTTATTTGAATATCCAGGTCTAGATGAGTAATATATCTCTTAAAATAGCAAAAGCGGCTGACTGACTATATGAGTGAGTGTAAAGAAAGCATGAAAACATTTAGATGCTTTTATGTATCCTGGCAGATAAGGAACTTGCTGGAACAATTACACAAGCAGGTATGCAGTTAACACGGTGTTTGCAATTTACATGAAGTCAGCTATATTTTTACGTGCTCTTTACCTTTAAAACATGCATATGCACACTCTGCTAACTGTCTTCATACCAACAAATTATCTAGTCATGTTTGTTATTTTTACGGCATAGTAAAACACATATTTGTGTGTGCATGTGTTTGTTTGAGATATACAAACCATACTTTTGTCAGAAATGTTATTTGTAATAAACAGGCCCACTACATAATCATAACAGCATCATTTCCAGACATATGAGCTGTCAGGTTACATGAGCGTGTGATTTTTCAGGCCTTGTGCACCCAGCTGCTGCTTTCCTGCCGAATAAAAGCCATTTCATGGAAGCTGCTGGGCCAAGCTGTGAACACCCCAGCACCTCAAATTAGCCAACCTGAGTGCATCACATTCATTTCGGACACAGTTTGTCCACAAGTTTATTTATTTATTTTCTGAATCTCTATCCCCTTCCCAGTCCAGGTAGATACCAAGAATACAATAACAAGAACATTTACTGTATTTTATAAAACTACATTTACATGTTTAAACGTCTACACAAATCAAGGTAAACACATATGTACAAATGCAAATGTCAAGTTTTATCTCTTTTTGAGAAAATATAAATGGGATATACAACACTGGAGGGTCAATATTATTCTTGGCCAGTATCAATAATTATTTACATTCATTATGCAGCACGTCTTTGTGTGTGTGTGTAGTGCAGCACCTCTTCAGTGTATTTTAAGACCAGTAAAGTCAGCTAATTGCACGTCAAACACACACGCAGGGAGCACAATATTTCGAACCAAGTCGAACAATACATCACTCAAACAGTATTTGCAATCATAAAAGTCAAAATTCACCCTGAATCCAGATCCGTCCTCAGACGTCTGTAGGCGTAAAGTCTGAAATTTGTTCCTAAAGTAAGTCTAGGTCAGAAAGACAAACACACACAGTGACATTTCCCCCCTAAAGTGTTCTTATTCGGCTGAAACATTACTACCTTTTTCCTTCACGCCCCTCATCAGATCAAAGCACTCATTGATCATCTGTCCAGATAATGCATCACGTTGCCTTTTGGTAATGACCGAGTCCCAACACACGCGGCCAAGTCGAGAGAGAGAGCAGAGCTGCAAACCTGAACCTAAACACCAGCTTTTTCCTTCTGCACATAACAACAGGTTACAGGTTTCGAGTTATTACTGTGCGATATGATCTTCACGATTAACTGAACATTTTATTTAGGTTACAATTAATGATTATTTTTCCCTAAACAACGTTTTGGGTTTGGGGTTGGGATTAAACAATGGTTTGGGTTTGGGATTAAACAATGTGTTGGGTTTGGGATTAAACAATGTGTTGGGTTTGGGATTAAACAATGGTTTGGGGTTGGGATTAAACAATGTGTTGGGTTTGGGATTAAACAATGATGTCGGGTTGGGATTAAACAATGACTTGGGGTTGGGATTAAACAATGACTTGGGGTTGGGATTAAACAATGGTTTGGGGTTAGGATTAAACAATGGTTTGGGTTTGGGATTAAACAATGGTTTGGGGTTGGGATTAAACAATGAGTTGGGTTTGGGATTAAACAATGGTTTGGGGTTGGGATTAAACAATGATTTGGATTTGGGATTAAACAATGGTTTGGGGTTAGGATTAAACAATGGTTTGGGGTTAGGATTAAACAATGATTGGGGGTTGGGATTAAACGATGGTTTGCGGTTAGGATTAAACAATGATTTGGGGTTGGGATTAAACAATGGTTTGGGGTTAGGATTAAACAATATGTTGGGTTTGGGTGTGGGATTAAACAATGGTTTGGAGTTGAGGTTGAGATTAAACAATGGTTGGAGTTGAGGTTGGGATTAAACAATGGTATGGAGTTGAGGTTGGGATTAAACAATGGTTTGGAGTAGAGATTGGGATTAAACAATGGTTTGGAGTTGAGGTTGGGATTAAACAATGGTTTGGAGTAGAGGCTGGGATTAAACAATGGTTTGGAGTTGAGGTTGGGATTAAACAATGGTTTAGTTTTAGTTGAAGGCTACCTCTAATCATCATGGGTATGGTTATGTTGATTAAAGGGACTGAATATCGGTTTGATCAATTTTCACCAGTTAGCCCTAGTTTCAGTCATCTCAGTGATTCAGATAAACCAATTAAGAAAGTATTTTTTATTTTTACAGTGAACGATACACACCATTAAGTTTCACTACCAGAAGAATTCATATCAACACCTACGGCTGGCCGCTGGCTCGGTTAACTGTGTGGGTGCATTTCTGTGGAGGAGTGATATAAGAGTGTGTGTGTGTGTGTGTGTGTGTGTGTCCACATCACTCCAAGGTCGTGACTGAGTTGACAAGCAGCAGGCCGCCAAAGCATGTAATTCCAGCATAAAGCCCTGAGTCATACACCAGCCCCACACACACACACACACACACACACACATATATTTATGTGTGTATATATAACCTGAAGTGCTGCATGTCGATACTAATCATTCAAGAACAGGGCTTTGTGTCAAGATCTCGAGCTTCTAGGAAATGTTATGTTATGAAGATGTTGACAGTGACACTGTTTCAGCACTCTACGTGTGTGTGTGTTGTGTTAATTGGACTGGGTGCTGAAAGTAGCACAGGGCTTTCAGGGGAGTGGGAGAAAAGAGGAACCTGGGCAATTACTACTGTTATGGTGTCATATTCTGCTGGGTGCCGTAACGTTGCTCCCCGATTATTGGCCTTTCGCATCCCTCGTTCAGTGCTGCCATGGTAACCACCATGAGATGGGAGAAGCAGATTAGGGACCTCATAACCTTGTGATGGGACAAGGATCACACAGACAGGCGCACAGAGACAGACAGAGCCGCAGACTTTTAAAGGGCCAGTTTTGTAAAGGGCCATGAAACTCTGCCAAATTGGTTTCTGAGACATTCAGTTAGTGTTAGAGTTGGATTAAAGGCTGAAATATACTTGCTGTTAACTACGTATGTATGTACGTACGTACAGCCGCGATCCGTATCCTGTGTTCTTTGCGTCGGTTTTTATGCACGTACTCAAAAATTAACGGAGCGTATACAGAGATGCAATACCTGCGTAATTTATAGGGGGCAGTGTTGCGAGAAACCGAAGGGTTACAGCCAGTCGCTGAGCGCTGCCTACTGGGTCACTGTGAGTCTGATTGTGTCCAATATAGGGCTGGGTATCGCTGCTGATTTCCTGAATCGATTCGATTATGATTCACAAGGTCATGATCCGATTCAATTCTCGATTCGATTCGATATCGATTTATTTAGAGATTTCTTTGCGTCAATACTAGTTTTGCTTGGTTATAAAATAACTTGTTTTAAAACCGAAGTGTTGCCAAACATTGGCCTTTAGGCCAGACGGTGATTTGAGTGGAGCAGCTTCAGTCATGGCTCTATTTGGTTTGGGTTTCACCAGTCTCACGTTTTTATAGCTCTCCTTGCGGGGCCGCGAGAAGTAGTGCATAGCTGCAGGAAAAGATCGATCCACGAATTTTTGAATCGATATCCTGTTTTTCGAACGAGAATCGATATTGATCGGTGTATCGATTTTTGGAACCAGCCCTAGTCCAATATGAGTGTGAATTCGACAGAGCAATTCATCAAACACTTTAGGAGACATTCAGAAGTATTCCCAGTGTTTTTCCTCGTCAATGTCTCTCACTGGCAAAACCAGAGAAAATAATTCCCCGTTTTGCTAACAAGATCTATCAAGTGGTCGAACGTACCATCACCGCTATTTTCGTTGTCTTCTCTGGTGCCGTCTCAGTATGATGAAGATTAATGCTTCTTTGACTGAAGACACGTTTGTTTGGAATAACAGGTGACGATTTTAGGATACAGGTATTCATTCATTTATTAGGTTTGCGGCCTCAACACTGACCCCTGGTGATAAGGAGTACACACTACAGATTACGATGCACAGTACGGACGCAAGTATATCAGCACAAATGTTAACAACGCAACTGTGTACGGATACGCATACGTAGATCACAGCAAGTATATTTCAGCCTTTAATCAAGTCATTTGAGTGGTTTGGGACGATGTGATTCATATAAGGGCTGGGCGACATGACCTCAAAATATGATTAATTAAACATTTGACGTCAAATAATGATTAATGAACGATTATTTAGTTTTTTTGTGTGTTTTGTAGAAGATTTGCACTGTAAATATTCTCAACTATTAAAGCTGGGATGTTTCCAGTTAATGAAAGAGTGGTAATGATTTTACAATAATTGTACCAAACACACAGATATAGTGGCAGACAGGCACGTCACAGTCATGTGACAACAAACACGGTTGTATGTTTTTAAAGGGTCAGTACACGACTACACACTGGAAAACAATCATTCATTCATTCATTCATTCATTCATTCATTCATTATCTGAATGCTTTAATCCCAACCAAGAACTATGGGCACAAGGTGGCGACCAATCCTGGACAGGCGTCAGCACACCGCAGGTGCACACGCTCACACAAACATCACAGGATATACGATAGGCATGTACATTCGGTACGTGTAGCGGTTTGTGTTTAAGACATCACTCGTATGAAGGTCCAATGTTTGAACGCTTTGAATCTCCTCGTAACCGCACCCGGTTTACATTAGCAGCAGGAGATGTAATGTGGTACCAGCTTTACTCAAACCCACATGGGGAGGGGTTCATGTCCCTTTAAAGGCCTCCACAAACCAGCACTGAGGCGGATCACATTACTGCTCCCTCATCCTTCTCGCTCAGACTCTGACGGAGAGATAAAATCCAGGACGAGTCTATAGAGGACTATGGATAATTACACGTCTTATTATCCTTTTTGTACTCTCTCCATTAGGAGTCGACCGATAATCGTCATTTTTTTAAAAACATTTACTTCCAAAAGAAGTCTTTTCTCAAAGATTATTCGTTTAAATATTAAACAATTGCACAGCCCCATAAGAAAGAACAATGTAAATGAATGACGGTCAATTTATTTAAAGGAGCTACAGTATACAGTACTGTGCAAAGGTTTTAGGCAGGTGTGAAAAAATGCTGTAAACAAAGAATGCTTTCAGAAATATAAATAATGATTGTTTATTTTTATAAATTTACAAAATGCAAAGTGAGCGAACAAAAGAGAAATCTAAATCAAATCAATATCTGGTGTTACTACCTTTTGCCTTCAAACCAGCATCAATTCTTATAGGTACACTTGCACAAAGTCAGGGATTTTGTAGGATTATAGTCATTATTACTCTATTATTTTGTAGGATTATAGTCATTATATTATTTTGTAGGATTATAGGATTATAGATCTGTAGTTAGTTCTCCAAGATGTTTGGAACAACCTACCAGCCGAGTTCCTTCAAAAACTGTGTGCAAGTGTACCTAGAAAGAACTGATGCTGTTTTGAAGGCAAAAGGTGATCACCAAATATTGATTTGTTTAGAATTTCTCTTTTTTGTTCATTCACTGCATTTGTTGATTGATGAAAATAAATGATTAACACTTCCATTTTTGAAAGCATTCTCTGTTTACAGCATTAATTCACACCTGCCTAAAACTTTTGCACAGTACTGTATGTAAGAAATGTATGGCAAGAAATCATAAAATGAACCTAATATGTCACCAGAGATTAAGGAATCGTTAATTTGAAATACTGATCTCACTGACAAAATTAGTATAGCCAGAATATTCACATTTTAAAATTGAACCGACAAAAACAGTGACTTGCGCTAATTATGGCAATACCAAACATAACATTAGACACTAGATTAGCCAAATATGAGGATCCACCAACCCTGTTTGGCAACCTCGAATCCTGGGGAGGAGGAGGTGGGGGAAACAATATGCTACAATTGTTTTAAATTTGACTCTTGATACACCAGTTTTGTACAATCTTAAATGCAGCTCCTTTAAGTGATTTTTGGTCAAATATCAAAGTAGACTGAAAAGAGAGTTCAACAGAGACAAATTATGGGTTGACCAGATTGTGGCCTGGAGCAATTTATTACGTGCTAATATTAACCAATTTTATAGTTACTGGTAAAAATCAAATTTTAAACAGATAGAACAATAAAATCAGTACATTTAAAATGTGACTGATTTAGCTGCTTGCCTCTCTGTCTGAAGCCAGAATGCTGTGGTCTAGAGAAACATCAGCTGAAATATGATTGGTTAAAGGTTAAAAAAAATAAGGTACTGAAAGTTCTAACACAGAACTTTTGAAAAGTTCTCAGAATTAAAAACATGCTAAAAAGTTAATTAATTTTGCAGTTTGTGTTTCAGTGATTCTTATTCTGAGTGGAAGTGATTGTCATTGTAGACACACCATAGCTTCTTACTGCACCACAATGAAATCTTGACCTCTGCATTTAACCTTACATCTGAGAAAAGAAGCAGTGGGCAGCTAACTGCAAGCACTTGGGAGCAGTGTAGGGACAGTACCTTATAGTACCTCAGTAGTAACTTTGGCCCTGGATTGAACCTGCGACCTTCTGATCACGGGGCGACACCCTACCGTTACTCCACCAACTGCCCCAGTTCTGACACCAAATTTTCTTGCATTACTTTGCAAGAGCACTGAACCACACATCATTTCTTTTAACATGTCCTAATTACAGGGATCAACTTGGATCAACTTCAAGACTACACAAAAAATAAAACTAGAAAGTATGGCTCTTTTGAAGCAAAATGAAGAAGTGAGGGGTGGCTCAAGGCTTGGTGAGTGAGTGACTATTTTGTCATTGTGAACACAGCACAGCACACAGTGCACCACAACAAAATGTCACCTCTGCATTTGACCCATCCATGAAGGAGCAGTGGGCAGCTTTTTGGCAGTGCCCAGGGTAGTAATACTTGAGGACAGTAGCTTGCTCATGAGTACGTCAATGGTATTTCTACCAGTTCGGGACTTGAACCAGCAAACCTCAGATCACGGGGCAAACGCCCTAACCGTTCAAAATATCAGTTAACATTTATTAACTTTATTAATAATAATCAGTATCAGTTATTAAAAACAACATATCGGTTGAACTCTAGTTTCCACACTCTCCACCCAAAACACTACCCCATCCCTCTTCAATTTTCACCTGCCACACTATCCGAGTTTTAATCATTTAAAAACAAACCTTACACAAACACAAGAAAGTACACAGCACAGTTTACTTACTCTGTTAGAAACACAAACTTCACGTGTTTTCTGGGGAGTGATAGTCCCACAATTTGCTCAACATGTTTTAATGTTGATACAGCTGGAGTTCTGTTAACATATGTAAAAGAAGAAACTCAGGTCTCACGCATACTCCGGTCTGATCAGGAGTGTGAATAACTCAGCACCGTGTGCGTGTGTGTTAATGAAAGTAGCACTCTAGGTGATGGAGTTTTGAGGGATAGAAGTGACTTTAATGCTTCATACCTTGTGACGGGGACTTTTATTTTCCAAATTCTCAAGTGATTTCTAGGGATGCGTCGACTCGATATGTATATCGCTATCGTTAACGCTCCTGAATCTGTACTCGGGATCAGCCAACAGTCAAAGCACAGGTATCGGTACTGGTATCGGGACTGAGAAAGTCGGATCAGCGTATCCCTAGTAATTTCCCAGGATCTACTAGCCTATCTGGTGTGTGTTGAGTTTGTGTGTGTTTAAAAAGAATTCATTTCGACCCTTGTGCTGTGTTTGGTTTCCCAGGTGCCAGGTCCATTGAACGCAGCACAGTCCAGTGGGCCGCTTGGTGAAGTGTTTGGTTTTACAGTGACTCCGAAATCCGCACCTAAAACTCCTAACACAGCCTTCTCATCCAAATATGCTGATGAGACAAGTGGACCAGAGACAAGACACACACACACACTTTCTCACACACGCATACACTGCAGTGTTTGCTGATGAGAGAAGCAGTGGCTTTGTTTTTCTGCCGGCTTTCAAACCTTCTGTTTGACATACTGTTGTGTGTATGAATATGAAAATGAAGTAGCAGTGCACACACAGCCTTACATGTATGCACGCACACACACACACACACTGGTATAACCACAGGAAGCGTGCACAAATGCAACAACAGTGCACCTGCAGCAGCGAAAGAACAAGAGCAAGTGTGCGAGAGCGCGAGTTTGGTGTGTGTGTGTGCGTGAGAGAGACAGAGACGGAGTGGGGTGACAAGTAGAAACACTGAGGTTGAAGCTCCATGGTAACTCTATTAACACACAATAAAGTCACAGGCCTATTCCGACCCCACCGTTCCTGCTACTTTCTCCTTCTGCTTTTGTCACTCCTTCACACACACACACACACAACACACCAGCAATTACTGCACACCCACTCTACCTCTGCAGCACACACCTCCCCTCATGTTTCCTTTCCTCTCTTGTACAAAGACTCTTTTGTCAAAAGGAAATAATTACATTTATTACAAATAGGGCATAAATTTTGGGTAAATGTCCAGAAACTTTTCATGGGAACTTCATTTCAGAAATTTTGGAAACTAAATTTTGAAAAACTTCATTCACTTTAAGCCAATTTAGACTTATTTTGGCACATAATGAGCTCTGGCCTGCAACGTGGGTCGCATCACAATAATGCAATGACTGCACGCCCAGAATAAACACTACAAAATATTAACAAAAGGCTATAGAACGTTGGTTGTTGTTATTTTTCAGCTGAAATATGAGTTTGTCTGTAATAAAAGGGCAGATTTGACTGAACTGTCGAGTTCCATGTGAGAGCTGAGAGCGCTGCTGTCAAGCCTGCTTAATTAATATTCTAATAACAAGGCTATTGAAGTGGCCTGTCCAAAATTTCTATACCTTGCTTACTGATAACATGACTTTGTAGACAGTGAGTTCGCGATGTGTAGACACCCTGCATTTTAATCCTCATCGCATCTGCATTTTAGTCGCCGTCTGGAGCCATGAGAGATCAAATATGATCTACATCATAATATCATCAAAATTACTTGACTTTATGGAGTGCTTAGGCTGAATTGTGTGTCGTTAGTAGTTGGAGTAGTGATGGAGGAATGCACAACACATGTAGTGGGTTTGGCCTCAATAGCCCTGCAGTAAGTAGTGTGCTATGTGCCTGTGATTGAGGAATCACATACAGTACTGTGCAAAAGTTTTAGGCAGGTGTGAAAAAATGCGGTAAACAAAGAAACCCCAGTCTGCTTTGAAATCTTTGTCTGGAAGAGACCTTGCTGATGCAGTATAACTACCTTGTGTCTTGTTGCAGCGCCTAATCTTGCCATGACATGAAAGTGTCTTCCACAACCTCACCTTGGTAGCAGAGTTTGGCTGTTCCTCACCCAGTTTTAAGCCTCCTTCACAGCTGTTTCTGTTTCAGTTAATGACTGTGTTTCAACCTACGTGTGACATTGATGATCATTAGCACCTGTTTGGTATAATCGGTTGATCATACACCTGACCATAACCCTACAAAATCCCTGACTTTGTGCAAGTGTACCTATAAGAATTGATGCTGGTTTGAAGGCAAAAGGTAGTAACACCAGATATTGATTTGATTTAGATTTTTCTTTTGTTCGCTCACTTTGCATTTTGTGAATTTATAAAAATAAACAATCATTATTTATATTTCTGAAAGCATTCTTTGTTTACAGCATTTTTCACACCTGCCTAAAACTTTAGCACAGTACTGTAGATACTCAATTTGCAGCCATGATTATACTACAATCTATTTCTTACCAATTATATTTTATGTTCCCAACCTTCAACTTTGAAAACGTCCAGTTTATTCCCAATAATTCCCATGAATTCACGTTAATTCCCATGGAAAGTTTCCAACATTAAAAAATTCATTCAAAAATTCAAAATTTTGAATTCAAAATTTAGAATTTTTAGCATTTTTTGAGATTTGGAAATTATTGTACCTACACATTTAAGATTATGATAATCACCTTGTTGCCATTCATTCATTCATTCATTCATTATCCAAACCGCTTAATTCCAACCGGGGTCGCGGGGGCACTGGAGCCTATCCCAGGAACTATGAGCGCAAGGCGGGGACCAACCCTGGGCAGGTGCCAACACACCGCAAGGCACAAGCACACACAAACACACTCACACTCACATTCACACTTTACGGGGCCAATTTAGAGTCACCAATTAACCTGTAGTGCATGCTTTAGGACTGTGGGAGGAAACCAGAGCCCCCGCCAAAGACCCATGCGAACACAGGGAGGGAATGCAATTTTAATTCTGAATGCAATGTGAAAAAATTTGACATTTGTCAAAGTTATGAGTACAGGTAGATTTTTTGATAAAGTGTATATTTGTATTAATACTTATCTATCTTGTGTTTTGAAAAGAATGTTGAAAACTTATGAGAAAAGGTACAGAGATCCCTTTTTGTCTTGCATTGTAGAAAGTTCTAATTAGTTTCATAAACTTCTAGTCACATTTTCATATTTTGATCTTACTTTAAGCTTTTCAGTCACACTACAGTTGTAAAATGAAAAGAGAAAGCAACAACAGCCTCTGTTTCTTTCTTGTTCCAACATTCTAAACTGGAAGCTTATCTCACATGCTCCGGGAGGAAAAACAACGTCAGAAAGAAACAGGTTTGTTATAAATTTCAAAAATAAGCAACATTCTTTTGGAAAGTGATAGTAAATTAAAAATAATAAACTGTTCACAAACTTTGTTCATTAATTTTTTTATCCATTCGTTCAACAAGAAAAATACTGTTTAAATATTTAAACAGTAAATGTTCACATCCCAAAAGGGAAGATGAATAATTTATTTATCTTTAAAGACTATAGGCATAATTCCCTCTCCGCTCATCTGCCAATTAGAGACTCATCCGCCAATTAGAGGTTTAAGTAATCGTTCATATTCAGATCAGCGACAGACTCTGAGCTCAGACTAAACGGAACCATTAAACTCTGCGTAGCCTCAATTACCTCCATCAGAGTATTATGGCTGGTCTGTATGCAGAAGCAATGCCAAAGTTAATCTCGGATCAAGGCCTTTAGCGTCTACTTGTCCTAGTTCTGCGCTAGAGTCAAACAAACCTGGGAGCAAATCTCTGACTCAGAAACCTTGGATACGAAAGGTAAAAAGCATTTTGGGGCAGCATCTCTCCCGAGATCCAGCCCGCGTCCCATTCGGAAGGAAGTTCCCTTCCAGTGTTGCTTGTTTTGTGTTATTAGTGAACGCAAATCCATAATTATTTTTATTCTGACTCAAGTTTTATAACAATTTATACCATTCAGTACAAGTCAATACAAGTACAGTACATGATCTGTGTTTTACTTAAAAAAAATACATAAAATGACAAATTAGAGCTGCATTTCCACAAGAAAACGCCAGTGTGATTGCTCAAGTTTTGTAGCTGTGACATGAAAACTGGCCGAGTAGAAAGACTTTGATTCAAATGCATTGAAGTGAATGTGGAAAGAACGAGGGAAGATAAAAACAAGAAAAAGACGAACGCGGGTGGAAACAGATTGAGATGTGTGATCAGTGAGGAGGTCTGAGGTGGCATAAGAACCGTGTCAACTGTCTTGAAAGTGAAAGTGTGAAAGATTCAATGAAAGTGAATGATTATTTGTCATTGTGAACACACCACAGCACAGCACATAGTGCACCACAACCGAATGTGACCTCTGCATTTGACCCATCCGTGAAGGAGCAGTGGGCAGCTAACAAGCGCCCGGCGAGCAGTGCTTGGGGATGGAACCTTGCTCATGAGTACCTCAGTGGTAACTTTATCGGGCCTGGATTCGAACCTGCGACCTTCTGATCATGGGGTGAACACCCTAGCGTTACGCCACCAACTTGCGAAAACAGGTTAAGGAAAGATTTCAATCCTGAATCCCATGTGTTCTTAATGGGAGAAAACGAATGGGTTCCTATGGGAAAAATAGTAGAGTGAGGGTCATGATGGTTATAGATATGCAAAGAGGACCACGGGCCCTTGAAACACATTGAATCTGGTGGTTTTGTGAAGAATGGTGGCCGTTCAGTAAAGTGTCGAGACGAAAAAAATGGCCAGAACCAAAAACTTAGATACAAGCATGCTACAGACTGCATGATTCAGAACACAAAAGTAGGAGTAGAGATCAAAAAAAGTGTTTGGAATTCAAATCGCGATCACACAAATATTTAGGGAATATTTATTTGTATTTATGCTCTTACCTGGGAACAAATCTTAAATAAGCAAAACATTGCTGAATATCAAAGTTTATCCCTAAGAGCGGTTGGTGAATGTTTCAGACGTTTCAGAATGTTTCAGACCACAGGCCACAACGGGAGTTTATCAGGGACCTAAATCTCACCTTCTGTGAAAGTAGGCTGCTGATCTTTCCTCGGTACCCAATCAAAATAGTGCAATCCTATTTTGAGGATTAGAACAAGGCCAAGACAAGCACACCACCGTTACACAACTAACAGCTAGTCAACGGGATGCCCTTATGAGGGTGGAAAATGAGTGAGCGAGGTAACTAGAGCAAGATGAATCCTGTGATAACAAAACCCTGCGTTCCATTTGGGGCGCAGCTGCCTAGATGCCCTACGTTTCAACATGGCTTTGGTGTGTTTTCCAGACAAAAAACTTTCACTCTCACATAGTCAGCAGTTTTACATTTTTTGAGTAAATCTGGTCCCACAGCATGACGGCTGTAAACTAAGCAGCGAGATAAAGGAAGCGCTCCGGCATTGGACTTTCTGCACTATTAGACTCCTGATATATTTTCAGTCAAGGTTAAAATGTGTGTGGTACTGAACATCACAAAAGCACCTTGTGCCACTTTAAAGGCAGCAAAAATTTTCAAAAACCTACTAGAACCAAGGGCCGGCTTGTAAAGGCAGCTTCCTGCTTTGCAGAATGAAACACATCCAGAGAAGAAAGAATCGTGCATAAAGTTTAAGGTTATAAAAAGACTCATACTGCCTGTACTACGCACATACAAACACACACATACACTTCATTTGCTGAAATGATGCCACCGGGGATTTTTCATAAAACATAAAAGTAGAGGCGAGGCACAAACATTCTGTTTCACAAACTACCACAAACAGCTTTCAATTAAACCCACACCACCGCTCCTACACAACAACTGCAGGCAATTATGCAAATGCTGCAATTAGAGAGAGCATTAAAGGGAGGAGGCAAGACAATGGGGAAGCGCAGAAGTGACTAGAGGAAACTCCTTCTCCCTCCATCCCTCCTTCGCTCCATTCCTTCATCCCTTCCTGCCTTCCCAGTGCCCTCAGAGGAACTGTAGACATGTAGAAGGAATGCAGCGTGTTATCTGATGGACCAGAACATAAGCAGAATGTAGCTGATGTGAAAGAACAGTCTGAGCTTCTGTCACGTACAGTTCAGTGTTTCTTTACCAGATTATGGTGCACTTGCATGTGTGTGACGGACGTGAGCACAAAAAATGTCCTGCATACGGTTTACAACATATAACTTGTGAGAGTATAAAGATAAATTGATCTACATCAATATAGAAGATCTCTCGATTGATTCCGATTCTTGGGCTCACGATTCGATTCAAAATCAATTCACGATTCATAAGCGATTCACGATTCGGTACATAGATGAATTTGTTTCCAGATTGCTGTTTTGAGTTACTTTTTCCATTTGACTGTGGCAGATTTTAAAAAAATCTAACTGAATCAAATGAGTTTTGCTAAATCTAATGCATACATTATAAATCCTTATGCATTATTTATACTTAATGTTAATGAAGGAGGTCTGTCTGGACAGATTTTCACTTTGCACCATCTATAGAAGTGGCGAGCTGAACTCCTGTCGAGGAGAAAGTAAAGTGCCATTACGTTAGTTGAAAAATATGAATTGATTTTTTTGGAATGCATCAATCAATTTTGAACTGACAGAGGAAGATTTTTTTGCACACCCCTAACAACGATTCACTAATCTAAAAAGCCCATAGGATCGATCCAAAATGAAAATATCAATCAGATATTATACATATTGCACCAAGAAAGTGAAAGTGAGTGATTATTTGTCAAAATGTGACCTCTACATTTGACCCACCCGTGAAGGAGCAGCGAGGAGCTAACAAGCGCAGCACCTGGGGAGCAGTGCTTGGGGACGGTACCCTGCTAATGAGTACCTCAGTAGTAACTTTACCGGTCCTGGATTTGAACCTGCAACCTTCTGATCACGGGGCGAACATTCTAACGTTACGCCACCAATTGCCCCAACATGAAAGTCAGGTTGAATGTCAAAGGACATATTAGATTCCCTTTGTGATCCCAAATGAATGAAAGTGACTGTTAAATCTGCATATGATATTGTCTCATATCGAGCACTGGCTCCTACACTGAATTTAAATTATATCATAGCTAGGGCTGGACAATTCATTGAAAATTAAATTGGCATTCAGAACCTCTCATCGATGTAATCTTGCCCATGATGATTATTTCAATTAATTTAATTAATTAGAGGTTCTGAAAGTTGGTTTTGATTAATTTTCAATTAATGTCCAGCATCTATACGTGTGCAATCCCCAATCCAGCAATTACTGTAAAAAAAAAGAAAAAGCAACTCCGAAGCTGGAAGAAGGAGGACCTGCACTGATCTGAACAATCCTCTAGCCTCACCACGATTTGCTGCAGAACATAACATCAACTGTGGTGCACGAATGGACAACCTGCCTACAGTTGGAGAATGTCCCTTTTGCGTACAGAACATCAGAAATGTGATCATGCAGTTCTTAATTACACACATCATAAGATCAATGTCTCATGTAGACTACTGGAACGCTGGTGCACAAGCACCATGGAGCAAATTCGCCAGCAGCTGCTATGGCAACCGCACGGGAATCTTTCCTTACTCGTACGGCACGATGGCACCGAAGGACGAAGATAAGCCTACTCTGGTATATTATCTACAATGACAAGCGTTTTCTCAGATAAGGCCGAATGACTGGAATGCACAATGTTCTAACATGTCACATCAGCTTTTGTATCTAGCTTCGCATTTGACATACAGATGTCCAAGAACTTCCATAAAAAGAGATCACGCTGTTAAGAAAAGAGAGGAAGAGAGAAGAGTATTAGGAACGAAAGAGAGTGAAGAAAAACAGAGGAAACATCTGTGCCTTTAATCACGACCTTCTGAACTCTCCCTAGAGGCTCTCGGTGCGTCGACTACAACTCAAGGACAACAACTCGTTGCACACACACTCACACACTTCACATCAACTAGGACACACACAGCCTTAAAGTCACTTTAGAGAATCTATCTGAGGGAAAGGCGTAAGAACTTTCAAGAAAGTAGGTCTCCAAAGGATCAAAGTAAAACAAAGAGAGAAGGAGAAATAGAGGAGAGGGAGAGAGAGAGACAGAGAGAGAGAGATTAAGGGGAACAAAGAGACACTGAATGAATAATAAATTATTTAACGATTTGAGAAAAATGGTGCAAACAAAACTTGCCGAGAATAATGTGGTTATGGTTCAATCTCCTTTTCAGCCATAATGGCTGCCACACTGATATCTGGAAACAATCCCTCTCTACTTTCCACATGAATCGAGAGGAAGTCATCGCTTCTAAAAACATGTTAATAGCACCACTGTCTGTCAGTTTTATTGTTTTTCATTTTTTGTGACATCATTTCCTAGAATGGAAGAATAGCAAAGCACTCAAAAGTCCATTTGTTAGAATTGCTTATGTTATGTAATGCAAATTAGGGGTCAACCGATTATCAGACCGGCAGGCAGACAACATGCTGATAAAAGAAATGAAATTAAGTAATGAGCTACTTTGATGCCTGTCTCTGTCTGATCCGATTTGTTAGACATCAAGGGCCAATTTCCCAGTCGAGGAGTAAGTCTAGTCGTAGACTCGCTTTGAGTTTGAATAACAAATCTCCACTGGTACTACAAGACTAGGCTTAATCCATCGATAACAAACCAGCCCCAAAAGTTTAGTTCAGACTAGAGGCTAAAGGACATTTGGAATTCTAATACCCGACGATAAGAGCTACCTTCACATTTTAAGAATATTATGAAAAGTTCTCCAAACTAAACATGCATTTAAAACATTAAGGGCCAATTTCCCTGTGGAGGATTAAGTCTAGTCGTAGACTAGCTTTGAGTTTGAATTGTAAATCTCAATTGGTGCTACAATTTACTCCAAGACTAGGCATAATCCATGGACAATAAACCAGCCTCAAAAGTTAAGTTCAGAGTTGAGGCTAAAGGCTAAACATTCGGAGTTCTTATACCCAAATACGACAGCTCCCATCACATAATAAGAATATTATGAAAAATTCTCCAAATTAAACATATGCTAAAATGCATTTAAATCATTTCCCTGTCAAGGATTAAGTCTAGTCCTGAGCTAGCTTTGAGTTTAAATGGTAAATCTATATTGGAACCAAAACTTACTCCAAGACTAGGCTTAATCCATGTTCAGTCCTTAGGGTTGAAGTATTTGTTACTAAAACTTTAGACAGAAATGCTCATTTTTACAGCACACATATATCGGTTCAAAATATCGGTTACTGATCTCCTCGTTTGCAGCCTTGAAACAAACTGTATCGTTTGACTCCTAATGCAGATAATTATTTTCAAGGAAAGAACTCCCAAAAAATAACAACCAGAACACACTCGTTATTACATTTAACAGACAGAACGTTTACAAAAGATCAGATTTCATTCTAACACTTAAAAGTCAAAAAGCATGGCAAAGCGGACCATTATGAAGCTAATCATTAACTCCTGCTTTAAACGATAAGACTGTTATTCACAACTCATTTCTATGGAAATGAGCCCCGAGGCTGCGAAAAAAGCACTATTTGTGCAATTTCACAATGTGCAATCTGCCGCCTTTTCTATAACAACAGGTGCGAAAGCGGGGCTGCCTGTTTGCCAGGAAAGATATTATCAATTACGTAGAGGGAAGGGGGCGAGGAACAAGCGCCAGTTTGCCAGCGTACCAGACTGGATCTTATTCCGGAGTAAATGACAGCGTCAGTAAAGGATTTTCCTCGGAAAACTATTTTTACTCTGAGACTTGACTTAATCTTTATCCTCAAAAGAAGAGCCATTTAAGTCCTGAATCAGGAAGCGGTGGAACCTGTGGCGCCGCTACACCAGATTAGAAAGGATTTTTCATCACCAGGGAGAACAGCAGATAATATAGGTTGCTCATTTTAGCAGCGTTATATAGTGGTGTTACTTAAAAGGTCACGACTGATCCCAGAACTTAACATCTTAGTCAGACCGGGGAGAATTAGAGGAATAATGTGATAACGTATGATCCTGGAGCTATGGCAGAGGTCAGAGGTGAAAGGATATAGTCATAAGCTTATAGATCTGACCTGTTAGGCCTCGTTCACCCTGACGTCTGAACCAGGCGTTTTTCTGGCGTTCGTGGCGCCAGGAGAGCGCCGACTGAACGCCGACCGTTATTCTGCTCATTGGAGCAAATCAAAGCGTCCACACGGGCGTTCAGCCCCGGCGTTCGGCCGGCTGCGCATTCGGGTGGCGTCAAATAAGCGCTGCATGCAACGTTTTCTTGGCGTCAAAATCCCCAAGAAAACGACGCTACGCCAGTGAAACGCTACTGCGAACGGCAGTAAAACGTCAATGGAACGGAGCTACAAAACGCAGCAAAAACGCGTATGGCGTTCAGAGGGCGTTCATTTCGAACGTCTGTGTGGACGAGGCCTTAAACTGGATATGTGTATGAATAATAAAATATGATGTTAACTGTGCGAGATGACAGCATTCAGAAAGTGAAATGACTATTCAGGGACGACGTGTACATCTGTACTAAGCGAAACTCTTTATATGAACATCATTATCCTCCTCAAAAAAGATGATAAAAGTATTTCTTAAAAATTGCACTATTAAGTGTATTTAAGTGAGTGAATATTTATTATTGTGAACACAGCACACAGTGCACCACAATGAAATGTGAGCTCTGCATTTGACTCATCCATGACGGAGCAGTTTGGCAGCTTTTTGGCAGCTGTGCTTGGGGACGGTACCTTGCTCTGGAGTACCTCAACGGTACCTTTACCGGTCCGGGATTTGAACCGGCAAACTTCCGATCACAGGGCCAACTCCCTAACTGTTACACTATCAACTTTGGGTCAGTAAATCAAACTGTTACTAGTGATTATTAGGGGAGAGCAAAAAAATCAGATCGAGTCGAATCACGATTCTTTCTGCCGATTCAAAATCAATTCATCGATTCAAAAAATCGATTCATATTTTTTATCTAACGTAACGGCACTAGTTTATTTCTTCCCCGACAAGAGATCGGCTTGCCATAGATGGTGCAATGTTAAAATCTGCCCAGAGGGACCTCCTTCGCGTGAGTGTGAAGGAAATGCAGCTAGTGCGCATACATATGGAGTACATTTAGTAAACTACATTTGATTCAGTATTCATATGCTACAGTCAAATGGGAAAAGTAACTCAAAACAGCAATCTGGAAACAAATTCATCTATGTATTGAACTGTGAATCACTTATGAATTGTGAATCGATTTTGAAGCAAATCGTGCACCCCTAACACGGTAATATTTGAATTCCTAATCAGACCTTTTATCTCTGTAATTTTTATATTATTGCTTTCTAATTTCTTTGGGCTATTTTAAACACAGACTTAAACTTACGGACATGGCCTTAATTCTGAAATCGGTATGTTCTGCATTTTAAAAAGCCTGTTAAGTGAAACCTAAACATCAACCGTTTCTTAAACTAGTATTACTGTAAGCATTAAATATTCTTGAGGCACATCTTAAGTTGGGAAGATGGTGTTTATTAAACCCGAACATCAGTATACTTTATCTAAAGTAGCTTACTTTTCCACGTTCATAAATTTCTCAAAATGTTATCAAAAACACTTGGCTGACCAGCGCTTTCCTGGCTGTGTTTGTCAGATTGAAGAGGACATTAAACTTCACTGCCCAAATGCAGTATTGACGTATCATGATTTAAATACTAGTTTTTTTTCAATAAAGCAAGGATTATTTGTTATTGTGAACACATCACAGCACAGCATACAGTGCACCTCAACGGAATGTGACCTCAGGATTTGACCCATTCGTGAAGGAGCAGTGGACAACTGATGAGTACCTTGTCATGAGTACCTCAGTGGCACCTTAACCGGTCCAGGACAGCTACCAGCAGCTCCAAATATTCCAATTAATTAATATTACAATTAATATTCCACTCTTTTAAATATCACACTTCATTGCTTCATGACGGTCGGAATGGGTGGACATTTCTAGAAAACATCGCAAACAGTGAGGAGCAGCTTTATTGCAGAGCTGATATCATTATCTGTTACCATTGCTTGAAAAGCACTTGTGTTAAGAAGAAGAGGGAGCCAGAGTCATGGAAACCGATGGGCACCTCTCCTGAGCTCTCCATTATTCAGAACCTCACTTACGGCCAAAAGATATAAACACGGTATGTAACCCATCTCCATCTCACCGAGACCAGGACACCAATCAAACAACCTGAAATGAAACAGTTTTATGTTCAATTGAGGCTTTATAAAGAACAGCAAGATGTTGACATGTGTGGCCGAGGCTCAAACTAAAAAAATGAATGTTTACCCTTGTTCACATAACACAATTTGACGGAAAATAATAAACAGACACAGAAAACCAGCGGGGAGTTTTCTAAACCTGTCAGCACAGATGTCCGGCCCGAGTGTGAATTCTCCGTGCTTATCACTACAATACAACACTTCCACTGCACACATCGTCCGGTCTTGTTCCTAAAAGCTAATTTTAACCAAAAAACACAAACCACACAGACTGACCAGCTCCCCGAAGGCACCATTCCACACTGCAACATTGCTGGTTTTACTGTAGCACCTTTATTTATTTTTAGCTGTAAGCACTAAAATCTAGTGGAAACATGGTACAATGAGGCATTATAAACCGTTACCGCATGGGCTTTAAGTGTTAACACAGTTAAGTACATTTGACGAGCCACAATAAAACAGCTAATGTGTTTCTGCGGTGATGTAAGGCTCTGTAACGTTGCTGTAAAGGTGGCGTTGGGCGAAGCGAGATCTTCGGCTCGGTTCGAAGGAGACGAAGCTCACAGTGGGATTCTGTAGCTGGGGACACAGATTAAAGGAGCTCGTCCCTGCTAGAGCTCTACATGAGCAAAGAACACTGGGAGCTGGGATTAGATATGACACCGGGGGGGTGGGGCTGGGGGCAATGAGGAGATAAAGACAGACAGAGCGGGAGAGAGAGAGAGAGAGAAACTGGGCAATGTTGAGATAAAGACAGAGAGAGAATGAAAAATCTGGAGATGAAAAGACAGAGAGATGATAGCAAAAGAGTAAGAGAGAAAACGGGCGAAACTGTTTGAAATAAAGTGAAACAAAGGTGAAATATAAAAAGAGAGAACGACCAAAGTGGGGATGTAGAGAGGAAAAAAAAGAAAGGGACAGAAGAGCAACGGAGATGAGACAGAAAGAGTCAGCGTTAATGTGGAGATGAAGGCAGAGAGAGAGAGAGAGAGAGAGAGGGCAATGTGAAGAGATATAGAGAAACAGATGTAGAGAGAGAGCCTGGCCAACGTATAGATAAAGAATGAGAAGGAATGAGAGAAAGAGAGACAAGAGAAAAAGAAAGAAAGAGTGTGAGAAACATATATATATATATATATATAGAGAGAGAGAGAGAGAGAGAGAGAAAGAAAGAAAGAAAGAAAGAAAGAAAGAGAGTGAGAAACAGATGTAGAGAGAGAAAGAATCAAGCAGAGAAAGAACAAGAAGAGGAGAGAGAGAGAACAATGTGAAAGACAAAGACAAACAGAGACAAAGAACGAGAAACTGGACAATGTGAATTTAGATAAAGAGAAAGAGAAATAATGAGATGTTGAGACAGAGAAAAAGAGAGAGAGTGAGAAACATAGATGTAGAGAGAGAGAGAAACATAAAGAAAAAAATACACAAACACCCTCTCCACCCCTCTATCTTCTCTCCTCTACCTTTCCTGTTCTCACCTCTGTCAATCCATTCCTGCCCTGCTACTTTATCCTGCTCTCCGCTCAACTGCCGCTGCTACACCTGAGACTTTGACTGATTATTTTATCATTTAAGCTGCTCAGCTTATCTGGAACAGCGCTATGAAGCTGCACTGACATCCACAACTCTCATTCCTGTTCCAGTCTCGGACTTGCTGGGAGAAATATGTTGATCAATTAAACAAACACATGAAGGAGCCGTGTAGAGCATAAACTACAGCCGTCATCCATCAGCCAAAGGTCACCGAGCAAACTGCGGCGGTCTTGTGATTTAATTGGGAAGACGAGGGGAAGAAATAGCAATTTAGGATTTAGTACACTGATGTCAAATTCCACACTTTCTAACTGACCAGTCCGCTGGAACACAGTCTATAAACACACTTCTACATTCGTAATAATAAAACACTAATGTGGACAACTTCCCGAGGACTTTGACAAGCACTGGACACTAAAGTGGAATTTTGCTCATCCGTTGATTAGCCTGATGAGATGTGGCATTCTACTTCTAGAGCTCAAACGATTATTCGAATAACTCGAATAATTCGATTACAAAAAATGTTCGAGGCAATTTTTCTAGAATCAAAGCTTCGTTTAAGTCATTTAAATGGCTACAGCATACGCCGCTTGTGTTTCACACAGACGCTTATTAATGACGCACAATATTTTCAGTGGCGTGATCAAGGAGAGAATAGATCCCCCTGTATGTGAACGTATTTGTGAGATATTCCGTGCACAAAAACAGAAGTAAATGCATGAAAACGCATAAATGACATTTTTTGTGATGTAAACACGCTGTTTGAAAGCCCCATTACTCGCTAAAACGCTCCGTTTCCGTCAAAACGTCCCCTTTATTACAGACAGAACGCATATTTTAGCTGATAAATGTCAACAACCAGCGTTCCACTCACAATACAGCCATTTATTAAGATTTTCCCATTGATTTTTTTCATAGTTCGTTCCGGAACGCGCTGAACCCTTTATTGTGACGCAGCGTGGGCAGGGGATTGTGGGAAATGCAGTTCTCTTCCAGAAAGGCCAAAAGCAACTCATTTTATTGGCCAAATTGGTTCAAAATGACCCTTGAACTTGAACATTTTCAACTGAATACAACAACATAAAGCGTATATGACTAACTTCTACTCACAGTAGAATAAGCCTAATAACAAATGTATTGTCATTTTTATTTACATTTTTTTATCCGATTACTCGATTAATCGATAAAATAATCGATAGATTACTCGATTACAAAAATAGTCATTTGTTGCAGCCCTATTTGCTTCACTCCAAGAGAAATGTTTTCTAAAGAACACTGCATTGTGTAAGAACAGTGGAAATTAAAGATGGTCAATATGTTCAAGGGTTTCTTAGTCAAATACCAAATTAGACTAAAAATTCCATTAAACCAAATAGGAGGTAGGATTCGAACACACCACATCACAGCACACATCCAGCATTTAACCCATCCGTGAAGGAGCGGTGCTTGGGGATGGTACCTTGCTCATGAGTACCTCAGTCGTACTGTTCCGAGACTTGCCTTTTCTGAACGTTATCAGAATTAAACATAAGCTAAAAGGCATTTATATTTAAGTTAGTGTTGAAGTATTTGCTTTCATAGTCATCATGTCATCTGATGTCGCTTTTTCTTGCAATTTTGAAATCTTTCCCCTGCAGGGAGTCTCTGGGTTTTTCTCAGTCCTTCACATGTAGCAGAGTTTCCTTCCGCCTCACCCTTCATCGCTTTCCATTCAACGGCGCTTTCTCTTTTCTGCAGCGCAGAGCAGAAGTGAGCAAAGGAGACAGTAATTTGAGTACGCCAATGAAAGTCCTAAGATCTCCACACTGGTGGCGGAATTCCAAACGGCAGTCAGCTTGTCACGGTGCAGCACAAATTGCAGAATGCACCAGCCGCACTTAGCAGAGAGATAGAGATCACCGATGTAAAACGAGAGCCAGGAAAGCAGCTGGACATCTTATACAGACATTAGTGCTGATGACGGACAAGAAACAAAGTCCTTCATTTGCAAGAAAACATTAGAATTCCACACAGATACACAAATACTACACGAACATTGACAGACTGAAGCGACTGAATTCCAATTTTCTGCCTTAATGTAATACAGTTGAGATTTTTTCATGGCATTGTAAACAGTACAAACCACACTGAATCTTTTTTCCGATTTGGGTCCCTTCCATATGTAGACTCATATTGGGTCAGATTTTTCGTAGTGTGACTTTTATGTCAATAGATTGACCCTTCTGTCACATTTCTGCATAAAAATGTCAAACGGTAGGGTGTTCGCCCCATGATCAGAAGGTCGCAGGTTCGAATCCAGGGCCGGTAAAGTTACCACTGAGGTACTCTTGAGCAAGGTACCGTCCCCAAGCACTGCTCTCTGGGCGCTTGTTAGCTGCCCACTGCTCCTTCACGGATGGTTTGAAGGCAGAGGTCAGATTTGGTTGTGGTGCACTGTGTGCTGTGCGTTCAGAATGACAAATTATCACTCACTTTCACTTTCACTATAGCACATGCTGTTGGACCATTGGAGGAAACCGCAGCACCCTGAGAAAACCTACGTGAACACGGGAAGAGCACACAAACTCCACACAGGAAAACCCAACGGCCGTCCCCGGGGTTCAAACCCAGGACCTTCTCGCTGTGAGGCGACAGCCCTAACACTCACACCACTGTGCCGTCCTTTTCTGCTGGTTTTTATTATATTTTTTAGAGCACTACTCTTGATGTAGGAATAGAGACGTCATTTCCCAATGCGAGTGTAGCCAGTAGGCGCCAATGACTGGCTGTCAAAACCTCCTCTCAACTACATGATTATCTGTCATTGGAAAACATATTAGAAAAGAGTCTCTCTCTAAATTCAGATAAAGGCTAATGACAGTTCGGAAAGAATTCTAAAGCCTCCTCCAGTGTTCCCTGTCGGTGGGCTGAAATTACATGGGGGCTTACAGCAGAGATAACTGCAGTCCTAACGTTAGGCAGGGAATCTAACCGTACCAAAGCAGGAACAGAACCTTCTACTGCAGAACTGCTCTCACCTTCTCTCATAAATCTGCGGCACTGGGGGAGGGGGAAATTACCCAGAAAACCTTTCACACACACCAGAGAATCTCCCCACACACACACACACTGACACATTCAGACTCACTCACTCACACATACTCAAGCTTTCTGCCTTTTAATAAAGCAAACAGCTGAAGCATAAATCTCTTGCCATTCATGATTAATACTATAATTGTAAAAACGGTTCGGTTCCCCTCGTGGGCTCCGGTGTCTAAGACAAATGCTGGGATTGGCCGTGTCGTGCTTCCATTTTCCCATTAAACGAGAGCAGAGAGAATAATCTCTGGAGAGGGAACGAGACATGCTTCATCTTTGGTTTCTGAGAGCACACTGGTGTGACATTCATTTTGCTGGCAATTACTGATTTTCCTCCTGCAAGGCCTTTATTGCTCTGGTACATCTCTCCTGTCAGCACCATGTGATAAAGGTGGCAATAGTGGAGTCTGTGTGTGTGTGTGTGTGTTTGTGTAGGTCTTTGTGGATTTGTTAGTACCTGACTGTCACATAAAAGAAACTGTTTTGTGTTTTTCGTGATGATATTTTTGTATGTGTGAAAATCACCTCATAAGAAACAACTCTTTAATAGAAAATAAAGCAAACGACTGCATTTATTTCAAAAATTAAGACTAGCTTTTTGGATTAGGATTAGTAAGTATGTAAATCTATTATTGTAGGTGTCAACAAAAGATTGCTATGTCTTGTTACCTTATCTTAAAGAGATAAGATAGATAAGGTAACAAGATATAGCAAGTGGCTTTGTACGTGTAGGTCTTTAGATCTTTGTAGGAACCTGATTGTCACATCAAAGATAAGAAAATCTGAGATTTTTAGTGTTACGTTTGCCTTTTGAGACTGGCTTTTGGTCACTGAGGTTCAGGGTTAAGTTTGGAGCAGTATTATGTAAATCTATTAATGTACAGTACTACAGGCTATTTTGTTATTTTGCAAGGAAAATGAAACGTACAGCTCCGGAAAAAAATAAGAAGACACTATTTTCTGACTTTGCAATATGTAGCTGTGAGTGTAAAACGTACAGGCTGCTATTCTTTTATGAGCTATTGCAGTTGCAGGTGTGTGAAAAATAAGAAAGCATATTTCAGCATAAGTCCATATTTTAAAATATAACTGCAATTCTGTTTTTATAGCAGCTATTCCATGTGTTATATGTGACTCTGCACAGCAAAACCAGTCACTTGTCGCAACGAGAAAAACAAGCGTTTATGTTGCGTGGGGTAAAATTTAGGATTTTTAGTTTTTAGAGTTTTGAAACAGTGGAAGGTAATTTAGCTGAAAAACTTACCCTTTCCATCCTGAAAATGTGACTTTCTTGAGGTGAGGAGTTCAATTCCAGCAGAATGTTAAAAGTTTCTGTTTTGACTGCTCTACTTCAATATTTACGGTAAATCCACTGGTTGACTAGCGTGAAGATATTTCTCCGGAATCCATCTTCGTCTCCCGAGTTCAGTTAACTTAACGCAGGTAGGCTATCCGTGTGGCGGTGAATGCAGCGTAGGCTAGCGTAAATGCAAACGTAGCCGCAACCGCACCGAGCGTCTGTGAGTGCTACGGTGATAGTCAACTTCTGCTGACGTAAGAGTATCAGCCCAGAAGCTTCAAAAATATCGGGTCAACTGAAAAATTACTCCAAGGAAGAAGTGCGGGCAGATTTTTACAGGCTAAAGGTGAGAATCCATCTGAAATTTATCGACACACATCCGAGTTGTACGACAAAGGCTGTATGTGTAAGGCTCAGGTGTACAACTGGGTGGAAAAGTTCAAGAAAGGCATCACTTCGGCCTGAGCTGGGAAAGACAGCTGTGTGGGTGCTCGTTGATTCAAGACCGATGAAGAGGTGAAAGAAGTGGTGCGTGAGTGGTTGTGAGGAAAACCACTGGAAACTGCTGGAGTCCAGGCACTTCCAATCAGATGGCGCAAGTACATTGAGAAGTCTGGGGACTACACTGAAAAATGACATCAGCTTTCTTAAGGTTTGTTCCATTTTCCAATAATTTTCATTTTCTAACTTTAGCTTGGTTCTCACTCATATAACACAATGAGGGTTTGCATTATTCTACCAGACCCTATGGGAGTAAAATATGAGGAAATTAAGGTTGGCTCAAGACTTTTGCACATATTTAGTTAACGGTGGTACCTTTAAAAGACAGCAAGATGTGATGATGTGTGTGTTACATGATGGAATGAATCTTATCGTAAATATTAGGGATTGGCCGATCCACATTTTTTCAGTTCCGATCCGATTTCGACACACAGCTGCAGATACAATATCTCTTTTTACTTTAAAATTATTATTAGGGATTTAGACTCGTTTCTGGGAGAAAACTACATTTTTGACATTATGGCGTTCCACATGAGAGTCGTATGGCATGATGGCGTTCCACACTATAACGCGACAAACACGCGTCCCGGAATTAACACTGAAAATATCAAGTAAATGGCTGTATTGTGAGTAGAACGCTGGTTGTTTTTGTTATTTAGCAGCTAAAATATAAGTTTTCTCTGTAAAAAGGTGAAGATTTGACTGAACTGAAATGCTTAGTGAATGTTGGATTTCCCTTGCTTTTACAATTTTTTAAAATGATCTCACTATAATGACTACTGTGGGGACCAACAATCACATATCAACACAGGCTTCCGAAATGCCGTTTAAACTTTTGATTTTTAATTCAATAAGTAGAGGTTCTCATTAACGAAATATCATTTTAAGTAGTGAAATAGATTACTTACTTTAATTTGTACTCAAGTGCAAGTAAAATTACATCCTTATAAATATGCCAACCTGAAAAACTACTTTCAATAACGTGAGTAGATGTACTTTGTAACTTCCACCCCTACTGATAACTAACAAACCTGTAGCACCAGCGTGTCTCGTTACCAGTGTAACAGTGTGTGGCGGGTTCTCATCCCACATTTCCGTCTGTGTGTACACACAGAAGCACGCACACAGCAGACAGTGACAGGGAGTGTGTGAGGGGTGAGAGTGCAGTGTTTAAGTGGGTGTTAGTACACTCCGATGACGAGGTTCCAAGTGGCCAGCGGCAGATGGAATTAGGGTCATAATCTCATTAAGATTCTGCCTGCTCTTGTTGTTAGGACAAGGTGTGCAGACACACAATAACAACACTGCACGCAAACGACTCACTGGGACAAAAAATAAAAATAACAGACATTGGAGAGTGTCCAGAGAGGGTGAGACTACCCTGGTTCTTACACCCTAAAAATCAACAAAATCCATAAGGCAGGGGAAAAACGAATGAGTTACGCTGCAAAAATCATTACAAAGTCTTTGTTCGTTAAGGCAAAGCTGCACTCAGAGAATGGTGAATTAAAATATAAGCTTAAAAATATAAATATAAAATATAACCTAGCTAATTAAAGAATTTAACATTTATTCTCAGCAACACTTTCATATCCGTATGACGCTCTCCTTCAACAGAAAGGTTAGTTAACACTAGGGATGCATGATAAAGGAATTATTGGCCGATGCCGATATCTGATATTTTCATGTTTACATCTGCCGATACCAATTCCGATAAATGAGGAAGGCAGAATCGAACGCAGGCAGAGCTGAGTGCGTAAAGACAAGATATTTTGCTCGCCAAAGTTCCACTTCAAGCTCAGAATTTTGAAAATTCATAAAAATTGCGCCCCAACTCTGACATTTCTGACAGTCCCATGTCAAGCGAACGAGAAAGTAAAGTCGCGGAGGGCAGAGCATTTCGAACATGGTGCAAGTTTTAAGAAAAAATCATTTCATCTCCTAAGTGGTGTACCAAGTAAAATAGGGCACGCATGACTCTCCATGTGCACTACCTAGTGCGTAGAGAGCCGTTAAGCTACAACCATGGCTAGCTCCTGAGACGCATACTACCACATAGAAAAGTATGATAAGAGCGCCTTAACTACCATACTATTAAGTGCGACAGGACGCGGCTCGGTACACAGCCCTTGTGCGAGCTCAAACATGCAATTAACTTTGTTTAAAAAATGTGTGTGTGCAGGCCAAGTTGAGCGTGTAAAGAGAGATTTGGAAGATATTTTGCGTTCCACTGCATGCTCAGAGTCCGATGCAATTATTGGCCGATTCCGATATGATTCCGATATTTTTATGCATCCCTAGTTAACATTAATCAAAGCAAGTTAGGCATAGTATGTGTCTTTACTTAACCCTAATAATAAAAATACATACATGCAAAAATACATACCCCCCCCGCATGTTTATATTACATAGATAATGAATTTGAAATTAAAATAATCAATGCCATGTAAAACTATTGTGATTTATATGTAGGTCTTTCCAATGTACATTAAAAAAGTTTTTAAATGCATTTTTTAATGAAAAACAAGTAATTATCCTCATTAAACTGTGGTAAATAACATCATTACACCAAATACTGATTGAAATGCTTAGTAATGGAGTTAATAATGAGATTTTTTGGTTTCTGACACTTTTGGATAATTAAACATGCCCAGGGTCAAGCTGACCAGAAACATCACTGGTGTTCCTGAGAAACAAACATAACAGAGGGGTTAATTGTTAGCAATGTAAGCATCTCGGATGGGAGCCTTATTCTAACAAAAAGGCACTTTAAGGCTAGCCAGCCATGGTGCTTGTACTCGTGTGGTAGTGGTGCACTGCGTTTAATCATTAACCCAAAGCTAAAGGACAATATCTGGGACTGAACAATGGTGCGCTGGCAAACTGGCAAACACTAGAAGTGAATAAGGACAGTGACGGAGGCTTTATACTTCTCCTGTTTGTGGGAAAACAGGGAGAGGAGTGAAGGAAGGTGTGGTTTAGAGGAGATAAAAATATATAAAATATGGAGATATACAGTAATACTTCGCCTTGCATCGTTATTTGGTTTCAGAACACACAACTTAGGTCTACAAATGACTCAAATAAATTAAATAAATCCCCTAAAAAGGAAACCTAGAGCCCCTATAAACATACCAAAACATCTTTAATAGTGCTGTCATATAGAAATACAAGTCATTCAGTAATGAAACTTTTTGGAAAATTTCTCTCTCGGGTCGCAGGGGGACCAGAGCCTATCCTGGGAACCACAGGCGAAAGGTGGAGACCAACCCTGGGTAGACGCCAACACACCGCAGGAGACACACTCTCACGCAATCACACTCTCACTCAAACATTACAGGGCTAATTTAGAGTCGCCAATTAACCTGTATTGCAGGCTTCTGGAATATGGGAGGAAACCAGAGCACCCGGAGGAAACTCACACGAACACGGAGAGAGCACGTAAACTCCACACAGAAAGGTCCTACGGCTGACCCGGGGATCCAACCCAGGACCTTCTCGCTGTGAGGCGGCAGCGCTAACCACTGCGCCACCGTGCCACCATTTTTTCCCGTATTATTTTAGAATTATCATAAGCGTAATGTCGAAATGACATGATCCAAGGTATTACTGTATTTTGAAAATATTTCTAGGCCATATCGCCCAGACATATATTCAGTGTCTGCACAGTTGGAGTGGACACAGCTGGTGGATCAGCAGGTGCATTATAGACTGGCTGTGTTTGCTTTTAATCTTGCTCACGTCAAACAATCTGTATGATCTGCTCCATTTAAGAATACAGTCAAGTATTCTCCTCATCCAACTAAAAACAGTATTAACTAAATTACTGATCTTTAATCATAATCCAGTAATGTGGAGACCAGGATCCAGGGAATATGATTAGGACTCAAATGAGAATCATGATCAAATTTCTACTGTGAAAACCCGTGTTAAGTTTCAGCTTTGGGGATATTACACATAGTCCACAGAGTGCAGAGGTTTGCTGTTTGAGCTGTAGCTAAAGATTACACACAGGACTGCTGAGTGGGCACAACACGCATTTAACACAACATCACGCAGCAGTTTAAAACCCCCAAGTCACACACATCTACGGTAAAATCCACACACACCCACTTAACTTTAAAAAAAAAAGTAGACAGAAGCAGATTGATCATTTATCATAGAACATTTGGATGTTCAGATGGTTAAAATTAGTTTCCATGTGTATTGTACTGTACACTTGAGCTGTGACACACCATGCAAGAAAGAAAGGAGGGAGGGAGAGAGAGTTAGATGGTGAAAAAGAGGACAAGGCCAGGAGTACGAGTGAAAGTAGAACAGGCAATTAAGGACAGCTCAGCCTCGATACCTACACCCCCTATCTCTTTCTCATCACATAACCTCTCCTGGCATCTTTCTCAACATTTGTGTGTGTGTGTTTGGGTGTAACAGTGCAATGACAGATAATACATAATATTTAAGAATGCGTTCTCTTAAAACTTGCAGTACTCAGAACGTTGTGCTACACCTGTTGAATGATCATGTGATCTCCTTTTGGCTCGAAGCTGGTCTATACGCTGAATAATTCAGTGCCAAGCTCAGCTCTTTAGCAACACACACTCAAAAAAAGCACACACACAGTGTACTCAAACCTTTTCTCCAGAATATCTCCTGGATGTCTCATAGTTCAATGTTGGGTCAAATCTGATTTGATATCTTCATCCATGAAATGTGAGAACACAAGACATGACCCTTAAAGAAAGATGATATTTTAGCAGAAGAAATTGATAACATTGAGTTCCTTACTAAACACAGGCACACACAAGGCAGAACAAACCTGGCCCCTGATATCCTTAACTGATCCAAGAGTTTAGTGCAGTTTTAACAAATGATGTTTTTTGTCCAGAAAGGGAAACTGAAGAACTGATATAGAAACATTTTTGTTCATTTACGCTACCCATTTGTTGTCACCATAAACAGTAAAACCACTACTTCATCTTTTCAAATGAAAGTGATCAAAAGTACAGACAAACACAGCCGCCAATTCCACAAAATGAACTGTGCCTTAAACACAGCAAAGGGACATCATCATTCAGGAATATTATTAGATTTCACTCTAATCATATCCACACTATCACTCAGAGAGGCCTTGTCGCTACAAAGCAAGGTGCTGGCCATTTCGGTATGATGGCCAGGGTCACACAGACAAAACTGAGCAACAAGGACACATTTTCTGCTTCTGAGCTTGCAGAAGGCAAATATGCAGTAATTTTATTGTTGGAAACCAGATATGAGTAACATCAATAACTACAGAAAAAAAACCCCACCGTCTATTAGTAGGGGTGCAATGGTTATGAAACCAAAGTGATATATAAATCCATGGTGTCAGATCGCAGTTTGGAGAAGACGGTACTGCATTCTGACCCTTTGCTGACTTGACATCAAATTATTTCCTTTCAGCATATACCATAAACATAAATTATAAAGTCTTTGAAGGCCAACACAAAAAAAAGGGAATTTTGCCATAGCATTTAGGCCTGAAAGCTGACATTTTAGTTTCGTTTCAGTCTGAGTCACAGCCTCAGAGATCTCCATGACTTCAGACTGCAATTCTCATCATCATCATTACTATTGTTAGACCTGGTTGATTCCAGAAAAAACTTTTTAACATGTGTTTGTTTGTCGGATCTCCCTTGTTTTGTTGAGGCTTGTCGGCGTGACACTGGTGCTTTATTAGGGTAAATTAAATAACGGCTGTTCCATTCCCAATACAACACAGCCTATAACCTACACAGCCATAAATTATTAATTAAACAGAAGGATTTTTGAAATGTATTTTAAGTCCAAAATATCCCAAAATACTAATTTATAATCATTTTGAATTGGCATTTCACCCACGCATCCCATGTCCTTGGCGCAAGCTATACATTAAAATGATTCAAAACAGAGAATAATTTTCCCTTTTTCACCCTCAAGCCATAAAAAGGTCCAAAACGTGCTCAAATACTGAGGTCCAAACCCAACCGTGGATCTGGAGAACCATTACACCGGCACTTACTGAAAATTTAAATAGAATCATAGGCCAAGGCTGTCAGGAAAAAAGAAAAGTCGAGGTCAAACCCTGGCGTCAGGTTAATCGCATGTGTGTGTGTGTGTGTGTGTGTGTGTTTGTGGCCATCCAAATGGTTGTCAGCTTGAGTGGCTCAGAGTGAGGAATTGTGCGAATGGCAGGACAGGACCCAGAGATCAAACAGGTCTAAAGAAGCGGCAGGTCAAGGTCGACCGAGCGAGCACTGAGCAAGAGAGAATCTGACAGCATCAGAGTTAGGTGAGAGAGAGAGAGAAAAAGAGGGAGAGAGAAAGAGGGAAAGGGAGAGAAAGAGGTTCCTACTGGGGTTTGACCAAAACTGTATGAAAAATTCAAAAGAATTCCCTCATGCAGGTGAAATATTAAAAGCAAACTGCTCAGGGGCACAAAGGTAGTGGCATGGTCTTAATCACGACTCTTCTGGTGACTAACACAAGCATTTCAGCCAATATAACCACTGCACCACCACCCTCGCCCAAACAAGGCTTGGGAGGACCCGTCTGAGTTGCCATGACTCCTGGCTCTGAGGTTGCTATGACGGCAGTGTCCTAGCACCAAGTCTCCGTTCCACCTTATCTTCATCGTATATCGAAAAGTGTGCTCAATGAATTGGGATCTAGGACCAGAATGCCGGCATGCCCACAACACTGCACCCATCCACGCCAACACAACCCAAGCTCTTCAACACAATCCTCTACCTACTAGAGGTAGGTGAGACGCTGACACTCCATATTGTATTCATTTAATAATGGAATAAAGCTCGGCGTTGGCCGTTATGCAACCCCGTGAGGGACGCAGTCTATTCAAGGACTCCTCTTGCCACATAATCCGACCCGTTTAATCCCACCCTCGGTACCGACTGTCCTCAAGCCATGGGGTGTGCAGCACACAGGGATTAAATTACTGCGCCCGCTGGCATGGCGCGCGTTGGGTTTTACTGTGAACTTTGAGGACCTTGATGCAACCAGCTTCAGCACTGTGGTGTTTCACATGTGGACAGACCTGTTGTGTGGCCATGTAGATTCCCAAGTGAACCACAACCCATCTCGTAACATGAAAAAGCTCAACACTGCTAGGTAGAACAAGCAGGTATAGTGCTGATGATGAACGCAGAACATCACTCATATTAGCATTTTAATTGTGTCAGTTAAGTCTCTACGCACTGAGCCTTTTCAGCACCTAATAAAATCATTCACAGTATAGTAACATTCACTTTGCCAGTTGGTGGCAGTATTTATTGCCGTCTGTCACTTGGAATTCTGAGAGATACCAATCATCTCCCAGTGCTTTTATAACATCTAGATCATTTTTACAGTCTAGTCTTGAGGAATCATACACAATCATTTGTGCACATCCTCACTTCAGCTACAACCAAATGCTCAAAATCTTTCTGTATCAGGCATATCCAAAAAGCACGAAAATTTTCAGTGTAGAGCAAACTGTTACAGCATCAACAAAATATCAGCAGCACAGGTGAATTCAGGTTTAAGGTGGAATATCGCAGGAGTGACCTTTTCACGCACCCAAGTTAATATTAGGCTGCACACGCGTTTCAAAGAATGTGTGGAGAAACGCTGATGCAATACTTTGGTTGAGCAAAGGAACCGTCTCAGACAAAGGAATGAAATACAGATTAAATAAGTGCTGGAACACAGCACAGCACACAGAGCATAACAAACAAATGGCAACTCTCTCCCTGGACGGTTTTTACTAATGCTGTCTAATATTGAAAACAGTTGAGTTTTCTGCACTGAAATAAAAGCATGATTTTAACCAAATGCCTTGAATAGCCTTATATGAAAAAATATTGATGTGTATTGGGGTGATTTTGTATTGTAGAGTGTCTGCATAGAAAACTCTGTTTCTTCTACTTAAATCAGACAAACGTTACAGAGGTATTACAGCCAAAATGGAAAGATGCACGAGAAGCTTCTAAAGCAGGACATGCCACCTCAGCTTTTTAACCGTTTTAAATTAAATGAAACTAAACTACCCGTGTTTCAAACATGTCGCTAAAAAATTTATGCACATAAACAAATCGAGTTGCACACTGCACTTTCAATGTATAATTGTGACCCGATCTGCCATAATGAGACGTAAGTCGGCGTTGTATTTGTTTAGATACGGGCCGATTATGTTGAAAAACTTCAAAAATATCGGTTTTTCCTTTTCGGAGACCAGATTAATTTTGAAGACCTTTTCTTTCAAATAAGACCAAAAAAGAAGAATCGATATTTTTGACTTCCGACTCATTAAGGCAGATCGGGTCACAATTATAAGTCATAGAATTTATATTGTATTTCACCCATAATGAGATTACAGGGTTTTTTTTGTAGATTTACAGTTGCCTTTTTCTGGATATTTTTATTTTTGTAGATTCTTCACATTTCTCTTTAATTGATTGAATTTTCCTGATTATCGAATGAGGCTACATTTCCACATGTATTTGTGTATTTATTAAATATGTAACAGAATTTCGAATCCTTGACGTTGCGCGTCCTACGGTGTGACTACTGCGCATGCGCACGTGGCGCCGACGCTAAAACGATATATCGCACTGCTCTAACGTGAACAAAAACACACGCCTCGTCCCCTGAAACCTCGCACAGGCCTTATTCTCAACTTTAAAAAATCATCTTTGACAGAAAACACATGAAATGTTTCGGCGTAAAAGCGACACCGCGTTATTGTTTTAGCATCTTCTCGAAGCTGACAGCTGACGGGACAAAGTTGTCACTCACGTGCCGAGGATCTCCTTGAAATCGAATATTTCTTTGATGTCGTCCACTTGCTTTTTCCACGAATCTTTCCCCGACTCTCCGTTCTCCTGAGCCATGGCGGAACCGGGAAGCCCGTAGATGGGGAGTCTACTAAGAGCCAGTTATAGTAGCGAGCCGTCGCGAATTCCTCCCCCCGCCGGGAGAGAAAACGCCGCGTTCCCACGCTTCGGGTTACACTTCCTGCTGCCGTCCGCGCGTACAAGTGACAGGAAAACAAAATCGAATCAAAGATTAATTTTACATTTATTTCTCTACTCTCCTCGCAGTTAGTCAGTCAGTCAGTCAGCCTCTCTGTCTGTCTGTCTGTCTGTCTGTGTCTCTCTCCCTCCTCCCGCGTCGAACTGAAGCGCACCTGCAGAGGCTTAAACGCTTTGACGTAACTGGCGTTAAAGCCACAGAGAGACACGGCTGGCGCTTCCCTCCGACGACCACGCCGCACGCGCCATTGGTTGTTGTGGCAGTGAGGAAGAGGAGGTGGACAAAGAGCAGGGTGAGGAGGAGGAGGAGAAAGAAGTGCCGGAGATGGAGGGGGAGGAAGAGAAGAAGGGAAAGAGGAGTAGGAGAAAGAGGAAAAAGAGAACGGAGAGGATGAGAATGATGAAGAAGAGGAAAAGGAGAGGGGACAAAGAATAGGAGGAGGAGAAGGGAGAGCAGGAGAAATAAGAGGAGAAGGAAGAAGAGAAGGGGAAGAAAGAAGAGTAGAAGACGGAAGAGGAGGTAGAGGAGGAGGAGGAGGAGAGAGATGGAAAACAGAAGGAAGATGAGGAGAATGAGGAAAAGAGAAGGAGAAAGGAGAGGAGGAGGAAAAAGAATGAAGAATAGGAGAGGGAAGAAGAAGAAAAGGACGATGAGGAGAAGGAGGAGGAGGTAGAGAAGGAGTAGAATGAATGGCAGGAGAAAGAGGAGGAGATTGAGAAGGAAGAAGTGGAGGATGAGAATGAGAAAAAAAGAGGAGAAGGAGGAGGAAGAGCAGGAAAGAGAGGAAGAGAAGGAGGAGAAAGAAGGAAGAGGAGGTTAGAGAATGAGGAGAGGGTGGAAAAAGAGAAGGAGGAAGAGGAGGGGGAGAGAGGACGAGGAGGAGAAGGACAAGCAGGAGAAAGAGTAGGAGGAGGAGGAGGATGACGCAGAAAAGGAGAAGTAAGAGATGGTGGAGTAAGAAGAAAAGGAGCAGGAGGATGAGAAGGAGAAGCAGGTGGAGGGGAGGGAGAATGAAGAAGGGAAGAAAGAAAAGGAGCATGAGGAGAAGACAGGAAAAAGAGGAGTAAGGAGGAAGAAGAATAAGAGGGAAGGGGAGGGTCTTGTTGCTGTTATAAAAAAATAGGGAATAAAAAGTAATATCATAAACAAACTGAATGCGCGTATGTGTGTGTATGTGTGTGTATGTGTGTGTGCGCGCTTTCTTTTTGATCTACTTATCTTGACTCCCATAATGACTAGACATAAATAATACTACATTTACCCAAAGCCGAACACTAACCTTAAACCTCAGTGACCAAAAGCAGATCGTTCACATCTCATCTTTTAATTTAATAAATAAAACCTATGCAGTTGTTTTCTTTATAATGGCTTTCCGTGACCAACATAAAGCCACAAAATCATGCTTTTATATAGACATATTCCTCCCTTTTAGGAGAAAACCAGGTCCTTACAACCACACAGAAACCATGCCAAACACACACACACACACACACACACACACACTGCAACACCAGTGTTAGACTGCAGGCCTGGACTGCATGTTTACCACTTGCACCCCTGCAGTGTCTGTCAAATACTGCAGACTGCTCTAGTATCAGACCTGAGTGTGTGTGTGTGTGTGTGTGTGAGAGAGAGAGACTGCTGTAGTCTGCTCTGCTCATGAGTATTCCAGCTGCAAACTACTGCAGTTTCTCAGCTCAGCAAAATCCATCGCTCCTCCTCATCCTCCCTGACAGCTCTGAGTCAGCACATTTGGCCAGTTTGATTCGACAGCACCTCCATCAGCCCCTCTCCACCCCACCACTCCTTTTTCCATGATGAAATTCACATTTCATTTATCCAGTCTCTCTCTCTCTATCCCTTCCTTCCCAGCTTGGATATGTATTTTACTCTCCGCTGAGCACCTACAGAATTGCACGTAGAACCGCTTTACACATGTTGACTCGGTATCTACTCTGCCTGCCTCAGATCTTTTCTGCTTAAGATACAAATTAAGTATGGTTGAACTTTAGCCAGAAATGTATTTTTTTGGCAAATGTAGTTGCTGATGATTTATTGTTGAATACCAGTGCAATACCACTATATCTTTTGCTTTTCTGTAGCAGAATCATGGACTGCAGTCCTGGAACACATCAATTTTTTTATCCAAAGTGTCTTCAAGGTTATACAGTATAGTACACAGTGTACACACTGTACTGTACAGTAGACACTTCAGTATGAATAAAAATCAAAATGAAGGCAGACATCTCACACAATCCTGACTCATTCAGAGAAGATTTGTTTAATAATGATGCTATAAAAATGAGTATCAAAAGTAAAAAATCATATTTGTCTTGTTGTTACTTGTAAAATAATTGTAACAATCTTAACCTTAATGATGGTCATTTGGCGCCATCTGCTGGATGAACTACATAATCGTGCATCAAAAATGTTATTGGTAACAGTCATTGATTTCTAAATAATAATAATAATAATAATAATAATAATAGGTTTGTTCTTTTGCTTGCTTCTTGAAGGCTGCAACCTTCCACCGGCAGTTGGTCGTGTATCGGTAGGGTGTTCGCCCCGTGATCAGAAGGTCGCAGGTTTGAATCCAGGGCTGGTAAAGTTACCACTGAGGTACTCACCGTCCCCAAGCACTGCTCCCCGGGTGCTTGTTAGCTGCCCACTGCTCGTTCACGGACGTTGTGGTGCACTGTGTGCTGAGGTGTGTTCAAAATGACAAACAATCACTCACTTACAAGACTTACAAGTATGAGTCCAGGACCTCAAAAAGGACAAGGACTGTGTTTGATCCTTTTCACTGTGGACACACACTGCTTCTGACTCTCTTCGCTGGCAGAAGGTTGCAGTCCATCAAAACCAAAACCTCAGGCCAGCTCATTAATAAGGCCAGAGACCAGAGACTTTATCTCCCACCCTGTACTGCGTTATTGCAATCATATATAGTCATATTATATAGCGTGACCAGATTTAAATTTGTGAAAAAGAGGACACTTAAACTTCGGGCCCAGACCATTTTTACCATATATTAAATAAAATTAAATGATCTACGTTTATATGAAAATACCCCCATACAAAAGTTATATATTATCAATTTAGTAAAGTTATACAAATTCTAAATATTGAATTATGATTACATATAGCATATTTAGTAAATGAATTAACTGGAAACTGTCACATCTATGTATCATTCGTTCACTCAATTTTCAAAACCCAAATAAAACAAACAACATGGTAAGACATCGCTTTCCACTGGATGTAGAATGAGCTGCAGTAGTATTTTAGAATGCCATGTCCACAGTTATTTTGGTGAAAGTAACTCAAAAGTAATGCAGAAGTGGTGTAAGAGTACCAGTATTCCGATATGTCTAATTGGTTCTCTTATCATGTTTGAATTTGCAACACCCACTTGCTGCTGGATCTACAGCCTACAAGCGGTCTGAGCTGCAGTTGCGAGAAGGCTTGCAATGCCAGATCGGAACTACAGTGTAGGTCTAGTCCACTGCAGGAAATAAAATTAGCTGTAGTGAGCAGACGCTATATGCACAACCAATCCCACACGAACAGACTTATTGCTTATTCAGTGATGTTCACCAAATGTTGAATGTCATATATTTGATTTAGCAGGCACAGGTATCGAAAGATCAGCATGATCTCACAGTAAAGCGGTGTTGAGGTGTTGAAGTCCGACACGGCTGTGGCTGTGTTGAGGGAGTTTAAAAGGATTTTGACAGCAGTCAGTGTTAAGTAATGCTGTAAGGTTATCCAGTAGGGCTGGGTATCGTTGCTGATTTCCTGAATCGATTCGATTCCGATTCACAAGGTCATGATCCGATTCAATTCTCAATTCGATTCGATTCGATATCAATTTATTTAGAGATCTCTTTGCGTCAATACTAGTTTTGCTTGGTTATAAAATAACTTGTTTTAAAACCGAAGTGTTGCCAAACATCGGCCTTTAGGCCACACAGTGATTTGAGCGGAGCAGCTTCAGCCACGGCTCTATTTGGTTTGGGTTTCGCCGGTCTCACGTTTTTATAGCTCTCCTTGCGGGGCCGCGAGAAGTAGTGCATAGCCGCAGGAAAAGATCGATCCGCGAATTTTTGAATCAATATCGTATTTTTCGAACGAGAATCGATATTGATCGGTGAATCGATTTTTTGAACCCAGCCCTATTATCCAGGTTTCAAAAACTGGAAAAAAAATTCATTCAAAATGTAGAAAAGTAATCCAAAAGTAATCAAATGTAATTAGTTACATTACTTTGCTAAAGTAATTGAAATAGTTACACTACTATTACATTTTAGATAGGGTAACTTGTAATTGGAACGCATTACATTTCCAAAGTAGCTTTCCCAACACTGCATGTTAAATTCGTGACTAACTGAAAACTACACTGCACTGGAACATTAAAAACATCGTTCTACATGACTTTATAGTCATGCAGAGAGACATCACACTGTACTGTATCTTCATTTGAATATTTAAAATGGGAATTTAATTTGTAATGTTACTTGGTGAACTGCTAGATACTTGACTGGAGTCGATTCTTAGTTCTTAGCCACCTTGAATCGAGGAATCGGTTCTTTATAAAAGCGACTCCCAGCCCTAGACGACGCACAGGTTGCGTCCGAATCTGCGAGCTGCCAGTGGTTTGGGACGCGGCCATTACAGTTATTTGATTTAAATGGTCAAAAAGGGTGTCGAAGTGTGAATTCACATTCAGAGATCCCGGACAATTCTAAAAACCCCGGCCGGACGCAATTTCCAGGTCTCAAAAAGAGGACATGTCCGGGGAAAAGAGGACGTCTGGTCACCCGAGCAACTCCCGCGATTATACTCTTAAACTTCTCAAAGTTCTCCCGCGCGATCTCAGAGTTGCTGGTCGTTTCAGCGCCGCAGCGTTAAGGACCATCGCTAAACTACACACCTGTGTTTAAACAAATCCATTCTGTTCTAAGGCCACTTCCCCTTAAGAACTCTAACTTATTTTAAAATACCTAAATGAACACTCCTGATGTATTACAAGGCTGAAATAATTAGTTCTTGATTTTATTATACTTTATTATTTTTTAATTAATCAAATCAATTATGCACCATGGCCACTTGCCCCAGTAACCCTCAAACCACGGTTAAAATACTTAGATAAACGGTCCTCACATGCTACAAGGCTTATTTTTCAAATAATCGTTGTCCTTAATTTTAAGGACACTGTCCAGTAATATTTGAACACACAATGTATATTTAAATAAATCATTGTGCTCTAAGACCACTAGTCCATGGAAACCAAACTGTTTTCAAAAAATTTACATAAACTATCCTCACATGCTCATATTTTTCAAATAACCATTGTCCTAAATAATTTAACACAAATTACATGTTTAAACAAATCTATGATGCCTCAATTGAGCACTTCACCCAGTAATCTCAAACTACCTTTAATTTACCACAGTATCACAGTAACACTCTTCACAAACTACAAGGCTTTAAAAAAAAATAATCACTGTCCTTTATTTTAGTTTTGGGGTTTTTTTTCCAGTACATATTACCCAAGTCTATTAAACACAGGTCTGTAATTTAGCGATGGTTCCTAACCCTGCGGCGGTGAAACGACCAGCAACTGAGATGGCGAGGGAGAACTCAAGTGTATAATCGCGAGATTTGCTAAAAATATATATATATATATATATATATAAAAAGTAAATTAAAAAAACAAAACAAAAAAAAAACCGGATGTTTCTTGCGTTGCTCCTACTGTAGAAGCAATTTTACGTTGATTTTTGATTCCATATAATTTTACTTATTTTAAATAGTAGAACGTATATGTGTGTAACTGAACGAAGGGGCCCCTTGGAATGATTAGACACAGGAAAGGGCCCCTTGGAGTGTTTAAACACAGGAAAGGGCCCCTCGGAATGTTTAGACACGGGAGATCTAAACTATACGTTGAAGCCGAGTAAAGGGGAATTTAATGAACCCCAGATGTATGGATGACCTCAACAGACTCCATTGTAAAGCAAGGGTATATAATGGGGGGAACGCTCAGAGAATGGGAGAGGCTCTGCAGACACTCTCCGGTTTTATTGATCACCGAATAAAATCGACAACTTCTAAAACCAAAGCCCGAGTTTTCGATTATTCTCCACTACACTACTTCTGTCAGTACGTTCGAATTAGTAAAAAGGCGACAATCGTAAATATTGTTGAAGTGCGCCACTTCCCTGAGTCCGTTGATGTGAAGAGATCACACGGAGACAGAGTTCAGTTCATCCGTTTATTACACCAGGTACCGTTTACAGATATATATCTGGAGACCCTGTGAGGTTAACCTCTCATCTTCTCTCCCCCAACAGAGTCTGCCTTGCAGAAGCAAAGCATGAGTATATATAGATACAGTTTGGCGCACCTTTTCTCAGTACTTTTCCACTGTCCCCCTACCCTGTTGTTACCTTTCTTAGAGACAGTGTTCACCAATGACCTTCTGACACCTCTTGGGGGGGCTTCCTGGTGTTCTAATTCAAGAGGTTCCAGTTCCCCTTGAGGCGAGAACCTCGCCTCCAACTGTCAGACCTTGCGGTTAGAGCCTGCATGTACACCTCTGCATTCCTGGAAGCTTACTTATCTATATTTTGCACAGATATATATGGTTATTGACACTCAGCTGAACCCTTCTCATAAGGCCTATTATAAAAGCACATTTATAAAAAGCATTATAGAAATATAACAAGGAATGAATGATAACCCTTTCCACAATATCAAACGAATGTCTAACTTTAAACCAGTTTTGTTTTACCTCAGCTATCGGTGTAGTGACTAGTGTCGTGGAGGAATCTCGAACACCTGATAGAATAAAAATGAAAGCAGTCTTACAACTGAAAATGATACAGGTGGTTCTCTTCATTTTGCCAAAGCAAGTAGCAAAACAGTACACGACACCCAACCAGTCCGTAGAACCACCCCGATGGACTGCTGGGCATCCAATTTTATACATCTTCTTCCCTGCTTGGACTACACCCACTTTTTCTTTTGTCACTCCCCTTGTCTTTCGCCACCATTATTTCCAATGGACGGTTCCACATCTTCATTTGCACACTAAACTCCACCAATATTTTCTTAACCAATCAAAAGAAATAAAAATAAAAATGATGATCTTTACTTGCATTTGACAGACAAGCTTACAGAGTTTACAGGCAGTTCATATACTGGTCAACCATAAAACATTATACCTGTCAGACAGTCAAGGACACAAACCACTCTGTGCCATCACCCATGGGTTTGTTGGGTGCATTCAACTCCTTATATGGAGACCTATCGTTAGCGCACACTCTTTGTATGACAGTGATTAATTTGGGGTAACTTTTAGGTAAGATATGTAAAATAATATGAGAATTAAGCAAAAGCAGAAAGACCATAACAGGATAATGTAATAAACGAAAATAACAAGAAAATGTTATATAATGTTACACACTCATGAATACGCTAAATAGTTGAGATAAAATATGATAAATCATAACAAAAAATATGATCTCACTTGTTTTTTACGAACAAGGTTACCCAATTAACAGTTAGTTGAAATACCGGCCACTATGACCTAGCCAAACTCGTAAGGTCAGTGTGCTCTAGGTCAACCAGATCATTAGTGCAGGTCTCTTAATGAGACCTTTCTCCTACCAGACAGTTACTGTATGAATATGTACGTTGTATCAGAGCAAATGTTTTCTTAAGGCGCCCAATTAGGGCAGATGTGTGTGTGTGGAGTTTGTTGGGTCAAAAGGATTGCGCAACAGGTGCATTTAAGGTCAGAAAGCTAATATACTGATAGGATATGTAGAGTTATATGAAAAATAAGTAAAATAATATGAAAAAATAGAAAAATAAGTAAAATAATATGAAAAAATATAAAAATAACTTGAATATAGAAATATTAAAATAAACATACAATAAAAACTGCCATACTAGGCACGCTCTTTAAAAAAGTGAAAGTGAAAACCTCTCACACACACAAGTGAAACCGCGCTCACACACACACAGGTGAAAACCTCTCACACACACACAAGTGAAAACCTCACTCTCACACACACACAAGTGAAAACCTCACTCTCTCACACACACAAGTGAAACCGCGCTCACACACACACAGGTGAAAACCTCTCTCACACACACAAGTGAAAACCTCTCTCACACACACAAGTGAAAACCTCTCTCACACTATGGCAGTTTTTAACACTTAACATATATTTATTTTTACTATTTAACATGCTCATAAGTGTATAACATTATCTTGTTATTTTCTTTCATTACATTATCCTGTCATATGTTGTTTTTACTTAATGTTTTTATAATAATATATAAACATATATGTTTTTACTTAATTCCCATATTATTCTACATATCTCACCAGTGTATTAGCCTTCTGGCCTAAAGTTACCCCAAATGCACCTGTTGTAAATCACTGTCATACAAAGTGTGCATGCCAACGGAAGCTCTCCACATAAGCTGTTGAATGAACCCAACAAACCACACACACACATTTGCTCTAAATTGGGCGCCTTCAGCTTAGAAGTTTGGTAAAAACATTTGCTCTGATAACACACCTTACAACGCACACACACATTCATACAGTAGCTGTTTGAAGTAGGAGGAGGTCTCATTAAGAGACCTGCACTGATGACACACACACACTCATATCTGTTTTGACATAGCACTTTGAACCTGCGAGTTTGGCTAGGTCACCTAGATAACACATAGAGCACACTTGCCGTTAACAAGGTGATGCGAGGTGAAGCAGGGACCAGGGAAAGGAGAAACACTGGGAGCAGCTTGTGGAGTTTAATGAGGAAACTAGAGAAAGGGCTGGTCCAGAAGTTGAGGGAAATTGAGAAACTAGGAGGGGCTTGCACTGAACACACACTGAATATGGACTCTGAATATGTATGCACTGAATATGATACGTTTGCTGTTAAATTTTACTTTATAACCAGAGCATCCTTCTGTTTGTATGGCATATGAGCACTAAGGCATATATTACCTTAAAATATCTTCTGTAGTTTGTAGTGTCTTTTGTAACGCTAATAATCAATTTGTCTTATTACTTTTGGTCATGAAGTATTGGTAGCGCATAAAATTAGAGATGACCACACCTCTGGGCTGGAAGTGGGGTGAGGCCAGGAGGTGTGGAAAAGTAAAGATGGGTGTGATCTGAAAGTAATGGATTCTGAAGAGAGGTGTATAAATGTAGGAACACAACCAGTCCAGGGGTGTTAGTTCCACGGACTGGTTGGGTGTCGTTTGCTGTTTTGCTGTTTGATGGGCAAAATAAAGAGAACCACCTGTATCATTTTCTGTTGTAAGATTTTCTTCATTTTATTCTATCAGGTGTTCGAGATTCCTCCACGACAACACACACAAGTGAAAACCTCTCTCACACACAAGTGAAACCTCACACACACAAGTGAAAACCTCTCACACACACAAGTGAAACCTTTCTCACACACAAGTGAAAATCTCTCACACTACTGGAAAGCATTCACACACTTTAGTAAAAGGTGTATGCGAAGGTATACATTTTCAGTTCTTTATGTGAGAGTGTATGTAAATGCTTTCACTTGGAAGTGTGTGCAGTTTTCAGTGTAGTATGTGAATAATTTTGGTTTCACATATGTGTATGCATGGTAATTCTGAATAAAGTCCCTAACGGCCCCTCATAACCCGGAGGAAACCCATGCAAACACGGGGAGAGCATGCAAACCCCACACAAAAGGGTCCTATGACCAGCCCGGGGATCGAACCCAGGACCTTCTCGTTATGAGGCAGCAGCGCTAACCACTGCGCCACCGTGCCGTTAACTTTAGTTGAACAAATCAATATAAAAAAACTCCCAGACTTTCTTTTTCTTTATATGACAAAAAGATAAACCCAGGATAAAGCAAATATTATTAAAGCTTTTGTAAATATTAATAATTTACCACATGACCTTTTTTCAAATAAAATGATGTGCTCATCACACCTCAATATTTGTATTATGTAAATAAACCTGATATTTTTAGTAATTAATCACGTATCATTGACTTGAAAAGATTTATTGTAAAAAAATATTTACAAGAGATGATAAGAAAAGTAACCAAACTTTCTGTAGACTTTTAAGCAAGTCAACATTTCATATATAGAGAGGATTAAAAAGTAAACAAAACATGTTACAATCAATAAAACACCAACAATTTAGTGAGCCTACTACACAGTATAAGCAGCATTAAACAACTTTGAAGAGAGATGTAAATACAGTTTTTGAGAAGAGAGTGTCACAAACTGGTCAGTTAGCAAACCGTAATCGTCACACTTTTATTTATGACAAATGTGCAGTTTTTATAAATATTCCGGCAATTACAAATCAAATGACCTTTTCCCAAGGACATGCGACCTACACACAGGAGGAGGCACGCTTCAGTCTTTTCTTTTCACGAGATTTACTAAAAGATTCCTCCCTTTTACGCTTCTGGCCTGCAGTCAACGTCTCCTGAAAAGATTTTAGCTTACTTTCTTTAAATTGTAATTTTGTCTTTGTCATTTTGTCCATCTTGCACATTACTTTAGCCTTTAACATTTTATGACTTGATGAGGTATGTGGTTTCGAGTACACAAATGAACTGCTCCACTGCTTATATACCTTCATCCTGGCTGATTGCTGATCGGAGTGGTGCTTGTCCACGTAAGAATTTGAGGTGGCACCAACTGGCACAGAGGAAGACTTTTTCTTTTGGTTACCTGGGTTCGAAGCAGCCTTTTTCCAGTCATTGTTATGGGAACCGCTGTCGGCACGAGATGAAATGGTGACACAAGTCGGAGCAGAGAAAGTCCTATTCTCGTCGCGCCGTATGTGCCAAACTCGTTCATCTAAGTTGCTCCCAGGGGTCCCATACAGTACAAGTCTCATCTCTTGTCCCCCTTGTTTCGTACCTTTAACCGATTTATTTAAAAACGGGGAAACCGATGGCTTCTTGTCTATCCGACATGTGTCTAATTTTTTCTGGACGGATTTAAGAAATGTGGTCATGTTTGGGAAGTATTTTATATCTTTGCCGTGACTGTCTTTCACGCTATCTCTGCAATGTTTTTGCTCATTGGTGGATTTTTTCATCTCATTACAGCTGGATAGAGCGTTATCCGCAGGGCCTGTCTCCATTTTGGAAGTTGTCGTTAAACACGACCTCACAGAAGACACGTTTTGCATTGATGACGTAGGGATTTCTGTTGCCTTTTCTGTGTCTCCGTTATCTGAGAGAGATTTCGGGAACGCTGTACTGGTTGAACTTGAAATCTTTGTCTTTTCTCTAATAGCTTCCAAACGTAAAGGTTCTAGGACTGGTGGATCCTTTGTTGGTGAGGTAATGTCCGATTGAGCAGCATTGTCATCTTTATTGCACACTGGCACAGCTGGTTCCAAAACTGGCAGATTGCCAAACAAAGAATTGCTACTTAGGCTCTCATCACCCGGATTAGGAGACAATGTGATAACAGATACATCGTCAGTTGAGTTGATCTCGACTGGTCGAGTTGCGTCCTCACACACCATTTCATCTTGAAGTTTTCCAGATTGCGCCTTACTTTCCACTTCATCAGCAATTATCTCAATATTTAGTCCACTCTCTGGGCTCAACATAGTCTCATCCAGATCTAAATTAATCAACGGTGTCTCGTCCCAACACTTGGGGCAGAAATAATCCAAATCAGAGACCACCTCAGTCACATGTGGACAAGTGAATTTGATGTTATTTGCAAAACTGTTGTTTTTAATCTCTTCTTTGCTGGATTCCTGAGCTAGAGAAGACGCCACAGTCAAGGTTTTTGACGACTCCTGCAAAAACTGGAGGAAGTCAGTGTGAAGGTGATTTTTGGTGCTCCCTGTGAAAATGATTTCAACATTGTCACACAGTGGGACTTCCAAGAGTATAGGGTCACTGGTAGAGTCTTCATCACCAGAAACATCATTTTCCTTATGTCTGTCATCAATGTCTTCATCATTTTGGACATTCTGAACATGGCTGCTTTGCTGTGAGGTAGAACTATTCGTTTCTACAGGTGCTTGCTCGTTGCTTTTCTCCAAATTCTGCTCAACAAGTTGATTGGGTTTTGATCTCTCAATCAATAATGCTGGGTCAGCCTCTGTTTTCGATAGTACTTCTGATTTCATGAAATTTGCAGTTTCACATACTTTTTCATTTACTAAAGGTTTACTGCCAACTGACTGAGTCACGTCCTTATGAATCGCTGCACTCAGGTCTTTGGCGCTTTCTTCACCTTGCTGATGAAATGTCTGTGGCTGTGAAGCATTTTTGGGCGACGTGACTTCATAGTCAGAAAAGGGCTCTGCAAGGACACTACCGATATCAGGGGGCTGCTCGCCGACATTCTGCCAAGATGACCTAAACTCCTCGACGGGTACAACAATTTCGTTTTGCAAAATGTGGTAATGTTTTTCCAGCACTTTAAGATCCTTTCGTTCGAAGCATTGAAGCACCACGTCATACTTTTCCATGCTGCATAACTCATAAACGCCATCCAAAATCCATTCTTCCCTCATCTGTTTTAGTGCTTTTAGTGCAATGTTTTTCACATCGCCATCCCAGTAAAGATCCATGATGCTCATGAAGACATCACTCTGCTTTTCGTTCACTTCTGGTGTGACCTCTAAAGACTTTACCAAAGCCCTCAACTCCCGGAGAGTTAAATTCTTCACAGGAATGTTGGGCGTATGAGATGTAGTGTTAACTGAAGGAGAGAGAACATTTTTCTCGCCTCTTTGTTCTACCGGACTTTTTGCCTTCAAGTAAGCAGAAGGCGTAGGTTCTTGAGACGGTTTGGGAGAGTCTGGAGACATGGGTTCAGGCTCAGACTCAGCAACTTTAATCACAGATGTTGGACTATTTCTAGGTGGAAGTACTTCCGAGTTTGGAATATGAGCTGTTAATCCATTTCCAGGCTTGTCTCCCTCTAGCTTCGTAGCACAATCTACAGGCAGATCCGGAGCCTTTGGCTGGGCGTCCATGTTTTCTTTCTCTGTGGCAAGAGTCCACACTGCATCAATCTTAATAGAAGAGTCTTTATCAGTACCTACGACATCAGGATCAGTGGCATGCTGGGAAATTGGTGGAACCACTGCTACTGCTTTGGCGGTTTGTTGTAACCTCTTTTGTAGTGCCATTACCACTTCCAGGCACTCATTAGGGTCCACACTGTACTGCAGCTGGGAACTGGTGTTGTGATTGTTTTCCTGCAACAACTTGGCCGGAGAGCGTCTAGAAAAGTTGACGGGTCTAGAAGGAGGATTTGGTAAGGTACTAGTGGAAACGTTTGTGTGTCCAGGATAGGAATGAAGTCTTGAATTATTGGTTGGACAGTTGATGAGTTCAGAATTGGAAGTTTTATGGGCGAGCAACGTTTTCAGAATTGTACTTTTCTGACCATTTTGACCATTTCTGCATTGCCGATTTGAGTCCACTACGTTGCCCTGCTGGACCGGCAATGACTGAGATCTCATTATGTGGTGTCCAGAAACAGGACCTGTGTTGGTGTGCTGCAATGCTTGTGTAACCATTACTCCACAGTTCAGCAACTTCTGAGAGCTGTACAGTGATTGATCTCTTTGATTTATGCTTTGCTGTTTCTGGTTCAGGGCAAGAAAACTAAACTGATCTGTGTACGATGGACTTGGAGGCAGCGTTGAACGCGGACCCGTATTCACATTGGGGTTGATTTGGTTCTGAATGACAGTGCTAACCCTGGGAGCAGGTGCATGCATGATTACAGATGAATTCCGAGTCTGATTTACGTTAGGATGTTGCGAGTGATTCTGAATAAAGGGATTCCTTTGCGTACTGTAGAGTGGAGGTGGAGGTCGAGTTATGTTGCCTTGCGAAGAAGCATGGAATTGTGGGCCAGTGACATAAGAAACACCATTTCCTGTTCTGGTCATGTGACTGGGAGGTGCTTCTTGGGACTGGGTTACAGGTTGCTGCATGTACTGTACATTGTTATGCTGTTTGTTATAAGTCTGATGCGAATGTTGACTCGATACGTTGATCTGTTGGTATTTTTGTGCGAGATTTCCACCGCCAGGACCGTGCTGGAAATGAGGACCAGATGAGGTAGACTGAGCATATATCGTGTTCATGTATCCCTGCTGCTGAGGGACAGTTGTTTGGGAAACATGGATTTGAGTTCTACTGTTTTGCACAGGAGCTCTGACTTGTGGAGTTGCATTTTGAAGGGCAACTGCAAAAAAGGCTGGGCCTCCTTGATGAACAGTCTGGGCAAAATTAGACCATAACTGAGCAGTCTGATTTGACTGCAGGTGCTCAGAATTGTTCTTGGGCGAGGAGGAGGAGGAGGAGCTGGGCAGGTTTGTGCCGATGACGTGGCAAGATTTCTGCTGATTATTCCTTTGGTCTGATGTCACTGGCGCTGTGTGGTAACGGAAAATGTAATTCCCAGGTCCAGGACGACCGTTACTGTGAGCCTGTTGTTGATTTTGCAAATAATTCCCTCTGACAGGTGGTGAAGTCCATAAGGATCCATGCCTCACAGCTGATGACACACTTCCTCCTTCATTTGATGATGACATTTCTGTAAGTAAAAGAAATAAGCATGAGGGAAATGCAACAAGATAATAATAATGCAGAATAAAATGTGCAAATAAACTGAGACATGACGTTAATAAGTGAATTTACGCTTGAGACTCACAGTCACGACATATGGCATTTAACCTGTTAAGCCCTGAGACTGTTTTACAGATTTTTGCTCTAAAAAAGATACCCAAAATAAAACGTGTATATCTCAGCAACCACAATGCCTACTTTTATTCTTTCGGTATCATTATAAAGGTAACACTTGTGTGGTTACTGTGGAATCAGCGCACATGTTACTGGGTCAGAATAAAGGAAGATGCAACACAGCAAAACATGGGAAAAAAAAAAAAAATCACGTTCGCAAAAAACAAAAAAAACAAACCATTATCTGCGTAATCTGCGAAGTCTGGGCTTTCACATGATATACGGTATGCATGGTTAGCCATAGTGGTATAGATTCTACAGCCACATTTCTTCCACGTGGACCTGCGCAGTGTTTTTGCTCTTTGTTTATTTATGTTTGGTGATGGAATTGTGTTATGTTTAAAAGTAGATTACCGATGAGTGGCTTTTTTGCTCGAGTGAGATTTCTACATACACGGTTTGAAAGGGGCGGGTTTTGGCAGTTTCTGCCTGCGAATCCTATTGGCCGATGGCTCCTGGTTTTGTGATTGACTGCACACTACAGACAGTTTTTACAGAAAACCCAAAGAGGATGGAGGAAGAGGAACAGCGGCAGGTAGGTTAAACACAAGTTATAGTTTATTGACCGTATAATTATTTAATTTTATAATTTAATAATTAGGTCTTACACATTTAATAAGCATGCAAGCAATGGCTCCCCTCGCCCACTTGTCTGTCCCCAATATAAAGTTTGCTATATTATACTTTGGTTTAAAATAAAAGCATTTACTATGTTAAACTTTGGCTAAATTCATTATATTGGTGTCATTTTATGCAATATGGGGCCGAATTTATCATTTATACAGTGATTTAGAGGAAATTTCAAGGTATTGAGATATATATCGTGTATCGTGATAAAGCTTAAAAATATCGCGATACTATTTTTATGCCATATCGCCCAGCCCTAGTCACAACGTCATATAAATTCAGATTTAGAGGATAATACATATATTGCCTAAACCAGAATAAGAATGGGGAAAAGGAGGGGAGGGGCAGACACGTTCAGTGAGACAAAAGGCACAAGCGTGATGCAGAGGGAGCTACAACTGTTACTTAAGCCAGGTCAGCAGAGGTCGTTTGTTAAGAGAACAGAGGCTCTCTTTATATTATCTCAAACAGGAAGGACATGGGGATGCTAGTTGTGGCAATCTGGCAGATGCTGTTGATTATAACACAAAGGCACATTTCATATCACAGTGGAGGTTTGCGGCGAGGGATGTGGGCTCTGGTCATTTCTATCCCCTTTTACCATCGACCGACAAAAGAGAGGAGAAGAGTCTAGACCTTTCTAGCCCCCTTCAAGAGGTCAAAGGGCACATGTAGTTCTCCATCCGGAGATCGTTCAGAGAGGCCCCTTTAACTTCTTACCCTAATGCTGTGTAGACAATAGACAGTAGACAATAAGTAAGTCATTCAAATCTTTATCACTAGCCTCCTTGTGCGTATTTTGACCCTAGCTTTACATTCCTAACCTTCACTACGTCATAAATATCATGAATAAAGGCTTTCTTGTCGTAAAATATACTGGCTGAACAGACCTAGAATTCTCTGTTCCCTAGCCATCAGTCAACACAAGACAAGGCAAGCTTATTTATAGAGCACATTATCATACACATGGGTCATTCAATGTGCTTTACAGAAACAAGATAAAATTTGTCAAAAGTTTAATGTAAAGATAAAAAGAAAAAGTAATGAGAAAATGAATAAAAATAAAGATAAAGTAGAAATTAAACGATTAAAATTGCTATAAAAATATTTAATAAAAACAGAGCAGATAGCAAGGTATAAGAACTCTTCTAGGATCCTATCCCAAGAATCCAACACAACTAAACAACAAATACATCTTTCACTGAAGAAAATATACAACAAAACCATCAGACTGATTTGGAATGTTTTTGCTGAATTCTGCTTGATGCAAGCTGACTGCAGTAGTGTTAACTTAAGCTGAGCACATCAACATGTTTTTAGAGTCTGATGTTGTCGTGGAGGAATCTTGAGCTTTAGCACGTCTTGAAATGAAGACTTTGCACAGCAGAAAAAAGGTTTAGGCGGCTTCTTTATTATCCATACTTTATTATACTACGCTATGTCCAGATTGCACCCATTTTGCTTTTGCACACCTACTGACCACTATTGTTTCAAAACCTATGACACTCATAATATATATTCAGTGTATGTGCCATCAGTGCGCATTAATCCTAAAACCTAAGTAAAAAACACCATAATCTCAGTTTAAGTTTATGGCTGCAGCATTTTACTGAGATTTTGATATGATCATAATCAGATAATATTCCCCAATCAACGCTAATCAATGATTCAGGATTCTTTATTTGTCACATGCAAATCATACAGGTACAACATGCAGTGAAATGTATCCTGATCCGCTCTTTTGACTGTGCAATTTAGGCAAAGAATTAAGAAAAAAATAAAAATAAATAAAAAGCAAAAATAAAAGAGATACAATATACAAACTTAACAATAACTTAATTCTAAATTCTTTTCAGTAGAATCATAAGGGGTTGATGAGGTTTAGTCCTGTTGTTTTCTGATTATTTATCATGTTTTCACTTCATTCTTTTACTAATTCTTTACTTGACTTTTTATTTTTGACATTGGGACCCCAGACTTGCCGTCTTTGAAAACGCTTTAGTTTATGACCTTGCAGGACACGGTTGTTCCCAAAACCTCTAGATAAAAAGTAAACAGAGTCTGGAGAGCAACAGAGACATTGTAACGGTGGCTGGGTAAACGCCTTTATCTCTCTCTTGATCAACTTTTCTAGGATGTGGGATTTAGGAAACTGGCATGTGATCCTCACAAAAATCCATCGCACGGAAAAGACTGAGACAAAAAGTGCATACATGTGCAACCAGCTTGTTGTAACTTTTTTAGTTTTAATATTTTTGATTAACCCTAACCCCTAAAATTGTGTTGGTTTTTCAAATAAATAAATTCATACCTTTTTAGCATCTTTAAAGTAATAAGTTACATTATGGGTGGAAAAGGGTTTAAAATGATTTATTGTGGCCCCATTTTCATTTCTTTCCATGCTGCATTGTGTGTGTGTGTGTGGTTCATGTATGAGAAGTGTGCAAAAGTCCCTCAATATCATATATGAGGGAAAACGTGTCAAAATCTAATCATCGGTATATTACTAAAGTAACAAAAACGATCAGTGTCAAAAAACTACCATATCTGTTTACATTCGACCAAATTCTCACAAATTATGGGGTTTCATCAATTAGATTCATTCAGAAGATAGTAATCAGAAGGTTAACACACACTCCTGAACAAAATCTTAAGCCCGGAGAAAAAATTAAAAGTATTCGCATTTTGCACGAGTGGATCATAACCAGGTTGTTAGTAGAGCTTCAAAATGCAAAAAGACGAAACAGGAGAAAGAGACAAAAGATAGAGAGTAGGCAATTCATTGAAAACTGCTTTTAAGTTCAAACAGGCTGTTCATCAACTGATCAAAAGTTTAAGACCTTAGCCTTTAAAAGGCGGAATCTGCGCAAAAATCTGGCTTTCATGTCATTTTCTGTCAGGCAATGTTGTAGAAGCAATTTTACGTTGATTTTTGATTCCATATAATTTTACTTGTTTTAAATAATAGAACGTACCCTAGCTGTGTATAACCGACACTTGCTGTAGCCAGCAGAACTGGGATCTGTGTGTGTAACTGAACGAAGGGGGCCCTTGGAATATTAAAACACAGGAAAGGGCCCCTCAGAATGTTTAGACACAGGGAGGTCTAAGCTATACGTTAACACCGAGTAAAGGGGAATTTAATGAACCCCAGATGTATGTATGATCTCAACAGACTCCATTGTAAAGCAAGGGTATATAATGGGGGGAACGCTCAGAGAACGGGAGAGCGTCTGAGCGTTACCCTTGCTTTACAATGGAGTCTATTGAGATCATACATACAACTGGGGTTCATTAAATTCCCCTTTACTCACAGCAAGTGTCGGTTATACACAGCTAGGGTACGTTCTATTGTTTAAAATAAGTAAAATTATATGGAATCAAAAATCTACGTAAAATTGCTTCTACAATGTCAGCTGGCTGCAGGAAACACTCTGATCAAGCATGCCTAAACAAATGTAATTTTTGAAGTGATCAACAATAATGGTGAGGCTACTCACTACTGAGACACTTTTCTGACACTTTTCTTTCTGTTCTGGGTTTTTTGGTCTACAATCTTAAACTTTTGATCAGCTGATTAAGCCTGTCTGAGTTTAAAAGCAGTTTTCAATCAATTCCCTACTCTCTATCTTTCGTCTCTTGCTCCTGTGGTGGATTTTTCTCTTAGCCACCTGTAGTTAAACTCACAAGTCAGAAATAAGGGCAAACATCAAGAGTCTCCATTATAGGAATCACCCTTAAACCCCTGCTTCCCTGCTTTTAACATGCTATGTATGGGAATCCCCATTTGATATGTCCAGTTACTCCGATGTTCGACATTATATCTGTTATATGATTATATGCGCTGTATACTCTGTTTAGTCTGTGCTGACACAGGATATGATAAATCTGCTTATAGGTCAAGTTCTCCCACCATAGTCCTTGTGCCCCTGAGTAGTAATTATCCATAACAATGTGTCAAAAATAACGTGATTTATGACCCCGTGGATTCATGTCTATGGTAGACGGTGTTCAAGGATGTCTTGTTTGACGGCGTGTTTCCCTGTCCTGATTTATGATTCTTTCTGTCTCATTGTACACACTCACACCCATTCTCGATGCTCAATATAGCTGGTGACCTTGACAGATTCCAATATATCATAGCGACTTTTTTTCAGACAAACACCCCGAGCCGGAGTAAATGTGGGCGGGCATCTGGAATCCCCACCCATCATCTATAAACATTAGAGGTCTAGGCCTCAACCACTCACAGAGACCGACAATTCAACAATAGCTGTTGCTAGTGGACGGTTGCAATGGCTGAGGAGCGCCATGACGATGAAGTAGGGTATATGGATGATACCAGCTGCAAAAGACTGAGACTGTCGACATGTATGATTCCGCGATGCTGAAGAGTGATGCTGGCCGCATGGGGCGCTTGTAGTCAAGTCTATAAAGATTCATGTATGCACCATTTCTGCGACACATCATCGATGAAAACGGAAGAGTGCAACGGATGTCAAGTCGACCACTCCAGCCAGCTCCAACACCCATGCCTGGGATGATTGAACCACACTACGCCGCATCGATGACATAAAAGAGACTTCAAACCCGTGTTCATGCGTGTTATTACCGAGGTCTTGATAGCTAAGGTGAGAAAGCAGAGGGTCAAAATACTGCTGCCTGCATGTACAAGGCGGTCAAGTGGTTCAAGACGGCGCGACATTGACTATCGACTGATGAATTTTGAGCAGTGTGACAGCCAGTGTATTTTCTTGGTCACATCTATATAGGCCTCTTTATCCTGATACTACGATGGTAGCTGTTATTAGGAAGTTACCAATCAGGCAACGCTAATAATATACTCTCTGAATTAACCGGCCAAGTAAATAACGCCTACATTCTACCTTAATAGTCCTATTGAAGCGCCAACCACGCTATAGCCTTTAACTCACTACCTGTGGCAAAAATGGAGAAATGTTGTATTTATTTAACACTAGCTGAAAGTGTTTGTTGAAAACTCTTTTGCCACGATCAGATTGTAACTTTTGAGGTGCACGCCCTCCTTCAGAATAGATTCGAATGTTGTAGCCACCTCGGTATCTGGGCTCTTTACTTTTAAAACACGACTCCACGCATATTTGCTAAATACATCTATACAGGTCAACATGTATTTGTAGTTGTCATTCTCTTGCATACGCCGGTCATATCACCAGATCGCATCTAAAACTGCTTGTCTATACCTATACACAATCACCTTATTTCTGTTGTAGTTAAGACGCACGGTTTAGAAGCGTGAGAAGGCTGCCCTCACCTGATAACCACACTGTGACCTGTTTGTCTGACAAACGCTGTTCTCAATTTCTTAAAAACACAGCCGCTTAATCGCTATGCACACTAAAGACCCTCATTAGAGGGTGTATAGTAACAGAATTCTAGAAGGTCCGACATGGTGCAGAACTTCAGAATAAACAGATTTAGACTGATTTGTTCTACGGCATTTATTTTCTACAAATATGCAAATACAGTTACAACAGTTTATCATTCAAATTTCACAAAAGAAGACCCAAAATCAAACACCACGAGTACACTTTCTGACTAGGACGGCTATGCCGGTAGCACACACTTCACACACGCTTTCGCAAACTTCTTAAGCAGTTCACAGTTTTCAGCAGTCCATATCTTCTCGAAAAGCGATACAGAGGGCTTGTTTAGATGTTTCCTCATGATGTTATAAACAAAATGCACATACTGGCTGTCACTCTGCTCAAGAATCATCCAGTCAATAGTCAATGTACGCCAGCCTTCAACACGCTTGACCATAGCATGCATGCAGGCAGCAGTATTTTGACCTCTGCTTTCAAGCACCTTGGCTATCCAAGACTCGCACAACACATTTCATGAACACGGGTTTGAAAAGTCTCTCTTTTTATGCTCAATTCACGGCATGCCGACGTAGTGGGTTCAACTCATCCTACAGCATAAGGTGTTGAGCTGGCTGGGTGGTCGACTGACATCCGCAATTTCACGGCAAGCCATCGATGATGTGTCGCAGAATGGTGCATACGAGATCTTATATTTGACTACAGCGCCTCTATGCAGCCAGCATCACACTCTTCAGCACCCCGCCGAATCAGCCATATCGACAGTCTCAGCTCCATCGCTGGTGGTCATCCATATACCACACTTCGACACAAAAAATCGCTACTGTGGCGCCTCAGCCATTGCAATCTCAGTCCCTCACTAGCAGCTTAGCTATTGTTGATCTGTCAGTCTTCTGTGGTGGTTGAGGCCCCTAGACTTAATGTTTATAGATGATGGGTGTGGGGATTCCAGATGCTCCGCTTCCACATTTGCTACCCGCTCGGGGGGTGTTTGTCTGAAAAGTCGCGACCTTGATATCGTGGAATCTGTCCAAAAGGTCATCACACCATTTGAACAATCTGTCTATTTTCTTGAAAACCTCGTGTAATGGTAAGCACATCCATCCAGAGATACATCACTTTCAGGTCTTTTCATAGGACCTCTCGACATCTATTTCCTCACCATTCCTCAACTGCATATTCTCCGCTACACATGTAACAATCCCTAGGGCCCCGGCCTTCTCAAGACGCATTAGGGCAAATATATAGTAACACTTTTGAAGCCAAAAGCATTGTCCCACAGCACTGTAGACAGGGTCCAGACCTGGAACTTGAAGGTCTTGCCATACTTTATTCCTGAATAATTTCCAATCTTCGGCACCGAAAGATATGTACTCTTCACCATCAGTAACCCGTGTGTTATATGAATCTACGGTGTATAATTTCACACAGCGTAGGTTTTGTCGAAAACATATCCGCTAACACGCCTGCCGGATGCTACACCATTCGTATTCCACAGTATATGTATATTTTGTAGAAAACGTACTCAGACTTTCTGGGTTTTTCTTTCTGGGAGCAAAAGGTTTTAGAGTCCCGAAAAAGTCGAATCGGTGAGTAAGATCTGTACACTTATAATCAGCGCCTTTGTGTCAGATGATACATCCATCACTACAGTCAGAATCGCTGAATACGCAAGACACCTAAAAACCACTATATATGCATGAACACACACACACACACACACACACACACACACACAGTATGCCATTGTGTCGTCCTTAACAGGCAGGGGTCTGGTCAGGAAGAAACTATGTTTTATAACACCTTAACACCAGGTGGTTTAAAGCCGAGGGCTTGGGAGGTGAGTGTGTACAATCAATGCAGAAAGAATCATAAAATCAGGGACAGGGAAACACACAAACGACATTCTACACACACACACACACACACACATACACAGAGTAAGCTTTGGGGTCGCTCTTTAACAGGTAGGGGTCTGGTCTGGGGGAACCGAAAGGTTCAATTTTTAACAGGCTTTCATCTTATCTAACACTTTTTTAACACCTGGGGTGGTCGGGGACCGAGGGTCAGAGGAGGCACGCCAGACAATCATTGCAGAAAGAATCATAAAATCAGACAGGGAAATACCCCATAAAACAAGACATTCTACACACACACACACACAGATACACAGAGGGGGTTTAATGGGTCGCCTTTAACAGGTAGGGTCTGGTCTGGGGAACCGAGTGTCTAATCTTTTAACAGGCTTTTGTCTTTATCTTACTTTTTAACACCTGGGTGGTTTGGGGACCGAGGGTCAGAGGAGGTGCACGCTGCATAACCATTGCAGAAAGAATCATAAAATCAGGACAGGAAATACCCCATAAAACAAGACATTCTACACACACACACACACACACATACACAGAGTAAGCTAATGGGCTGCTCCTTTAACAGGTAGGGGGTTCCTGGCCTGTGGGAACCATGTGCCTAATCTTTAACAGGCATTGTCTTATCTAACTTTTTAACACCAGGGCTGGCTTTGGGGGTCAGGAGTCAGAGGAGGAGTGAGTGTGTACAATGAGACAGAAAGAATCATAAATCAGGACAGGGAAACACGCCGTCAAACAAGACATCCTTGAACACCGTCTACCATAGACATGAATCCATGGGGTCATAAATCACGTTATTTTTGACACATTGTTATGGGTAATTACTACTCCCCTGCTTTTAAAACCTATGGCTGAAGCTTCGTGTATTATGTCATAATCCTTTCACAAACTGTATCGTATTTCACTAGACATTTTTTGTTAACGTTTCCGGATATTATATTGCACTTTTCTTTTTTGTTTAACCCGTGCACTTGAGAAATATTGGTGGCAGAAACCCCACGCCAGCTCAAGGCTAGTCATTAATGGTAGCGCGGCTGGGACGCGTGTTTTGCATATAAGATGTGTTTACAAAAAGTGGGTTGTGGTTTAGATAAGATGTTGTATAAGAAACGGGCACAAGCCAGATCAAGAGGGAATTCCTTGGGGGCTGGCAGGCATTGTTTGATCGGTCTGAATTAATGGTGATTCTGAAAATAAACTTTGCCAACTAAAACCTCCTGCTGTAAAAGCGTATTTTTTGACTCTGCTCAAAGACTTTTTCTCCACCACATCTCCAGTTGTAACAAAATTTAATCTCGTGAGGGGAGTCTCGTCTCATGCACTTCTGTGAGTGCTGTCCAGATGTGCAGTAACAACATTTCCTCAGGATGTAACACAAAATGTCCTTAGTCGGTGCCGTCAGCATTTCTTCTTTTATATTGAACAAAGTTTAGAAAACAGGAAACTTCCATTCTCTTGTGTTTTTTTGTTTCTGCTCTTTGCTCATCCAGACTACAAAAACAGGAAACTTACTAAATTAACCTAAGATCATCTATAAGGTGTGAACCATAACAAAACCCCAACCATCAGCACATCCTATTACTAAGAGATTACACTTTGGAATTACACTTCAAGATGGATAATGAAAAATTTACTTCACACTCCTGTTTCTTCTTTTTGCATTTTGAAGCTCTACTTACAACCTGGTTATAAAGGTGATGCAGATATGACTCAGGAACTGAGTTTTAAACTATTTGTTTGTCACCTTTATACACCGTGTGTGTATAAAATATTCTTTATATTCTGTAGATAAACAAACATATAAATGCTATTTCTGTAATTATGGATCACTGCATGTGGTGGATTACAATTATATCCTTATCTGACTTATGGTTTCTAATTCATCTCTTATTAAAATTAAAACCAACCAATATTTATAGTTTGTATGGTACATTTTGATGCACAAATACTGTATGCAGACACTGTACTTTTAGATGCCCGGCTCCTAAATGCACTGAAATATAAAGCTAATGTAATTTTTGACAACTTTGTATACTCCTACTAACTGTGATGGAAAATTTATTAAATTTACTGTTTGTTCTGCCAAGTCATGATGAGCTTGTATTCTTCTGGACTTGATGACCCTTCGAGATCACGTATTATCTTGGTGTAACCTTTTGTGCTCATTCCAATAAATGTTTGTTATAGTGTGAAAACAGTTGTATCTTAGAATTACTCTGCACCTGCAGCTGTCCTTTCTGATCTTCTCTGGTTCTGAGAAGCGCAATGATCTTCTACGAGATATGTCTAGCACCAGGTGAGTACGTGTCCAGTTTTTGTACTGGATTTTGTTATAAATACCCATGTGTAAAGCGTATTTATAGTCGTACCTTATTACAAACTCAACTACCATTTAACTCTGTCTGAGTCTGTAGGGTCAGATCTTTGGGTAAACAGAATTTCCACCACATAACAATGATGCGCGGTACTATCGACATATTCGTCACTTTCTGATATACTCAATACTACTAATGCAGGGATGTTTAGATATCTGTGGCATGTAATAATAGCGTTTGATACCTGATGCCCTTCTCAAAAGTTTATCAGATGACATGCTGTATGGTATATGGTAAATACATGAATAAACATACATGCACGAAGCCCACTAGGGGGAGTCAAAAGATAAAAGGCGGGTGGGATTTGGTCAAAGAATCCACTACACAGCACAATAAATACATAACATGGCGAAATTACACTAATCTATATGTAACTTAGACTTTATAGAGATACAGTTTATCATTTAATAGACTGCCTATTTAGATCTGCATATCTTATAGATTTTCAATGCAAAAAGACAATTCAGGACTGCAATAGTGGCACACTTCATATAATAGTCGCATACTTCATAATTAAATTGCACATATTCTTTTTCTACATTTAGTTCAGAGTTTATCTCTATAGTCTATTTATATGTGCATATTCTATGTGTCTTCTTTGTTTGGTGTACTCTGTTTTAGTGTACTTTGTTGTCTCTCTTCATATATTTATATAACTGTTTTATACTGTGGGGGTAAAAGTTAAAGGAAAATGTTCGTGAGTCCGGTAGTGTTTGGAAGAAAGCGTTTCCTGTGGTGTTCCCGGGGGACAACTGAGCCATTTCCAAAGCATTAAATAGAAAATGCAATGAAAACTACGCAATGAAAGTTGAAATAAATCAAATAAACTTAAATTTTCCTAACGATACAAGTACTCAATCAAGTCTGTAATTTCCAGTTTCAGAAAATATTTCAGTTTGATAATTGCGTTTGGATCACATTGCGTTTGATCAAACGTACACTTTTCCCGTTACTTTATCCTTATGATTTTATTTATTTATTTTTTTTACTTTTTAGGGCTTCCAATACAAACTCTCTTTCATTGTTGTTTTTTCTTTAAAGCTGACAATAAGTTTAAACTCAAAATTGCAAGGATTTAAGAGTATAAACAGAAAAGGAAGAAATCTATAACTAGGCTGGCCCAAAAACTCGTTCCGGGGTTGAAATAAAAATAAACAAAAATAAATGCAACTTAGACAAGACAGAGAACAATCTTACCGATGATTCCTGAAGTTCCAGTTGATTTCAAATCGTTAATCCAATAATTTTTCGTGTAAATCGGGCGTTGGAGCTGCAGCTGTAATCCGCATGTGTGTAAACTGTGCTTTGATTCCTGAAACCGCCGCGACGTCTCCACGAGCAAACGCCGATGCAGTGACGTCAGAGGAGGATCCCTCAGGTCAGACCAATAAAAACCACGGACAGAAGCAAATGGTCAGGGGCCTGTTTCAGAAAGCGGGTTTAGTTAAAACTCTTTGGGCCAGTTTCCCATAAAACGATTAAGCCTAAGCCTAGACTATCTTTGAATTTCAGTGGTGAATCTCAATTGTATCTGCAGTTTAGTCCAAGGCTTAGGCTCAATCTACGTTCAGGAAACTACCCCATAGACTCCGAGTTAAGGGCGGGTTTACACTGTGCGATTTTTGGCCCATTTTCAGACGATTTTTCACTCGTGCGACTATTTTGGGGATCGGCCCGAGTTTCGGCTTAATCGTGTGTCGTGCATCGTGTGGTATACACGGGGTAACGAGAAGTGATTAGGCAAGGCAAGGCAAGACAAGTTTATTTATAGAGCACATTATCATACACAAGGGTTATTCAATGTGCTTTACAGAAACAATATTACAAAGTAATAAGGAATAAAAAATAAAGATAAAAAAATAAATAAAACGATTAAAAGTGTTATATAAACATTTTTAAATCAGGCAGAGTAAGATCAATAAGCTCAGCACTCAAGTGTGGGAAAAGATGAACCCCTCACGACCAGCTCCCGATCAGCAATCGTATGGTCGTAAGAAAATCAAACCTGTTTGAAATCCTGGTCAGTACGGTCTCGTAGCAAACACAAAAGTGGAAGTGAAATTTTAGACGAGACGGAGCAGCAAGGCAGCGCGTTCTTCTTCTGTTTACGTTGCAGTTCCGGACACAAGAGTCTGACGTGTCGTGTTTGGACGTACAGTGTGAGCAGTCAGGTCGCATCAGAGCATCGGGCCGTATAGTGTGAGAACATGGAGGGTGAGCTGCGAACTTTTGTCCCCTGCGATTCACTCGTACAGTTTAAGCAGGAGCTGAATAACGCGACAGAAAATATCGCACAGTGTATTCCCAGCTTAAGCCTGTAATATACTTGCTGTTAACTATGTACGTACGTACAGGCGCGATCCGTATCCTGCGTTGTTGTTTGCGTCGGCTTTTGTGCACGTACTCAAAAATTAACGGAACGTATACGGAGATGCAATACCTGCGTAATTTATAGGGGGCAGTGTTGCGAGAACTGCACTCAAAAGTCAAGAAAAGAATTCCCCGTTTTGCTGACGAGATCCATCAAGTGGTCGAACGTACCATCTCCGCGATTCGTTTAATTCTCTGGTGCTGTCTCAGTATGATGAAGATTAATGTTTCTTCGAGTGAAGACACGTTTGTTTGGAATAACAGATGACGATTTTAAGATACAGGTATTCATTCATTTATTAGGTTTGCGGCCTCGACACTGACTCCTGGTGGTAAGGAGCACACACTACAGATTACGACGCACAGTACGGACGCAAGAATAAATATAACTGCAAGCAGTGATTACGGGGGCCATGCAGTGATTACGGGGGCCATGCAGTTTGCAGCTTGATCAGTTTTTGGCGAATCGAAGTGGACAGACGTTGAAATGTGACACGTTTCATCCTTTTATCTAGGGTGCTACGCTTCAAAACTTATTAGGTAAAATGCAAAATAGCTTATTACGGCGCCACCAACTGGCAGAGTGGTGCAAATTTTTTTGCCTGAGTAGAGGGAGGGGTACCAGACCTACCTGCCAAATTTCAAAGCTGTAGCCCACCCAGAGCCGAATTTCTATGACACTCAGTGTGTGGCATTGCAGTCCTATGCCAAGCCGACCACATTTATTTGCATATTACATAAAAAATGAAGGCCTAAATTAAAAATGTGCTCAATAATAATTAAAGAAGAGTGTCTTGGGATTCAAATGATACCAGTTGCATGCAGATTGGACAAAAATCCAGGGACTAGTTCGAAAAAGATGAGTTTGATTTTATGCAAATTAGCGAAAAATCAAATATGGCAGAAATAGATGCGAGGGTCTAAAAAATTCGTCTTAAACCATGGAATAAGATGATATAAGATTTTTGAGAATCGGAACTAGGGTTTAAAAATTATTAGGAAAAATGCTAAAATTTTTGGAAAAACGCAAAATAGCTTATTTTGGTGCAATTTTTCTTGCCTGAGTAGTGGGTGGGGTACCGGACCTACCTGCCAAATTTCAAAGCTGTAGGTCTTGCAGTTTTTTCTCCACAATGCGTTTTAAGGCAGAAAAAAAAAAATCCTAATGATTCCAATAGGTTACCACTGCGTGGCCCTCTAATCAGCACAAACGTTAACAACGCAACTGTGTACGGATACACATACGTAGCTCACAGCAAGTATATTCCAGGGCCTAAGGGAAACCCGGAGTTTCCGGTTTCAGAAAGCCAGTTCAGCCTAACTCTGAGTCAGTTACTGTGGCAACATACTACGTGAAGCTAATCTGCTCGCTCGCAGCTTTTATTCCAGTAACTGTCGTGGAGGAATCTCAAACACCTGATAGAATAAAAATGAAGACAGTCTTACAACAGAAAATGATACAGGTGGCTCTCTTTATTTTGCCAAGCAAGCAGCAAAACAGCAAACGACACCCATCCAGTCCGAGTACTGAGTACGCCCACAATTTGAATTAATATTCAAACCTTTCATCTGCATCTTTGCAGCCAAAAAGGCTGTGCAATCGCGACCATGACTTTTTAGCTGTGCTGGTCTACTCTTCACAGCCAAACGAAGCCTTTGTTCATCTGAGAAATGTGCTTTGAACGTAGATATTTTATACTGGTGAATTGAATCGAATGCTTGCTATTGACGACGCAATAAAACATCCATCGGTTAAAAAGTAATTAGTACTCTGAGTAGTTTTTGAGAAGAGTACTTTGTACTTTTACTCAAGTATTTTTTTAACACCAGTACTTTTACTTGTAATTGAGTACATTTTAACCAATGTAACAGTACTTGTACTTGAGTACAAACTTTCAGTACTCTTTCCACCTCTGCTGTATTCTTATACACTTTCTTATCTATAACACAACCCACATTTTGTTCCCATCTCCTAGCCTTTCCCAGACACCCAGCTTCTCGCATTATCTTGTTTACGCGAAGTGTGCTCAATCCACCTATCGTGAGACCTACCCATGTCTGACTCCCTTGAATTAAAATGTGCAGGTGTCCTGCTGCTTCCCTTTCTCACACTCCTAAACTCAAGGCACCATTGTGTTATATTAATTAGTGCCGACAGCTCTGCCTGTACAAATATGTGTGTGTGCATGTGTTTTAATGCGAGTGTCCGTCAAGGCCTGTTACTCCTGTCAGACATACAGGAGTGCAAGGATAATGTTATAAAAAGAAAATAACAAGATAATGTTATACATTATACATTATACATATATAATGTTATATATGAATATCCTAAATGGTTAAAATAAAAATATGATAAATGATAATACTGCCATATAATCTGGAGTTTCTCCACTTCAACCGTCAAACTAAAGAACGTAAGTGCTCAGGCATGGTGTGCCCTATTTTCGATGAACCCATTGACTTTGAAGAACAAATTATTCACATAAATCTTCGTTGGCAGAAAGTGATCAGACGGTTGGATGTTTTATCGTCACCCGACCATTTTTTTCTTAAGAGTTGTTAGAGCTATTTTGTGTTGCATGAATGTTTGAATATTTGAACAGTTCTCAGTCTACCCAATATATTTTAGGATTTTCAGCTGTGACTGGCTGCACAGTTGGAACTTATATTCCTATCAAGCCTCCGTCATTAAGTCAAGGAGATTGTATAAATAGGAAGTCTTTCCACAGTATTAATGTGCAGGTAGGCTTAATTCAATTTAATGCAGCTTAGCAAATGCTCTTTTTCAATTATGTACGCTTATGTCTTAATTTTATGGGCTTCTAACTAAAAACAATTTTCTGTCACTATGTGACGGACAAAGTTTTTAAATACTTGAATTGTCACTCGTGCTCACTCAAGCTGAAGAATCTTACAGAGGTAAGCTGCACTGCAGTTGCGCTTTGTTCATCATTGCAATTTCCAGTATTGGTCTGTGAGGGAAAATGTGCAGGTTTTACTATGGTGTACCACCACTACATCAATTTTAAGTCTAAACGTACCACAAAGGAGGTCTCTTTTGGGGGTCTTAAAATTAAGGTAATTTGTCCACACATCAATGACACGTGAAAATCTGGTCGGCTAAAGATAATCTGACAAAAGTAGTGATAAATGAGTTCTTATGTCAAAAGTTCATGGGAATGGTGTTTTTGGTAGAGGGGACATGAGTGGGGGCTACTCAGGATCATATGTCCCAGTGGAATCATGCAGAGAACATCAATCATCCATCAGGTGCAAGCATGGCAACAGAAAAAACACTCATTGCTGAGGGAAAGGTAATTAAGTGATACCTGATCTTGCATCCTTTGGGGGACGCTAAGGGAAGGTGGAGTCTTGAATAATGCATGAGAGGTGGGGACTTGAATATTCAAATAGTACCCTCATTGGCAGAGAGCCAGAGAGTGGGTGTAATCTGAAAAAAGGGGTGTTGTATCTGAAGGTCTATTTAATTTTGGTAAAAAGGGAAGCAACTGATCACTGCTCTGGAAGACGATGAAGTTGTCTTAATAAACAACCTTCCCTGCAGGACATTTACACCAAGAGATGTAGGATCAGGGCAACTAGGATTGTTAAAGACTCGGCTCACACCGGAAATGGACTTTTTCATCTTCTGAAGTCAGGCAGAAGGTTCCGCACCATCATGGCCAAAACAGAGAGACTCAGGAGGAGTTTCTATCCTCAGGCCATCCGTCTTTTAAACAAGGACATTTTTCTAAATGTCTAATTCGTCATTCCTCACTGCCTCTTAACGCCATATTATGTTCATTATACTTCTGCCATATTTCACTGTCCAAACATTACATGCTCCTTGTCTGTCTGCTAAAATGCTACTGTGTAGCATTCACTGCTCACTGCTGTGCAGCGGCACGCGACACTTTAAAAACAGTCTCATTGCACGTGTTATCGGTCTGCTGATTAACTCTCAGGTTAACTTATTGTAATATAAGAAGAGTTTATTTATCTTTATTCTATTCCCCCATCTCCTTATTTTAAGTTTGTATATTGTATCTTTATAATTTAAAAAAAAAAAAAAAAAAAAAAAAAATGTTTGACAACAGACATCTTTTCTCACGAGCAACCCGTTTTCTCTGTATTTATAATACAACCCCAAATCAGAAGAAGTTGGGACAGTATGTTAAATTAAAATCAAACAGAAAACAGTACAGTATCTTTGACCTGTATTACATTGAAAACAATACAACAGCACATTATTTAAGATGTTCCTCATGAATTTTATTTATTTTTTTCAAAATAAACACGTATTCCAATTTTGGTTCTTGCAACACATTTCAAAAAAAGTTGGAACAGTAAAGCATTTACCACTTTAATGTTGCCATTCCTTTTCACAACACTTAAAAGACGATTGAAGACACCAAGTGATGAAGTGTTTCAGGTGTAATTTTGTCCCATTCTTCCTGCAAACAAGGCTTAAGGTGGGCAACAGTACGGAGTCTTCGTTGTCGCATTCAAAATGTGCCACACATTCTCTATTGGAGACAGGTCGGGACTGCAGGCAGGCCAGTCAAGTACCCGTACCCTCTTCCTCCGCAGACAGGACTTTGTGATGTGTGCAGAATGTGGTTTTGCATTGTCTTGTTGAAATATGCATGGGCGTCCCTGGAAAAGATGTCTTCTTGAAGGCAGCATATTGTGCTCCAAAATCTCTATGTACTTTTCAGCATTAATGGTGCCATCACAGACGTGCAAGTTACCTTTGCCAAGGGCACTGACACAACCCCATACCATGACGGACCCTGGCTTTCGGACTTGTTGCTGGTAACAGTCTGGATGATCCTTTTCTTCTTTGGTTCGGAGCACACGGCGTCCATTTCTCCCAAAAAATACCTGAAATACTGATTCGTCTGACCACAGTACACGTTTCCGTGTGATGGTCCATGAATGATGAATGACGATTCTTGATGCAGTGCCGCCTGAGGGATCGGAGATCACGGTTGTTCAGCTTACGCTTGCGCCCTTGTCCTTTACGCACTGACATTCCTCCAGATTTCCTTGAATCTTTTAATTATGTTATGCACTGTTGAAGGTGAAATATCCAAATCTCTTCCTATCTTTCTTTGAGGAACATTGTATTTAAATATTTCAATAATTTTCTCACATATTTGTGGGCAAACTGGCGATCCCATCTTTGCACCTAAAGGACTAGACCGTTCTTGGATGCTGCTTTTGTACCAAATCATAATTACAATCACCTGTTGACATCACCTGTTTCAAATCACATCATTATTTAACCAATTTACCTCATTACTAGCCCTAAATTACTCCTGTCCCAACCTTTTTTGGAATGTGTTGCAGGTCTGAATGACAGGAAAGGATGTATATTTACAAATGAAATGGAGTTGACCAGACAAAACATGAAATATTTTGTGTTCATATTGTCTGCAATGAAATACAAGTCAAAGTAAATTTATAAATCACTACTTTCTTTTTTTATTTGCGTTTTCCATACTGCCCCAACTTTTTCTGATTTGGGTTTGTACATCCATCTATATCCATGCAATTGTCCAGAGTGTAATAACTGTTCACGAATGAAATCAATCGTATCCTGCAGATTACAATAATTCTTTATTTTGGAGAGTCCTCTCATTTGAAGAATTCGCTTAAGTTTACTCTCACTAATGACATACCCATGCTTATCATTAAGTAGCAGAACAATATCTGCATATTTAATGCCAAGTTCAAAGTAAAGTTCGTTAAGTTGATCCATGCCGTCACGCTGCAGCAAAGAGCAAGTGAGCCAGTAGTACTATTGCAACTGTATGAGAACACAAACTGTATCTTTTAAAAATATTTTCCCATCCTTAATTTTTTTTCCCCTGACTTTTAAGTGACTCCGTACAATTCCCTCCAAAAGACCACTACGATGCGCAAATGTAGCGCAATGTTGACAGCATTAAATCATACTCTCGAACTTCAGTTGATGTGATTGGCTGTAAACTTTGGAGACATATAATTGGCTACATTTTGAAAAAACACATTTGTGCATCGAGCGCCGTCAGGGAGTTGTCAAAAATCCACAAATAAATGTAGGGGTGTTCACAAATATCTATGGTGGTTTGTAAATGCAGGTTTATCGCTTTGTGAATAAATGTAACTGCACTGACATTTGTGCATCATGTAACATTTTTTTGAGCCGAGAAATGCATTTGTGAATGGTGTTACATTTATTTGTAAGTCATAAATTATCTTTGTGAATCTTGTTACATTTGTTGCTGAATCAAGAAATATATTTGTAAATGGTGTGATATTTATTCGTTCATTTTGACATTAATCTATCTCCATACATCCTCCCCCAACAAACCATTCGACCAACTAACGCTGAGTGAGGATAAAGAGATACAGCCTGGTAATGGTGGAAGCATTTCCCACCTCCAAGCAGGACAGTGTAGCGGTAGCAAAGGCACAGCTGATCGAAACATCCCTAGGTGCAATCCTGCGAGATCCTAGGCACTGAGCTCCGGCAGGACTGCGCCTGCCAATCCCAACTGGGAGAGAGGGAGGGTTGAAATGGCAAACTAAAAAACTAACTGCTGTGTTCACAATGACTCACAAACAATTACTCACTCACACTAAAAGCACTCTTGACGCACTGGAGCATGAAGGGGCCATGGGCTAAATGCAGCAAGTGTAAACGTAATAGTGGTAAGGCTGCAACTGACAATCATTTTGTTAATCAATGTGACGGAAAATTGTGGGTTTTTTTTCCTTAAGATGTTTTGCAAACTGTGTGATGTACTCTTTGTTTCCTGTTTCACACCTCGTGCCTTATTCTTCGTTTAGAGATCACGTATAACCTCGTTCTAATCTGCATATCCGAAGACTCGCTTGCTTCTTTTTGTGGTGTGAAAACGATAGACGTAACTCTGTTTGATCTCCCTTGTTTTACTGCTTTACTGAGGGTTCAGGGGGGCACCCTGATCGGAAGACATGTCTATCACTATCACGCACATGCATCCTGTTTGACGTCAGGAGTTTGTTATAAATGCTGTGGTGTGGAGCGTGTTTGGCGCCCACTCACTCGATCTCACATGAGAGTCGTGATAGCGTCCTCGTATTTTATTAAAAGCTTAACTATCATTTAACTCTGTCTCTGAGTCTGATCTTTGGGTAAACAGAATTTACACCATATCGATTAATCTGTCGATTTTTTTTTTTTCAATTAATCGATTATTAATTGGATGAACAGAAATAAATTCCAGCATTTTTTAATAAACCAAACAACTGTTCTATATTTATTTTTTACTCTCTAACATTATAAAATACAATTATTTTTTATTTATTGAAAATGAAATATTGACGTTTTGGCCATTTTCAGCCAATTTGGGCTCATTTTGACCTATAACTCATTTCTGACTCAATTCTGGGAGAGAACTACATTTTTGTGCAAGACGGCGTTCCACATGAGAATCGCGTCACAATAACGCGGTGGACACAGGTCGGAGTAATCACTGAAAATATCAAGTAAATGTCTGTGTAGAAAGAGGGTAGAACGCTGGTTGTTGTTAACTGGAACACTTTAGCGCCCCTGAGAGAGTCGTGCGCGCTAACAAACAGTGCATACATTTACATTTTGAAAAACGTCATTCATGCATTTCTACGCAATTACTTCAATTTTTGTGACGGCAAGACACGGCACTGGTTCTCGTCTCCATCTTATTATTTTTTTATGGAGGTCATCGTCCAGCTTAATGCTGCTTTACTGCCACAGCTGCTTTGGTTAGCTTACTGCACCCAAATTAGGGGGTAACCACTGTATGTGTGTGTATAATAACGTAGACCCAACTAATCCATTATTAAATTAGTTGCCTATCTTAATAATCGATTTTAATCCATTTAACTGATTAGTTGTTGCCAGTGTTGTGCAAGTTACTTGCAAAGTGTAATACACTATACATTACTTGTTACTGGTATTCAAATCCGCTACCTTACAATATTACAGGGATCCCAAGTCTCCCGGAAGTTCCGGGAGTCTCTCTCATATTGATCCGGGGTATCGGTGGGCGGACCTCCCGGAAATGAGTTTTTGCAGGTTGCGATGCCTGATATTACTGTCTCAGAATTGTAATCGTTACATGACTTCTGTAACTTTTCCGTTACTTTCACCAAAATAACTGTGAAGCTATAACTTGACATTCTAACATGAGAAAAAACATTGCAGATCATTGTCGAGGTTCAAGTTTTCTTTCTCTTCTCAGTCAGCTGAGTGTTTGCATGGCAGCGCTCGAGGTGTTTTTTCCAAATTGCTGGTGCTATTTCTCGACGTCGATAGTTCTTTAGGGTTTGGGCAAAGATTGCTCTTGACTAAAACATTCTTTTTGTCCTTATCCCTGACGAACTCAAAGTAATGCGCAAACGTCCACCTCACAAAGGTACTGTCTTCTGCCATCTCACCGGAGAAGCAAGCCTTATGTGATGCACTGCACAAGGGGCTCAACTAACCACCAACAGGAAACACAACTCTTGCAGATTTTTTTTTAATCACACATAGTTAATATGAGGTCTCGCGGTCTTGCTGTTTTTAAACAAATACATTTTTGGCTAAAAGTGTTTTGTAACGCACACGTTACTGAACATGTACCGAGTAAAATATTACTGAAAATTGATAGTGTCTTACATTACTACGTTACAGCAAAAAGTAATCCGTTACTGTAATTCGTTAACTTCTGTAATGCGTTACTCCTAACACTGGTTGTTGCAGCCCCAAATAGTGGTGTGAGATCGACAGGTGTGAAGAGAGATGTATAAAAATCTGCGCTGAACTAGTGCTCGGGCGCGGTTCCGTGGACTGGCAGGGCGCTTGTTCATAATCTCCTACAAGACTCAATTTTCGTCAGGCTTTGAAGAATTCAAACAAAAGGTGAACACAAGCTCCACCATTTGAGAAGTGCTCAAAGCACAGGTAATAAAAGCAGGGCAATCAGGAAAGGAATGTACCGCCGTAAAGAGTGTGTTTACATCACAATGTGGGTCGTTAAAGTCTTTAATTTCTTTTAGATCGAACATTCACAAAACGCTAGGCTGTGATTTCACAAATCCCAACGTCTGCTTTAACACTGAAAACAAATTTGCCATGAGTCTGCTTTTATAAGGACAATATTGAGATGTAACGGAGACTGTGATCTACAATAAATCCTTTGTGCATACATAAGCACCTGAATATGACTATAACACATTTAATCAATATATTCACCCTTATTTATCTTCAAAACAAAAAAGGCTGACCATACGATCATACGATTTGACTGACTGGACACTGGTCTGCCTGATCTAGGAACAGCGTCTGGAACATGTGGTCATAGAAGCTGGGATGATAGAGACAGGCCCGGGCACAGTCCGGATTAAAATTCACCTCCAGGATCTGAGGCTGCATCACACGTTCACCTGAAGGACGAAGCAAAAAGAGGCAGATGACCAGAAAGTTCCAAACACATACAGAGAGGTTTACATATCTATCGAATATCTCCTTTGCAATACATTATAAATCCCTTTTTGTAAACGCTTGACATTGTCACAACCATAAACCCCATAATGTTTCTCCTAAATAGCAACTGAATCCTCCATATTTGTAGTTTTTCATTGCTTGTCCCATCTGTGAGTGTAAAAACAAAATGAGAAAAGATCATATAACGGTGCAATATTCATGCAAGTTTGTCACGACACAACGTTATATCGAATCTACGGACAACGTTTCGATCTTCTAACGTTTCGTCTGCCGATATCGCAAAGTCTGATTCAATTTAACTGATATGAAATGGTATCATACGCTGATTTTACGTCCACTTCCCTTCAACCTCTTGTTCGATATGTGACCCTACAACATGTATGATATGTGATTCAAGCTTTTATTTTGGATCAATGCTACCGCCTCGTCGTTCACTGAATCAATGTTGATCGATCACTACAATCCTAAGTCATACGCCAGCATCTGCATCTGCCCACCGTATCCCTCTTTCAAATTTGTGGCAGTTGTCAAAACGGCAAAAAAATGAGCCTAGACAAATAACAGAATCATTGAAAATAACTGTTCCAAATAATATGCGTCACAAGCTTGATGAAAAGTAGCTTCATTACGGCGACACATGGCAGTGAGTGGGATCTATTAGGCCGCAAGTGAACATTTTTTTCTTGGAAGCATTAAAATGGGCTTTGTCTGCTGTTCTCACTCTGCAGTGGTCAGGAACTAGGGCTGTCCGATACAAACTCAAATCAATATCACGATGAACTGAACTTTTGACCTGGATTACGATTAACGGGCGATTATTTAGTTTTTTTGGGTTTGCTTTTTGCCCTCATAGTATGGTACAAACAAGCTGATTTTGACTTAAATATTGGCATTTTTATATTAGATAGTTTTTCCACATACTTTCTTCTTTAATATCGCTTTAACGTGCGTGTTAGAATCGTAGTTGTAGTGTTTTAGCTTGAACCAGGGTCGCTCTGTGACCCTCATCAGACACCCTGGTGACTTCTGACACCCAAAACCAGGGGTCAAAGCTGTCAGAGACTTTCTGGCATCGGTTCAGTGGGGGGACCGTGACTCCCTCCACTCACAGGGCCAACATCAGGAAGATCCAGGAGCCACATACTGACAGCGGCTTCCTGACGCCCATAAATTAGACAAATTTTTTCCGGTAATCTGGAGCGAGCGAGCAAGGTCATGCACAGAAAATTGAGTGTGTGTGCATCTGAGTGAAGCGCACAAATGACATAGACAGAGTCAGAGACTGTGCATGTGTGGTACTGTATGTGTGTGCGTGTGTTCATGCACCGCCTGCAGGGGAGAGAGCATCTTGATTGGCCTGTCTGGCTAACTTGACCAGTTAGTGTAGGTGGGCTTTAATCTCTTTCCTCCCGGACGTAATTCGCCAGTGCAGTGTGTCTGTCTGTCTGTCTGTCTGTCATCCATCTATCCATCCATCCATCCATCCAGTGTTCATTTGACCTCTTTTTGTGTTATTCGAAACTGTACGTTATGTACTTTCATCTGAATTCATTAATGTCTTGTTTGGTCTTGAATGAATGCTAATAATCAGAGGAACACATTCATACATTCAATTTAACTCCCATTTGTACGGTTACATCACTTAATACGGTTTATGGGTAAAAGTAGGGATGCACAAATATATCGCATGCACTTTGGATCTTAGGCCTCGTTTACACTGTCAGTTAAATGTGACCCAATTCTGATTTTTTGCTCATATGTGACAGATCGGATCTGTTCCATGACGGTGTAAACAGGAAAAAAACGCATGCATTCGGATATTTTGAGATCGGTTTCAGGCCTCGTTCATATGTGGAAATGAATCAGATATAAATCAGATATGTGCCAGTGTGACTGTCACGTAAACAGGCAGATCGGATTTTCCTAGGCATTGCGTTCAGAACGTCATTAAAACTGCGACAATTTAGTACTTCATCGTGGTTTAATGACGTTGTGTAACAAGCGAATCAGATATGGGTCACAATTTAAAAAAACGTGTAAACAGAAGGTCAAAAAAATCGGATATAGGCAACAAATCAGAATTGAGCATCAAGACCTGCAGTGTAAACGAGGCCTTAGATGCCTGATATTTTCAGCCCAGTATTTTATGATGCGTTTATTGTACGTCTGAAAGGTAGCGCTTGTGCCAGCCACGTCCAAAGTCTGAGAAATGTATGGCGTTATTTTGTGCCAAAATTCTGAGCATGCAGTGGAACGTTCGTGAGCAAAATCTCCGTCTTTCTGCGCTCAACTCTTTCTGCACGCGCAAAAAATGTAGCGAACGTGAGCTCGCACGTGGGCTGTGTCCCAAGCTGCGTACTTAATAGTATGGTAGGTAAGGTGCTCTTATCATATTTTTCGATGTGGTAGTATGCATCTCAGGAAATAACCTGTGTTGTAGCTTCACTGCCCTCTGCACACTAGGTAGTGCACATGTAGTGTCAAATATGTGCCCTATCTGACTTGGTACGCCACATAGGGCTGGCACGAACGAAAGAGCCCGGTTTCGTGCCTGAACGCCGTTGTAGGGGGGCTGGGTGAACTTTTGAACTTTATAAAAATACGTTAATATCGCAGAAACTATAAGACGTAGAACAGTGATTTCTACGGCACAAACGGGCACAGACGTAGCACTAACCAAACACGATGGAATTTTGATTTGTGCCGTTTGTAGGGGGACCAGCTTCACGCAGCTGGCGGGAAGTGACTTTTTCTTGAAATGTTGTGCACTACGTTTCACGCCCGCTTGACTTGGTGGTTGTTAAGATATGGTGTTATTTTTGTGCCAAAATTCTGAGTGTGCAGTGGAACTTTGGCGAGCAACATATCTTGTCTTTACGCGCTCGACTCTGCCTTCCTCATTTATTTGCAATGGTATCGGCATCGGCAGATATAAGCATGAAAAATATCGGATATCGGCGTCGGCCAATAATTCCCTTATCGTGCATCCCTAGATAAGTGTTCTGAAACCAGTTAACGACGTACGGTGAGATATTACTGTATACGGCATTTCCTCACTGCCATGTCAAATTCCGTATATTTGGCTGATGTGTATCAGACTGAAGCCCTGAACTAGTCTCAGGAGCGGATCCGTGGACCAGCAGGGCGCTGTTCGGATTTGAACTGCAATAAAATGTGTCCGTTTATAATGTCCTGCTGTGCGAGTCTTTATTAGATAAACTTGAAGAATCCTCCACGACGGGTGAAGAAGCAGCAGGAGGAGCAGCAGCAGCACTTACCCCCCACTGTCTGCTCCCACTTCAGCATCAGGTCAATAGCGTAGATGGCTCTTGAGGAGGGATAAGCAGAGATCCCGTACGGCGCCGGGCGAGATGCAGCGGCTTGAAAAAGCTCTGCAAACGCCTTGAAGATGTCCCTCTGGTAAACACACACACACACACACACAATATTTTAACAAACTAACACCGTGTAGAAGTTAAGGTTTCTAAAGTAAAGCCATCTTGCTCTCCGTCGCTTCAAAAGCCTCGGACAAAACGTAACCCCAACTGCATCCATTTTAGCAATTCTTCACTTACTTAGTAAGTCCTGGGGGGAGAAGGAATGATAGAGACAAGGATAGAGAAAGAAAAAGGCAGAGAGAGAGAGGGATGATAAAGAGAGAGAGAGAGAGGGATGATAAAGAGAGAGAGAGAGAGAGAGAGAGAGAGAGGGATGATAAAGAGAGAGAGAGAGACAGGGGAAGGGAAATATTTTAGAGGAGAAAGCAGAATATTTGAGCTAACGACTAACTCTCCATACATCTGTAACTAGAGATGTAGCCGATCCGATATGTGGATCAGTATCGGTCCGGTAACGGCTCAAACGGCTGGATCGGGTATCGGTGGCATTGGGCCGCTCTGTGGAGCCGATCTGTAAATGCGTTCACGCTCAATTCGTTATGCATGGGAAGTGGCACTGCGGTGAAGTAGAGCTGAAACGATTGTTCCAATAACTTGGATAATTCTATTACAAAAATGGTTGAGGCAATTTTTGTAGAATGGAAGCTTGGTTTAATTCATTTTACTCGCTAGAGCAGCTCCGCTTGTATTTCACATGGAGGCATAATAGTGACACACAACGTTTTCAGTGGCGCGATCAAGACCAGACCTGGTCCCTCTGTATATGAAAGTATTTGTGAGATGTTCCGTGCACTAAAACAGAAGGAAATGCATAAAAACGTATACATTTTATGACAAATAATTTAGCACTGATGGATTTTACTGATTTTTATTCTACTTTTATTCATTGTATTTCATTATAGTCATGTCATCTCTGTCCTAAAAGCATTCTGTTTGCGTAAATGTTTATCTCTGGAATGCGTCAGGTCAGGACGACTTCTTATCTCCTGCTCCCCCCCCCGCCCTTTCGTTATCCTTTGGCCACCCCAACATCCTTACATCCTGCCACCTAACCTTCCTATAGTCTCCCGCTTCTAAACCTCCCCATATCAGTAGATGCCATCTGTTCTTACAGCCCCTTTAAATGACTAAGTAAATGATCATCTTACAGCAAAAGCTGACACACTATCATAACCTCCTGATAATCGGCCCACTGCTCCCAGATTATGGGCTCTGAAAGGAGACCTTGGGCACGGAGGAGTGAGATTAAAAAAAAGCCACATCTTAGGTGCTATTTTTTAGAGAGAGTTTGGACACTGAGTGGCTGAATGAACATCTTGTAAGAACGTCATTACTCTTTTCTGTAATAAAGCTTTTAAAAGACAACTCTACGCCTCATCACTGGCTCTTTGTCATTCTCAAACCTGAGAATCCAACAGTTGGTGTCACGAACAGGATTGGCTCGAGGAACGGAACGGGAGAAGAAAAAGACGAAATTCGCAACGATCTGGCTGGCCATAAGATCGACGCGGGTTTTTGACGAATTGACAAAGCAGTTGACCAAAAGATGAAAAAGAGAAAGCGCGCGCTCCAACGGAGGTAAGACCATCCTCCTGTCTTTGCTCAGCCTGCTAAGTGTGGAAAGAAAAAAAAAAAAAAAAAAAAAAGAGTGTGTCCCGATAAAAACAAATAAGAAGAAAAAAAATACAAAGATATAGTTAAGACTAAATAACAGACCAAGGTCAGACAGCTAAACAAAACAAAAAGAAAACTAAGTCGTGCTAGGGCCGAAAGCCAAAATATAAAAGTAGGTTTTAAGACGTGTTTTAAAAGTGGACAGTGAGGGGGCCTCTCTAATGTGCAAGGGCAAGTTATTCCATAATTTGGGCGCAACAACAGAGAAAGCCCTATCCCCCTCGGAGAATCCTCCTGGATCTCGGTCCTTCCAGGAGCAGGTTACCAGCTGACCATAGAGACCGACAAGGTGTGTAGGGGTGGAGGAGCTCAGCTAGATAAGATGGCGCAAGATCGTAAAAGAGCTTTAAAAACAAACATAAGAATTTTAAAATAAACTCTATAATACACAGGCAGCCAGTGGAGTGAGGCTAGGACAGGGGTTATGCGCTCTCTTTTACGAGTTCACTGCAAAAAATCAGTGTCAGAAAATAAGAAAAAGAAAAGGATAATAAGAAAAAAGGTACCAGAATCAAGCAAAATTATCTGCCAATATAGTGAGAAAACTGATCTTGTAAAGGTCTCCTAAAACAAGAAAGAAAATCTTTCCATTTTTCCATGTTTTTAGCTTTAATATTCTTAAAATAAGCAAAGTTGTCATGAATTTCTTAACTCGTAGTGGAGCATGAAAACCCTTCCGTTCTCTTAATTAAATTTCCTATTTCATTTTAAGAAGTTCTTATAATCAGTACATTTTTCTTAATAAGATAATTGTAGCCAATGTTTCTTAAAATTAGATTATTTATCTTACACATACAAGTCTAGTCAAGTCAGTTATTCTTTAAAAAAAAAAAAAAACAAGATGTATTTTTTCTTTTTAAGATTTTATGGCTTGTTAAGATTTCATTTTTTGCAGTGTTCCTCTTAAAAGTCATGCAGCGGCATTTTGGACCCGAGACACAACACGACACGAGAGTCACATCTGGCTCACTCCCACATAAAGTGAGTTACAGTAGTCCAGACGAGATCAAATAAAAGCACGGAGCACTATTTAAAAATGCTGCCTAGAAAGAAAAGATTTTACAATTTCCAGTCGCCTTAAATGATAAAAACTAGACTTAATTACGGCTCTGATTTAACTATCCAACTTAAAATCACTGTCCAACTTAACACCAAGATCAACAATAATGGGTTTACGATATGCCTTTAAAGGTCCCAAATCAATAGAGGACGACTCACAGGGGCCACTGGGTCCGAACACAATCATCTCTGTTTTCTTTTCATTAAAGTTTAACAAGTTTGAGGACAATCAAGCTTTAATGTCATCTAGACATGCCAAGAGCGGTTTTATGGAAAGTGTATCCTTCTGTTTTAAAGGCAAATAAATTTGACATCAGCGTAACAATGAAATGAGATCCCATGCCTTCTAAAGATAGAACCTAGAGGCAGTAAATACAGTGAAAAAAGCAGTGGCCCTAGAATTTAGCCCTGCGGGACACCGCATAACCGAGAAGCAGCTGATGATTCAGAACTGAGAAGGTTCACAGAGAAAGTTCTATCTGCCAGATAAGACCTAAACCATTTCACTACATTTTAAAGACAAATATCATACTTTTACTTCACTACATTTGTATGAAGGTTCTTGTTACTTGTTACTTTCAAATCTGTGGATAAAGTGGAAGTCATTCGCCCTTTTCTAAAACGTGATTGGCTGTTTGGCAGGTGACAGTATCAGTAATCAGTATACGACTTACGTCACGCCTGTAGACTGGAAATATAAAACCAAGTGCAGACAGTTCTGCTGTTTTCTGTCTTGATTAAAACATTGCTGTTGGAAAGTCATTTTGTAGTCTTTATTTTGTCAATTAATTACAAAATAAACTAATAACTGGTTTTCTTTGTCAGTTGGTGTTGTGTTTCATTCTGTAACATTCTACCAGTTCTATATTCTACAGGTTCTACAAGCTAGTCAGATGCATTAGGTTTTGTAAGTGTTGTGGCAATAATGCAACAATGCCGTGAAAGATTATGTACTTTCAATACTTAAGTATTTTTTTTAAAACAAGTACTTCAGTACTTTAACTTAAGTAAAAATTACGACTTTCACTTGTATTGGAGTAACATTTGACTAGTGGTATCTGTACTTTCACTTAAGTAATTAAGTTAGCTACTTTGCCCACCTCTGTCGGTAACTGACAACGCGGGAAATCTGCAGTAATACACAGCGTAAAGCTCGAGTAACTGTCTGCATACGTTTCGACTGTGCTACTTGCAGGAAACGGTGGTACCTGTTTATCAGGAAAAGTAAAGCCTAGGTACAAAATAAAAGTGAAAGTGCACGAAATTCTTGGGAGTTGTGTTATGTACATGAGTAAAGCGGCCGAACCCAATAACAGGAGCCGTGTGTGTGTGTGTAATTATTATTACATTGTTTTAGTTGGAAAACAGTATTTAAATCAAGTATTTCCTTAAGCATAACAATAATCTCAGTCATGTATTCAGACATTTTAAAGCATTATTTTATGTTTAAAAAAAAGACTGTGACTGTTTCGGATTTGTATCGGTAGATATCCAAATTTACAATATCGGTATCGGACATAAAAAGTGGTATCGGCCCATCTCTAGCTGTAACCTAACACAAGCAAAATAATACATCATAATGTTATACTGTTACTTTAGATTAATTACCTGAAAAACCTCCAAACTACAGCCTTTTCATTCATACATTACATATGAGATAAAAACTCTAAGGGCCTTACCTCTACCTGTTTCCATGGATACTGTGGGTACTGTTGTTCAAACAAGGGAATAAACTCATCGTAGTGAACCTGCACACACACACACACACACAGAAAAGGACATAAATAAGTAAGACCTAGAGTGTGCATGGAAACCCTTCCAAAATCCAGTAACTCCCAAATTCTGTAGATAACAGTTATGGTAACAGGTAATGGACATTTTTCTGTGTTGAACTTTTGAACGTTTGTTGAGGTTACTGTTGCAAAAACACTAAACAGGAAACAGAAGCTGCAGAAGAGGAACCATCTAGGACGCCGGTTTCCACATACAAGCGAAGGTGTTCCCACACTATTAAAAATATTATTTAGAGAAGTTGGTGGGGTAACGGTAGGGTGTTTGCTCCGTGATCAGAAGGTCACAGGTTCAAATCCAGGGACCGGTAAAGTTACCACTGAGGTACACATGAGCAAGAAGTCGTCCCCAAACACTGCTCCCCGGGCGCTGTCCATGTTAGCTGCCCACTGCTCCCTCACGGATGGGTCAAATGCAGAGGTGACATTTGGTTGTGGTGCACTGTGTGCTGTGCTGTGGTGTGTTCACAATGACAAATAATCACTCACACTTTGACTCACACAATTTTTCGCTCTACATGAAAGGCAAGGATATAATGCCTTGCACGATAGACTGAGTTGTCTCTACAAGGTATGGATTCAATTTTATTTTTATAGCACCCTGTACAACATGAAAAACTCCCTCAAACAGGAAGAAACCCTGAGAGGAACCAAGACTTGGAAGCCGACCCCATCTTCCTCCGGGCGACTTGGCTGTGTGAACATTTAATACACAAGTCACCATTAGTTCAGGGTTAATCATTGCTGCTGCCGTTTAAGATCCACTCAGCAACATTTAGTAAAGTTAAAATTAGTTCAACATTAAATTAGGATTTGGCTAATTTAAGTCCATAGAGTCCGAAAAAAAGGTCCAGTTCCAGATGATGGAGTCTGAGGGACGCTTTCGAATCCCGAATCGAAGAAGAGATTATCATGACACCCTTTTCTATAAGAGGACGCTCAGTAGTGCTATGTAGAGCCGTAGTTCCAGAACATACTGGTCTCCATCTCCCCGGGTTTCTTTAATAAAAGTCTTAAAAGACCTCGGTGACTCTCAAGTTGTGTTTATTTCCATGACAATTTCAAGCTTTCTGAAAAATTGTGCAAATTGCATTCCAAATAAAAATTTCTTCAGGCAATTATAATTTTAACTTGGGATAAATGTCAAATTTAATAATAATTCTAATTTACTGACTCATGTTGTGAAGGATTCTTCAGGTTACACTAATAAAACCTTGGACAGCGGGCAACTGAAATGATAGCGGGCAAGCTTTTATTGCGATCCAAACCAACAACGTCCTGTCAGCCTACGGATCCGCACTTGTAAGCATGGAATATACTTGCTGTTAACTACGTACGTATGTACAGCCACGATCCGTATCCTGCGTTGTTTGCGTTGTTTTTTGTGCACGTACTCAAAAATTAACGGAACGTACACGGAGATGCAATATCGGCGTAATTTATAGGGGGCAGTGTTGCGAGATCTGCACTCAAAAGTCAAGAAAAGAATTCCCCGTTTTGCTGACGAGATCGTTAAGTGGTCGAACGTACCATCTCCGCGATCTTCAGCACGCCCCCGATCTGGCTCATGGCTGTATTCTTATACACTTGCTTATCTAAAACACAACCCACTTCTCCTAGCCTTTCCCAGACACCCAACTTCTCGCATTGTCTGGTTTACACGAATTGTGCTCAGTCCACCTATCGCGAGACCTACCCATGTCTGACGCCCTTGAATTAAAATGTGTATTTTATCAGTGCAGGTGTCCTGCTGCTTCCCTTTCTCACACTCCTAAACTCAAGGCACCATTGTGTTATATTAATTAGTGCCGACAGCTCTGCCTGTACAAATATGTGTGTGTGCATGTGTTTTAATGCGAGTGTCCTTCAAGGCCTGTTACTCCTGTCAGACATACAGGAGTGCAAACCACTCTGCGTCATCTATGACAGTGATTCGTAACAGGTGCATTTGGGTAAGTTCGAGTCAAGGCTAATACAGTAAAAACTCTTCTTCTTCCTCTTTCGGCTTTTCCCTTCAGGGGTCGCCACAGCGAATCATCTGTCTCCATCTAGTCCTTTCTTCTGCATCCTCTACCCTCACAGCAACTAACCTCATGTCCTCTTTCACCACATCCATAAATCTCCTTTTTGGTCTTCCTCTCAGCCTCCTGCCTGGTGGCTCCAACCTCAGCATCCTTCTACCTACAGTATGTACTCATTGTCTCTCCTCTGGACGTGTCCAAACCATCTCAGTCTGGTCTCTCTGACTTTATCTCCAAAACATCTAACATGAGCTGTCCCTCTGATGAATTCCTGATCCTATCCATCCTCGATACCCCCAAAGAGAACCTCAACATCTTGAGCTCTGCAACCTCCAGTTCTGCCTCATATGATAAATGATAACACTGCCAAAAACTGCCATAATGACAGAATGAGGGGTGGGGTGGCATGTATAACACCTATATAAACTGTCTGTAATTCTCTCCTTGTGGGAGCTCAACTCTCAAGCGCACCACACGACGAGTGAGACTTGACCTCCCTTGCTGCCAGGAAAATAAAAAATACATATTCTTGCGTCAAATGCAATGTTCTTCGTGTCCTCTTTGGACCTGACCTGTAATTGTTAGAGATTTGGGGTGGCGAGCAGATTTTGCCACGACAGTTCAGAGTTCTCCTTTCTGACGATTAGTTTAGTTTTAGTGTTCTCACCTGTTTGAGCTCAACACCTTCGGCGTAATTCATCACAGTGAAGTGCTTTTGGTAATCGTCAAAATGATCCAAAGAGAAGGGTCTGGAAGACAAGACAGACAGAGATCATGGTGATGAAAACTCATTTTGCTGCAGCTATCTTCAAGAAATTACAAAAATGTGTAAATTAAGTGAACAAATAAAAAGAGGGTTTTCATTCAGAATGTGGACTAGTGCTGGGAATCAATAAGACAAAATAATGTGTTAATCACAGCAACTGATCTTGATTAAGCACACGTTTAAAATACTTGCTTTTAGGGTTTTTTGTTGTTTTTAACCAAGGTAAAACAAATAAATGTGTGGTACTGGAATAAAGAAATGCATGTTAAGATCACAGTCACATAAGTGAGTGAATATTTTATTGAGTGAGCAGGTGATTGTCATTGTGAACACAGCACAGCACAGCACACAGTGCACCACAACCAAATGTGACCTCTGCATTTGTCCAATGCATGAAGGAGCAGTGGGCAGCTTTTTTGCTAGCACCCGCGGAGCAGTGCTTGGGGTTGGTACCTTGCTCACTGGTGAACTTCTGATCACGAAGGTCAACTCCTTTAACCATCAGGCTACCGACTGCCACAAAAATTCCCCGCACGTTTGTTGCGTGGTTTTTCGTTTGTGTTGTGACTTTTGTGTTCTCTGAGTGTGAAGGAAAATTTTAATTATCCATCTTAAAGTGTAATTCCGAAGTGTAATCTCTTCGTAATAGGAATGTGCTGATGGTTGGGGTTTTGTTAAGGTTCACACCTTATGGATGATCTTAGGTTAATTTAGCAAGTTTCTTGTTCTTCTATTCTGGCTGGGCAGACAGCAGAAGTGTTGACGCGCCAGATAAGAAGGAATGCTGACGCACCGACCCGTTGCGTTACACCGTGAGAAAATGCTGTTGCTGATCTCGATAAGACGTGTATCAGTATAAATGACTGGTTGTAAGAAGGGGCAAATCAGACGCTCTCCCAGATGCTCACAGAACTACATGAGACAGACTCCCCTCGCGAGATTAAATTTTGTTACAATCATTGAGACTTCTGATGTCTTCTGATGATTATCTTTCATATTGAAAACTGTCAGTCAATTTCCACTTCCAGCTTAAAATGTATATTTTGTGTCCTATTTATATATTGTTTATTTCATGTGCCCTATCTGTTCTTTGTTCTCTATTTCTTGTTGCACTGTGTAAACTGGAGCCACGTTTTCTCGTCTCTCTGTATATCTGTACAATATATAGATGAGATGACAATAAAGTTTACTTTGACTTTGTTCTTATTTCTGACTCCTGAGTTTAACTACAGGTGGCTAAAAGAAAAATCCACCACAGTAGCTTTTGCGCTCTTGTTGCAGCTTTTGCGCTCTTGTTGTAGCTTTTGCGCTCTTGTTGCAGTTTTTGCGCTCTTGTTGCAGTTTGCTTTTACGTTCTTGTTGCAGCCTTTGCATTCTTGTTGTAGCTTTTGTGTTCATGTAGCTTTTGTGCTCTTGTTGCAGCTTTTGCGTTCTTGTTGCAGCTTTTGCGCTCTTGTTGTAGCTTTTGTGTTCATGTAGCTTTTGCGCTCTTGTTGCAGCTTTTGCGCTCTTGTTGCAGCTTTTGCGTTCTTGGTGCAGCCTTTGCATTCTTGTTGTAGCTTTTGTGTTCATGTAGCTTTTGTGTTCTTGTTGCAGCTTTTGCATTATTGCTGTGGCTTTTGCGCTCTTGTCGTAGCTTTGTGTTCTTGTTGTAGCTTGCTTTTGTGTTCTTGCTGCGGCTGTAAGAGGTTAATCTGTGCATGACGTTATTTGAGGTTGCTTAGTAATGCTTGTGCAGCAAACTCTTTTGCAGACTTCCTGAGTACACCCAAGAGCAAAAGATCAGCACCTACAGACAGCGGGTTCGTGCAAAGACAAAAAGTTAAGACCTGGGGAGAGAACGGGTCCCAAAATCGAGCGTTGTACATAGCGTTGTACATCTCCTTGTACATAGACGTGTTTCCTGTTTTCATATGTCCAAACGGAAAGATATTATGCACGCAAGCAAAATGAGGAGGTTACGCAAGCTGTAAGATGTATATATGGCACACTCAGACTGCCCAAAGTTGAGACCGTACTCCAGACGTCTGCCTGCGCTTCCCCATGGTAACTAAATAAAGACTTTTATGCTTTTGCTGACTCACAGTGAAGTTTGTTCTTTCCATGACAACAGCTAAGCACACACACCGCTAAAAAGTAACGTCTGCCGTACAGGCTGCTTGTGCTTTGGTGAAAAGTTCAACAGAACAGTATGTGTACACACAGTAGGCTGGGGATTCAGTTTGCACTCAGTTGAGTTCCTCTTTATATGCAATATGGTGAAGTATTACAAGTAATATTATAATATTTAATGTAACAAATCATATGTAAACATATATGTTATAAATGCCTAGTTAATGTTCACAGACGTGTTAAATATATGCATTAAGTATAAACTAGTTTTGTGTCAGATAAATATCTACACTGGAGGCACCGCCTAAAGCTATGGGTCAAACTTGGTTATGTGAGTAATATATGTTAACCATTTGAGACCTGGGATATTTTGGAGTATTACTTTATCCCTTTATTTATTGGTGTATAATATGTGTAATATAATTATGTATTTGATGTGAAAATACCCAGACAAACAGTTTTCATCTACTGATATTTTACTTTGTTGCCTTAATTTTGTTGTGAATTTCTTTTGCGGAAAATAAAATGTTTTAAAAATATACAGTATATTTCCAGGCTGTGACATTCTGTCACATAAAATAATGCAAAATCCATTTCACCAGACGGAAATAAGCTGATCTCTAGAATACGGTCTGGTACACTAAGAATACTTTGCTGTACAAAAACAAACAACTGTTGAGTGAAAGTGAGTGATTATATTTCATTGTGAACGCACCACAGCACAGCACACAGTGCACCACAGCCAAATGTGACCTCTGCATCTGACCCATCTGTGAAGGAGCAGTGGGCAGCTGACATGGGCAGTGCCTGGGGGCGGTACCTTGCTCGTGAGTACCTCACTGGTACCTTTACGGGGCTGGGATTCGAACCAGCAACTTTCCGATCACAGAGCAAACTCCCAAACCGTTACACTAGCGACTGGTGTCTAGAATAATCATGTCTGTTAATGTGTTGACGTGTCCTGCCGTAATATGCACATTTCGAAAATTAATTGCGAATAATTCCATCTGGCACAGCAAAAAAGTTGCACAGAAGACAAGGGTAAATATGGGATGAAGATGAAGTGTGTGTAAGTGAGAGTGCTGTGTGACCTGTTGGCAAAACGGAGCCAGAAGACGTCGTAGGCGTAGAGCTGCAGTGGGTTTACAGAGCGCAGCAGCACCATGTAGCGGACATCAAACTTCACCAGACCAACCTCCTCACGCTCAAACAACACAGGATCATGCAGATACTCACACACCACCTGAAACATACACACACACACATTTTGTTCTTACATCTTAGTGAGCATCAGTAATATTACACAAATGTGACCCTCCACAGCAAAACCAGTCGCTTGTCGCAAATTTTCGAAATTGAGTTATGTTTTCATGAAAGGGCATAAATCAAGCTTCAAAACGATAACCATATCAAATGAATGGGACGACATATGACTGAGATATCAACATTCAAAGGAGTCGGGTTTCTCCTGTCACGCCAAGTGAGAAACGGAGAAATCTGCCTTTGAAGTTGACTATCGACGTAGCACTCACAGACGCTTGGTGCGGTCTAGGTTTCTCGGAAACCTCCGTTGCGACTGGTTTTACCGTGGAGGGTCACAAATGTCATATTCTTTTGCCCTGAAGTGGAAATTTAGAAACTGTGTATCTCTCAGTGTCTGATGCGCTGGTATGTCAGGGACAAGATGTTCTGGACAGAAAGATGACCACTGAAAAATATAGCGTAATAGGACCATGGAAGGATCTCCGTATCTCTCGGTCGCCTTTATCTCTTTCCGCAGGGTTGTAAAGACCACGTACACTGAAGTATAAAAGACTGTGTTTTCTGTTACTCACGGCTCCTCCTCTGTAGAAAGTAAACACGGCACGATACCACTTTTTTAATTACGATACCGATACCGTAAATTTGGATATCTGCTGTCTCAGAGTCTGTTTTAAACAGAAAATAATGCTTTAAAAAAATGTCTGAATACCTGCCTGAGATTATTCTGTTCTGTTTAAGGAGATACTTGACTTAAATACTGTTTTCTTACTAAAACAATGTAATAATTACACACCCATATGTATATGCTATATTATTTATTATTGAAGTAACATCTCAAAAATGACTCCTTTAAACACAGTTGTGTAATTTAGTGACGCTCCCTAATCCTGTGGCGCTAAAACCATCAGGAACACAGAGATTGTGAGTGAGAGCTGGTGTTGTTCAGGAAATTAAACGGTATAATAGTGTGATTTGTTTCTGCTGTGCATTGCTTGTTCTGCTCATTGTCATATCAATAAGTAGGAATTAGTGTGAATATTGAACAATAAACCAGCTTTACCACAGCAACACTTCCCATGCAGAATCAACAGTGCCTGCACAGATTTACAGATCGGCCGCACAGCTCGGCCTAATGCCACCGGTACCCGTACCAGCTATTTGAGTCGTTATCGTGGTGGTAAAATTTACTCGCCACCCCGAATCTCTAACAATTACAGATCAAATCCAAAGATGACACGAAAAACGTTGCAGTTGACACAAGAATATGTATCTTTTATTGCGCTAGCAGCAACGGAGGAGGTCAAGTCTCACTCGTTGCGTGGTACGCTTGAGAGATGAGTTCCAAGGAGTAAGGAGAAATACAGACAGTTTATATATTTTTGTACACGCCATCCACCTCATCCTGTTATCTGCTGATGGAGGTCTCATATCTTCCAGGGCACTTTCCACATTCACCCTACATATGCTTTTTCCATCTTTTCCACACATCATCCGTGACTTTCTAAACTCTCCGCTATAACTAACCTTCTAAACATCCTTCCAAACCCGTCGTACGAGTGGTCACACATGAGCATTCAACCAACATATTGTTACAGACAGAATTAAATCATATTATAATAATAGCAGAATCAAATTTTCCATTACAGTTATCAGACCGATATCTGATCCACTTATCGGATCTGTGCCATCTTCAGTAGAAAGTCTGTCTGCATGGGACAGCGCCCTCTTCGAAGAGTGAAATAAAACCTTCTCATATCTAAAGGGTGCCTGGTGTCCGGCTGTTCTAGGGTTGAGGTTGGCTTTTATTCCACAACAATCCGTCATTTAATTCTCAATGCAGCAGTAAAAGGAATACTAAAATATACAGGTGAGAATGGTTCCCTGTATCTTAGCTGTTAAATATGGAGGTCAACTAGGGAGGCTTTGTGGTGGAGAAAAAGTCTTCCAGCTGATTCAAAAAATAGGCTTCACAGCAGGAGGTTGTAGTGGGCAAAGTTTATTTTTAGAATCACTATCAATTCAGAACAATCAAACAATGCCTGCCAGTCCTCAAGGAATTCCCTCGTAATCTGGCTGTATTCTTATACACCTTCTTTTCTAAACCACAAGCCACATTTTTTACGCAAGACCATCAACCTTCCCCTCTGGAGAGATAACGACTCAGTTGTTCTCCTCGGCCAAAACTGAATGGCACAGTAACTATTTATGACCGGGTCTGCTTCATTAGGGTGAGACACCCTGAGGCCAAATAAGTAGGGGAATGAAGGACCCCTACTCACACACACACAAACTCATCAAACTATCTTTGTGGGGACGCGCCATAGACTCCCATAATGACTAGACGTATATCATTCTACAGCTACTCTGAACCCTAACCTTAACCTCAGTAACAAAATGCACATCTTTCACCTTCTTTTAGTTTCTCAAATAAAACATGCACATTTTCTATAAAGTCATTTAAAGTCTGTGTACCTTCGGTGTGCTCTCTCTCTGCCGGATGATGTAGTTGAGGTTGTTTGTGATGTGTGTGTCCAAACCTCTGGCCAGGTTCCAGGGTTTACAGATCCAGTGATTATCTTCTCCTCTGGCAACCAGAAATGATTATTAAACATCAACGAAAAATTGATCTTTCTCTTTCATTTCAGGAATTAAAAGATACTGTGGGAGTTACAGATCATGCTCGATGTACCAACAGTGGACGGATGTGAGCAACATAACTTTAAACTCAGAATTTTGACACCAAATTATACTACTCACCACATCTTTAATGTGTTAAACAGTGTAATCACTTTGTTGCAAATGTAATTCTAAATGCAACAGTAAAAAATAAAAATACTTATGAGAATGGTTCTCTTTATCTTGCCTCATACATTACTTTGCGCTGGTAGCGTTCAGCACAACTTCTTAGCAACACATCTTTATTTGAAAATTGTGTCCTTGTTTATCATGAGCAGAGCGCTGACCTCTCCTGCCTCTGCAGGTAATGTCTGACGAACTGGGGCAGTTCTGTCTGAAGGTTGAAGGTTTTGGGGAGCCAAGGCGGTCCTCGTCCCTGTCCGGCTCTGCGAGCCACCGACGCCAGGCAGTCCTTTGTGGTGAGAATGGTTTCGCATGGAAACTGGTTCAGCAGGACGTGAGGACGCTCCTCACTCAGGGTCCTAGTAGAAGATTGTACAGTCAACGTATGAAATATATATATATTTAAGTGAATTTAAGGGAGTGATTATTTGTCATTGTGAACATAGCACAGCACACAGTCCAAACGTGCATGTGACCCATCCATGAAGGAGCAGTGGGCAGGTAACACGGGCAGTGCCCGGGGAGCAGTGCTTGACGATGGTACCTTGCTGATGAGTATCTCAGTGGTACCTTTACCAGTCCAGGACCTGAACTAAAGTATACATATACAAGTAGTCCCCGACTTACGATGGAAATACATTCCGATTTGAAACAGCAAAAACACAGAAAAAACATTGATTATCGGCCCTGTTAACTAGCAATAATCGGTATCGATAACGGCCCTGAAAAACCAATATCAGTCGAGCTCTAGTAAAAAGACAATCACATAATTCCGACAGGCTATATTTACAGTAAATAATTGCATTCTAGTTTTAGATGACCACACGCACCGATAGTCTCGAATGTGAGAATACATCCAGAGTATGTCAGCTTCATCTTCTTGCTCAGTGAACTGAAAACGTGGATGTTTCAGATGGTCCAAAACCTGCTTCATCTCTGAGTACACCCTATCACACACACACACACACACAAAACACTATTTTTGGTTTTGGCCTGTTATACATTATACGCCTTGAAATTACACACAAGCTACAACCTACATTTCCTTGAAGACAAATGACATTATATATTATTTTGTCTATACAGAAATCAGGGCAAATGTTAATCTTGAATCAGAAAACATGAGAGGAGCACATTAAACGTCTCAATGGGAGTAATTTGATCAAAAACATGCTGAGCAGCACCAGCATCACTCACTTCAGAACTTTGCCCTCCGGGATGCTGTAGGCTGGGATTTCCACCGGGAGTTTCTCCTTGTTTTCTTGCAGGATGGTCTACAGATGGATACCATTAAATATGACACTGAGAGTGTCAGAAAAGCAATAAATATGTAATAAATGCATGTTAAGGAATTCCATCTGCACACTTTTTTGAAAATAAAGTTTGCTGTTCAGCACGTCTGCTCAGCCATCGTTCGGTCTTCTTTATGATCTTTCAGGCGAGTGTTAATCCAAAAACTACATGGACGTGGCAAAAATGAGTTAATAATAGGGATGCAAGGATACCATTTTTTTGAGACTGAGTACGAGTACCGATACTTATTTTTGGGTACCCACCGATACCGAGTACCGATACCTGTGTAGGTCTGTTATTAATAACAATGACATTAATAGTAGGATTTTAAAAGAATTTTTTTTTTTAGCCAATACCAAGTATGTGGTCTAAACTCAAGAAAACACTTTCAAAAACCAAAATATAAACTAAAGTACACTTGAGCCTTATTATGTCATTTTATAAAGTAAATGATACTAATTTTTTATCCATTTATTTGTTCTATAAGTCAAAACATAAAAATGCAACAATTAAGTAAAATATTAAATATAAAAATATTAGTCTGCTTTGCTGCTGCCATCATTTATTTTAAAGTACCTCCAGACGACTGACATTTTCATCTCCGCACAGTTTACCGTTTTTTGGCAAGTGTTATGACATTTACACTGCCTCCGCGTGGCGATAAACATAACTACATCATATCTTCCAAAGGTGGTATCGGTAGTAGGTATCGGGGAATTTTGATCCGAGTTCGAGTAACTGCACGGAGGGTGGTGTATCCCTAGTTAATAAATGTGTATACACCAGTATTAGCTAATCCCCACTCAGATAAACATCTACGCTGGAGGTACAGGTGGAGGTTTGGGCCAAACTTGGTCATATGATTAATTCACCCAGGCCTGGTTAATAATTCTTTTTTTATGAGTATTAGTATGAGTATTTTTTTGCATCTGTAACTAGAATGTTCTGTGCAAAGCGCTTACGTGACTAACTGCATTAGGGCTGGGCGATATAACTTATAATCAATATCACGATTAATTGAACATTTAACTTTGACTACGATTAATTAAATTTTTTTACTTTTGCCTTTGTTTGTTTGTTTGGTTTTTTTGCCCACATAGCTCACTGATAAGATCTCTACTGTAAATGTGACTCCAGTCGCTTGTCGCAACGGAGGTTTCCGAGAAAAACGAGCGTTTATGTTGCGTGGAGTAAAATTTTGGATTTTTAGTTTGTAGTGTTTTGAAACAGTGGAAGGTCTATACTGTACTGTTGAGAATAAATTTGGCTGAAAAACTTACCCTTTCCTTCCTAAAAACGTGACTTTCTTGAGGTGAGGAATTCAATTCCAGCAGCATGTTAAAAGTTTCTGTTTTGACCGCTCTACTCCAATATTTACGGTAAATCCACTGGTTGACTAGCGTGAAGATATTTCTCCGGAATCCATCTCCGTCTCCCAAGTTCAGTTAACCTAACGCAGGTAGGCTATCCGTGTGGCTGTGAATGCAGCGTAGGCTACCGTAAATGCAAACGTAGCCGCGACCGCACCAAGCGTCTGTGAGTGCTACGGAGATAGTCAACTTCAAAGGCAGATTTCTCCGTTTCTCACTTGGCGTGACAGGAGAAACCCGACTCCTTTGAATGTTGATATCTCAGTCATATGTCGTCTGATTCATTCGATATAGACATCGTTTTGAAGCTTGATTTATGCCCTTAACTTACCCTTAACGATTTATGCCCTTAACCCACAACTATTAAAGCTGGATTTATTTTATAATGTGAGCATATCTTAGTTGAAGAAAACACACAGATGCAGTGGCAGACTGGAATGTTTTTATGGGGGGAAAATAGTATTAGCAGAATTTAAAAAATAATCGATTATTATTACATTAATTAGAGGTTTTACATTTTTTTTTTATTAATTGCTCAGCCCCAAGCTGAATACTTCATATCCTTGTTTTTACTTTCTTTTTTGTTCAGATATTGACTTCATATCTAAGGGAAGACAAACATTTCCACAGTGCTGAAGAACGGAGATGGAAACATGGATACAAGTGTGGGAAGGGAGGCCATAATAATAAATATATTTTAATAAATACACAGGCTAGAAAAATTACATTCCACTGCATATCATCGTAGAGTATAGGCAGTACAGAATATGAATCGAATCGTTCTAGTGCAGTTTTCAGAAAATTGATGTAAAATATAGCCACAAGTGGCAATAAAAGCAGCTGATGCGGTAAACCTCAAAGAAAGCAGTCAAAATTGCAAAAAAGCTCTATTATGCAGTCCCTCCAGGAATTCATGGGCCTTTTTTGAGATTGTTGCAGCCTAAAATGGCTATATTTGCGGCTGATTTTTTAAAAAAAATCGTGAAATCCTAGACGGTCATTATGACTTCATAACTTTATGCAGTGTTTTAGCACCCCCTGTTGTTCAAATAGCAACGTTATATATTCCCCTCCATATCTTAGTTTTGATTGCTTATCCCAAATTAAGCAAAATCAGACTTAAGGCCCAAGCATTTAGCATTTATACTGCCCCCTGTTGCTCACACCTCACTTGACTTAATGAGCTAATTTGCCAAGGAGGAGTTCACAAACGTTTGATTTTCATATTATGCAAATTAATTTAATATCTCAAAATGAATTAGTCCACAGTCCCAGTTAGAAAGTTCATGCTTGGAACAGTTTATATGTGGCAAGTTTAAGAAACGTGAAAAACAAATGAGCAGAACATTTTCGGGGTTTCAACTGCTGGTGTCCTGTTCCCAAAAATTACAGCCCCTTTGTTGCTTCGTTCTGAAGGGCACTCCAAATCTAGGGGCTGAGGTAAGAGGGTGGGGATTTGGGATTGGGCCTAAATACGTATATGCGGACAACATTAGAGAACTGTTCAATCCTGTCAGACAACTCTGGATTCAGTGAATGTGAGCCTTCTTTACAAAAAATAAACAGCTGAGCAATTTAAGCGACAAACCTCGTAATAAATGTCGGCCGGTTCTGGAGTCTCATCACTTCCTACATCCAGGTCAGCCGATAGCCACGGGAGCAGCCGACACGTCCTGACCAGCGAATCACGCTCTCCGTAGGCGAAATCCCTCGTCACCTCATCTGAAAGCAAACGAGAACGCTGACCAGGTTCACAAAGGAAGCCACAAATTCCTTGAATGTCACGTGAACGTCAAAGCTGTAAATGTAGGGCTGTCACCCGTCCTGGTTTTACCAGGACTGTCCTTCTTTTACCAGGACTGTCCTTCTTTTACCAGGACTGTCCTCCTTTTTTAATGTTCTGAGTAGTATATATCATATACTTTATGAAAAAAAGTGATTTATGACCCCCTAGATTCATCACTTAGTCTACTTTGTGTGTGTGTGTGTGTGTGTGTGTGCATGCCTATATAGTGTTTTGGTACGTCTGCCGTATTCAACGACTCTGTCGTCTACTGTAGTGATGGATGCATCGTCTGAAACAATGGACGTTGTTCGTAAGGGGCGTGTTGATCTTAGTTTCCAGCTTTGTTACGGACTCTAAAATAACTTTTGCTCCAAGAAAGAGAAAACCTGAAAGTTTGGTACGTTTTCTACAAAACGTGTCTGATACTGTGGAATACGGATGGGCCTCGTCCGACGGTCGTGTTGGTGGATATGTTTTTGACAGAGATCAATGCTGTGTGAACTTATACACTGTAGATTCATCTAATGCAACAGTTACCGATGGTGAAGTGCACATATCATTCAGCGTCGAAGTTTGGAAATTGTTCAGGAATAAAGTTTGGCAAGACTTTGAGGTTCCAGGTCTGGATAATGTCTACAGCGCTGTGTGTTTTGCTTCAAAGGTGTTACTACATATTTGCTAATCGTCTTGAGCTGATTATTTGTCATTGTGAACACACCACAGCACAGCACACAGTGCGCCACAACCAAATGTGACCTCTGCATTTAACCCGTGCGTGAAGGAGCAGTGGGCAGCTAACAAGTGATGAAGATTCAAATGTTAAATAACCCTATTCAATAGAGAATCGCTCCCATTACTGTCTACACATCATTAGGGTAAGAAGTTAAAGGGGCCTCTCTGGACGATCTCCAAATGAAGAACCACATGTGGCCTTTGACCTCTTGAAGGGGGCTAGAAAAGTCTAGACAAGAAGGCCCCAAACTTAATGCAAAAATATCTGTACGTTAATGAACATCTAAATCCACCTAGGGGTGATCTGGAAAAGTAATCATGAGCGTGTTTTTATGTCAGGAGGTCGTGAGATTGGTATTTTGTCAGGGTGGGCATCAGCAGTAGGCCGTTCAGGGTCTGGTGTCCCTGCGGACACTGGGACAGAGAAACATATGGAATCTTTACACACATAGGACATCAATCATCCATTAGGTGCTCACGTGCGCTAGGCATGGTATAAGGAAAAATAAAAGCGTGACCATTCATGACGGAGGGAATATTACTTAAGTGATACCTGACCTCATATCCATTGGAAAACACTGGGGAAGGTGGAGACAATGCAGCAAAGGTGGAGATTTGAACATTCAATTATTACTCTTATTGGCGGAGAGCCAAAGAGTGGGTGTAATCTGAGAGAGGGGGGTTGTATCTAAAGGTCTATTTGAGTGTATGAGTTGTAAAAGGAGAGCATCTGATCACTGCTCCCAAGGACCATGAAGCTGCCTTAATAAACAGCGTTGCCTCAACTTTCTGACTGCCTTTGATTTTTGACTTTTTTCAAACTTCGATTCTTGCTCCAATTTTCCACGATACAAGCGCCCGGGGAGCCACCAACTGCCCCGACAGAGACAGAGGGAGAGGTGTGCACCTCCATTCTCCAGCTGGTGTAGAGGCCAGAGTAGAGTGTAAGCGATCTGCTGAGGAAGGTAGAAGAGAGGAGCCATGCAGCAGGACGGCTCGGAGGAATGTTGCACCTGAGAACCAAACTCATCCATGATGTACCACACCGGCACTTTCTCCTCTGCAGACTGCAACACACACACACACACACACACAGGTAAGGCTGGGCAATTAATCAAAAAAAAAATCAAAACCAACATTCATAACAATGATTTTTGTAAGTCTTTCCATACTTTCCCAGCGTGAGTTCATATACTGTCCCCTTAAAAGCATACTACAATGTTGTGACGCGACTTCGCCCTGGCCAGTCTGCCACTACATCTTCAAATGTTTTCTTCAATTATTTTTATATTTACAGCAAAAACTCATCAGTAAACAACCAAAAATTATGGTCTATTAATCATAATCATGTTAAAATGTCTAACTGATTGTGATATTGATTTGAGGTCATATCGCCTCATTTTTCTTCATTTTGTTCAGTAAGAAAATTAAGATATTTTAATAGTGTTATATAACTGCAGAATGGAAGTAAACTAGGGTGATGGTATTGTGCCACTCGGTGTTCATACATACTGTTCTTACCCAAAACAAATCTCAAATAAGAAAGCATTAGTGAACTTCACAATCTTTGTGAAAATTGAGAACAAATTTCTACCTGTGAACGACTGGGCCATTATTATTAGTGTATTGTGTGTAGCGGTCTACATTAAGGTTCAACCAATTATTGGCCAGGCCGATTGTATGGCGAATGGTAAAAGTGTGTGAAAGAAGAGCAGAAGAGAAGAGGGGGTGTATGTGTTTGTATGTGTGTGTGCGTGCGTGTGTGCGCTCAGCGAAACTATGCTCCGGGCGTGTAGCCAGGGTGAAGTTGACCGCTCAGAGAATTCATGCTTCGGGCGGGCAGCCAAGGTGAAGCTGACATCGAGAACGGACTCAGAGAGGAAGAGGGAGGAGGTCAGTTGTGGAACTTGCTTTGAAGATGGTGATACCCCGAGATGGGGGGCTATATCAAGGGTTTTATTTAATCTATCTCATAATCCAGTACACAGGATGTTTTTCAGCCTAAGCGTGGGAAACCAGTCTGGGAGGTAAACAATGATTGATTACGCCCCGTGGGGAACTGATCACTCCCCTGCGCACAGCTCACACGTAACCCGGAGTTGGGGAGGGCCTATTCGAAGAGTACAAAATAAGGGGTTTCCCTTCAGTCTCATTGGAAGCTCAACCGTGGGAGAAGCGCGCATCGCCCGGTTTTCAGCGGCAGAGTTGGTCCTCCAGTGTGAGACTGTACGGGCTCCCCAGTCTACTGACCCTGGACGAAGGCTCAACGCTGGCTGTAAATATCTGTTGGTTTATTATCATTATCACTATTACCTGTTGTATTGCTGCATTTAGTCACCTGTATCACTATTACCTGTTGTATTGCTGCATTTAGTCACCTGTATCACTATTATCGGTTGTATTGTTGCATTTATCTACTGGTAGAGGGAAATTGGCATGTGCTTGAGAATAAAGCAGACCTTTTCTCCAGAAGCTGTGTGCGCTGGTCATTATTTGTGTTGTCTGAGCAGCACTTCCAAGGTTGTGAATTGACGTTTTAGGATTGCACACGCAATCATTTGCGAGAAACAAATTATCCTAAAACACCGATATTTGGCATTTTGCCGATTATCCATATCAGTGTTTCATTTTGACCATCACCGATATTAAGTAATGACAAGGTGCACTACTGTGGCTCCACTGCCATCTCATCTCTCTATGCCGTTTGCTCTCGACTCGCTGCTTCATTTATTGTCCCGCTCACAACAGTCTCTGATTGGCTGTATCTCACACAAGATCTAGGTTAAGTGGAGAGCACGCCGAGCAGCTTTGCTTTCTCCACAACCTGCTGCTGCTTAATACGAAATACTAAAACAAGTTTCAAATTTAAGTTTCACAGTTCTATAAAGTTATTTGTATGTGTAAATGTGTATTTAATATTACTTAAAATAATGTAAAATGTTTAAGTATTTATAAACAAGTTGTGTTGGTGTTTGCAAAATTAAAAATATCGCCCCTGAAAAAACCTATACTGGTCGACCTCTATTCTACGTAGTGCTGTGCAATAAAATCTTAAATTATTTGAAACCAACATTCAGAACCTCTTATCGACTTAATCTTGCCCATGATGATTATTTCAACTATTATTTAATAAAATTGTTTAACGCTAGTGTGTGTGTGTTGGTATGTCACTCCAGTCCAGAAATATGCATAGAAAAATCACAGCTTTAACAGTTGAGCATATTTACAGTATGGACTTTGTCAGCGAACTGTGGAGCAAAAAAGAAAAAATAATAATCGAGGTAAAAATGTTCAAATAATCGTGATATTAATTTGAGGCCATATCGCTGAGCTCTAAGTCTACACACAGTAAATCTATTAAAAATGACTGGTTCTGGAACATAGCGTTGGTTCTCCCAATGACTTAGGTATTAATGAAGAATTTAAGGATTTAAATGGTAAAGAACTAAACTGTGACTCTCCCTCAATATTGTTGAGCCTAATCTGACCTAGGAATGCAGGAGACCACCAAGGGAAGGCACCATATATGGCCTTGGACCTCTTAGAAGAGATAGGGGACTTTGGGATGTGCCGCTGAGAGGTTTTTATTGGGGGTCTGAAAGTTAAGGTAAATAAAACTATTTATCAAGAACGCCTAGGACGCAGTCAAGATGTGAAAATTTAGTGTCCTAGGGGCTGAGCTGATAAAGTAAGCAAGAGGAGGGGATCTTGGGTCAAAGGTTAATGGAAACAGTGATGATGTTAGGAGGTTGTCCAGGACCATATGCCCTGATTGGATTAAGCAGAGAACATCAGTCATTCATTTGGTGCAAGCATGACACCAAGGAAAAAACACCCATGGAGTGATAGATAATTAAGAGATATATGATCTTATTTTGGGAGCTATGGCACCAGGGGTGGAGACTTGGGTATTTGAATATTTCTCTTATTGGTCAAGAGCCAAAAAAAGGGTGTACCCGAAAAAAGAGGGTTGTCTTTGAAGACCTATATAACTTGAATGCAATTTTGGATAATGTGTGCAGAACAGCTGATCACTGTTTACACCAACCAAATGTTGTCAGAACAAACGACATTGCCTCATCTTTCTGACTACTGCGGTTGATTTTTTCCGGGGTTTCGGCTTCAATTTTCCACGACAGTATCTACACACCCACAGATAAAAACCCGATCAGAGAAGCATGTTTACCCCTTGTGAGATCTGGTAGGTTTGATTGAATTTCCACATGTTGTCCAAGACCTGCTGGACAAGTTCGGGGTCGGGAGCCTCGCCGTGGAAAGGTAAACCCATCAGAGCTGCCATGCGCACCAGCAGTCCCGGAATCTCCAGTAGCTGCTGCCTGGCGCTCTCAACCCGGTACGTCCACGCGTGATCCACCAGGAAAATGCTGCACATCATCATCATCATCATCATCATCATCATCATTACAGAGAGCACTTCAATAAGCATTTGCAGTTAGATTTCAGAAATCAGACTTGTTTTAATTTAACTTTAACTGTCATCGAAATGCAGTTTAACAGCTAATTAAGAAATGTGAATAGTACAGTACGGTGCTCTAGGACAATAGTAAGGGTCGACCGATTATTATGGTGTATTTATGTAGGTTGTAGTAGTTATAAGTGAGTCTCAAATATTTAACACAGTTATCATTTCGGGCATTATCTTATCCCATAATGTTCATCATGAAATGTAATCATGTGTGCAAGCTTGGGTACCCTTCTCTCTTTTTGTTAACATAATGTATAAGCATATTACTTTTGAGATAGTTACACTAAACATATTCATATTGAACACTGTTACATAAGACAATATTAGTGGCACACACACACACACACGCACACACATTTGCTCCAAATTGGGCGGCTTAAGCTTAGAAATTTAGCAAGGACGCTTGCACCGATAAAACACATAACAACGCACACATATATTCATACAGTAACTGTTTGAAGTGTGGGAAAAGGAATCATTAAGAGACCTGCACTGATGACTAGAGATGGGCCGATACCACTTTTTAATGTCCGATACCGATAATGTAAATTTGGATATTATGGCAGTTTTTGCAGTATTATTGTTTATCATATTTTTTATTTCTTTTGATTTATCATATTTTATTTCAACTATTTAGCATATTCATGAGTGTGTAACATTATATAACATTTCCTTGTTATTTTCTTTTATTACATTGTCCTGTCATATTCATATTATGTTCTTTATGGTTTTACTTAATTCCCATATTATTCTACATATCTGACCAGTATATTACCCTTCTGACCTAAAACTTACCCCAAATGCACCTGTTGTAATAACGCAGAGTAGTGTGGGAGGCTGTGTTTTTGATAGAGGTGATGATTTACTGAACTGTTCTTGAACTGCCTGCAAAATCTGTGACCTTGATGTTGTACTGTACTTGAACTGTCTGCAAACTCTGTAACCTTATACGTCAGATGCAAGTAAAAAATCATATTTTTTATTTTTCTCTTTTTGATTGGTTAAGAAAATATTGGTGGAGTTTAGTATGCAAATGAAGGTGTGGAAGTGTCCATTGGAAATAATGGAGGCGAAAGACAAGGGGAGTGACAAAAGGAAAAGTGGGTGTAATCCAAGCGGGGAAAAGATGTATAAAAATGGGACCCCAACGAGATGGGGAGAGCGTGCTCCACGGATTGGTTGGGTGCCGTTTGCTGTTTTGCTGCTTGCTTGGCAAAATAAAGGGAACCACCTGTATCATTTTCTGTTGTAAGATTGTCTTCATTTTTATTTGATCAGGTGTTCGAGATTCCTCCACGACAGTATCTGCCGATACCGATACAAATCATAGTCACAGTCTTTTTTTAAACATAAAATAATGCTTTAAAATGTCTGAATACATGACTGAGATTATTGTTATGCTTAAGGAAATGCTTGATTTAAATACTGTTTACCTACTAAAACAATGTAATAATTACACACACACAGATGTATATGCTAAATTATTTGTTCTCAAAAATTGTTCATTTAGACATATATTTCTTCTTTCTTATTGATTACATTATAACATTATAATATTGAGAACAATTTGATCAATTGAAAATGAAATACTGAACTTTGTCATTTTGAACCAATTTGGTCTATAAAATGAGCTGCAGAGAACTACTTTTCCCACAATCCACAATCCCACAATACTTTCACATACAGAGGGATCAGGTCTTGTCTGATCGCGCCACTGAAAACGTTGTGTGTCCAAAAAAAAAAAAAAGTGTGTCACTATTAAGCGTCCGTGTGAAATACAAGCGGAGCTGCTCTAGCGAGTAAAATAAATTAAACAAAGCTTTGATTCTAGAAAAATTGGCTTGCAAATTCTTTGTAATAGAATTATTCGAGTTATTGGAACAATCTTTTCAGCTCTACTTTACTGCAGTGCCACTTCCCATGCATAACGAATTGAGCATGCACTCATTTACAGATCGGCTCCATAGAATGGCCCAGTGCCACCGATACCCGATCCAGCCGTTATCGGACTGATACTGATCCACATATCGGATCGGTTATATCTCTACTGATGACATACACACACATACTCATATCTGTTTGACATATTAGCACTTTGATCCTAGGAGTTTGGCTAGGTCACCTAGATAGCACATAGAGCACACTTGCCGTAAACAAGGTGATGATGAAGCTGGGTACCAGTGAAAAGGAAAAACACTGGGAGGTGCTCGTGAAATTGAGAAACTAGGAGAGTGTGAACACACACTGAATACGTATTTCGAATATGTATTGCGATGGAAAATATATTCCTGTGTGTGTACAAGCGGAAATGTACTGTTTGTTCTGCCAAGTCATGATGAGCTTGTGTTCTTCTGTACTTGATGACCCTTCGAGATCATGTATATCCTTGGCGTAACCTTTTGTGCTGATTACAAATTCCAAGAAATGTTTGTTCTTGAAGTAGAACTGTGAAAACAGTTGTATCTTAGAATTACTCTGCACCTGCAGCTGTCTTTCCTGATCTTCTCTGAGAAGCGCCCTGATCTTCTACAAGATATGTCTAGCACCAGGCGAGTACGTGTCCTGTTTTGTACTGGATTTTGTTATAAATACCCATGCGTAATGCGTGTTCGGGGGCACTCACTCGATCTTGCATGAGAGCTGTGACGGCACCCTATGCTTGCAAGCAATACTTTATTAAAAACTCAACTATCATTTAACTCTGACTCTGAGTCTGACGTTTGGGTAAACAGAATTTCCACCACAGTATGCACTGAATATGATACGTTTGCTGTTAAACTTTACTTTGTAACCAGAGCACCCTTCTGTTTGTATGGCATATGAGCACTAAGGCATATATTACCTTAAATGCATTCTATAGTTAGCCCTTTACGCACTGCTCTGATTTGTGGTGGTCTAGTGGTAAGGATGCTTGCCTCTAGACCAGCATTTCTCAGCCCCATTCTTTGCGGACCCCCTGCTCTGCACAGATTCGACCCACACCACAGCTAACGCTCCTGATCAGCTAATTAGCAATGTAGGATCAGGAAATGCCGAATCTGTGCAGAGAGGTGGTCTGCGAGTACGGGGATTCAGAAACGCTGCTCTAGACTCAGACGTTGTGAGTTCGAATCCCACCTCCAACACTACCAACAATGGGTCCTAGAGCAAGACCCTTAACCCCAAGTTGCTCTCAGGGACACTGTCCCTGAAATGAGGAAAGTGGAAGTCTCTCTGTTTGAGAGCATCTGCTAAATGGCATAAATGTAAACGTAAGGACTTACCTGTTTGGATCGGAAACCTGCAGGCCACTGTCTCGAGTCACAACCACTTTATAAGTGACTTCAGCTCCAGGGTTGTATCTGTTCGGAACATCCTCCTCATCATCATTGCCCTCCTCTTCCACTCGCATGATGCCAAAAACTTCTCCCGCATCAAACACCTACATCACACACATCAGTCACAAGTTAGGCTGATGTCCACATTCTTCCCTGTTCATCTCCAGAGTAGTGATAATCTGTAACAATCTTATATATTATAGCCTTAGGACAGAGAAAAAACTGGAACAGACTCCTTGTTTGATCTGATCACCATGCCCATAATATACAGTATCTGGTCAATTCAGTTCACCACATGGGATAAAAAACAATATCCTCAAGCCTATCTGATCTCTCAAAATCAGATCTGAGGATCATCACGCGTACTGTGTTATAATGTGTTATGATCTCATTCTCTAGAACATCTTATCAGATCTGAAGTTCATCACATAGACATGTAAACAGAAAAATTATGTGTTTTATTATGTACATCATTTTATTACATTATTTGTTTCCGTATTTATTTATTTACTGTTATATGTGTTACGAGTAAATTGTTGAGTCGTATTTTTATGCAGTGAAATCGCACTAAGGCAAGTTGATACTAATTTTAGAGGTAAGTGTGAAGGAAAATTTTAATTTAGGTTAATCTAGCAAGTTTCCTTTATCTACTCTGGCTGGACAGACAGCACAAACAAAAGAAACGCAAGATAATGTAAGTTTCCTGTTTCCCAAATTAAATCTAATTTGATCACATCAGATCTGACCATTGCATAAATTACATCAAACCAGACTCTCCCATAAATATTATGGCAGTTTTTAACATTTATCATATTTTTATTTTTACTATTTAGCATACTCATGAGTGTGTAACATTATCTTGTTATTTTCTTTCATTACAATATCCTGTCATATTATGTTCCTTATTCTTTTACTTAATTCCTATATTATTCTACATATCTTACCAGTGTATTAGCCTTTTGGCCTAAACTTACCCCAAATGCACCTGTTGCAAATCACTGTCATACAAAGTGTGTATGCCAAAATGTATTCTCCATATAAGGTGTTGAATGAACCCAACAAACCTAAGGTGATGGCGCAGAGTGGTTTGTGTTGCTGTATTTCTGACAGAAGTAATATTTCATGGTTGAACTGTACATTAACTATCTGTAAACTCTGTAACCTTGTCTGTTAAATGCGAGTAAAAATCATATTTTTTATTTTTCTTTCTTTTGATTGGTTAAGAAATATTGAATGCTTGGTATGCAAATGAAGGTGTGGAATATCCATTGGAAATAATGGTGGCAGAAGGGAAGTAGTAAAAGAAAAAGTGGGTGTAATCCAAGCGGGGAACAAGATGTATAAAAATGGGTACCCAGCAGTCGAGTGGGGTGGTTCCACGGACTGGTTGGGTGTTGTTTGCTGTTTGATTGGCAAAAAAAAGAGAACCACCGGTATCATTTTCTGTTGTATAATTGTCTTCATTTTATTCTATCAGGTGTTCGAGACTCCTCCAGGAAATATCAAATTAGACCATCATATAAATTTGTCAAATCAGACTATTCCATATATTAAATCAAATCATATTAGCACATAAGATCCAACCACCACACAAATTAAATCAAATTAGCTCACCACATCAGATCAGACCATAACATTAGACTATCCCATAAATAACGTTAAATTAGACCATCAGATCAATTATATCAAATCGGAGCATGGAGTAAATATATCAGATCAGACCATCCTATTTGTTCTTTTGACATTAGATGACATTAAGCGACTTTAAGTGACATTTCTACATCAGAACAAACATTACATAAATGTTATCAAATGATATCAGAGCATCACCGAGCCATTCCCACCAGACCGACCTTATCTGATCAATTCGGACCACCACACTGGATCAAGTAGATATTTTTGCCCTTTAACTGAGCAGTTTTAGAGGAAACCCAGGCAGGAATTTTACTTTCTGAACTCAGACTTTTCCAGCTCTGAAAATCACATGTAATAGGGGAATGACAAATATTCTCTCTACACTAATATATTTCTGCGCCATCTGATTATATTTGGTTTTTAATTATTATTGTTGACAGGTTTGTGAAGAGTAAACGATGTTTGTTGCTGATACGAGTTGATACTGACGGACTCGGACTGAGACTCTTCAGTACCTCGTTAAGAAGTTTTTGGTGTAAACTCCTCCAGTATCGCGGCGGGACTCCGGCCGACTTCAGAGCTGCAGAGTGCAGAGCCAAAAACACTTTATAAACCTCATCAGTTTCTCCATTAATCAGCGTCTCCTCCATCCTCACACACTGCCTGACTCACTGACTCGGACATGTGCTAACGCCGGTGCATTATGGGAACGGGCTTTAAAGGGACAGTAACGCCTCAGCCACACAGAAAATCTGCCGTATCTGATCTACAAATCTGATTGTAGTTCTGTAAATTGTTGTATATTTTCAAGGATCTCTGTTGTTCGTATATTTACGACGGCGTTTTGGTGCCACCTTAAAAAAAATCTAAGATTACGAGATTAAACTCGTAATATTTCGAGCATAAACTCGAAACTACGAGAATAAAGTCGAAAATTTACGAGAATAAAGTCGAAATGTTACGAGAAAAATCACAGAATTGCGAGAAACTATGGATGTGGAGGATCTGGTTAAGTCGTACTTTAGGTTCGGATTTAGCAGTAAGGAAATTCTTTGTCTTTTGGCGCATCAGCACGGATTTATAATTAGTAAAAGGACACTGCAGCGGTTATACTGTAGGAAACTTCATTTATTCAGAAGAACAAATCACACAGACATTGAGGAAATTGCCTCTTTTGTGCAGTCTGAAATGGCGACCAGTGGTCCATTGTTTTAAACCCCAAACCCCATATCTTAAACATTCACGTAAAAATTCGACTTTATTTTCGTAATTTTGACTTTATTTCTCAAAATACTACGATTTTAATCTCGTATTACTACGAGTTTATTCTCGAAATATTTCGACTTTTTTCTCGTAACATTTCGACTTTTTTCTCGTAATATTTCGACTTTTTTCTCGTAACATTTCGACTTTATTCTCGTAGTTTCGAGTTTAATCTCGTAATCTTAGATTTTTTTTTAGGTGGCACTAAAACGCCGTCGTAGTATATAGTATTTGTTGTCATTTTATAGTATTTGTTGTCATTTTATAATATTTGTTGTAATTTTTGTTGTCATTTGTCAAATTAGTTAATATATTTGTGTTTATACCGTATTCTGTTGACATTCTGTTGGATTTGAAAAATAAACAGATCTCCTTTTGCTGGTTTGTGAGAAAAAAAAAACTTATTTTTATTAAAAACAACATAGTTTGTATATAACTAGAATAGTAGTTTTTCTTGTAGAAATTTAAATGATTTCTCATAGCCTCCTTAGATAAAAATAGTTTAACATAGTAAAAATAATGTATTATGGCAAGTACCAAAGCACAACTATTATATTTATTGGCAAACGTTCTTATTAATTTTAATTAGGCAATTGTACAACTATTGAAACTTCACATTATATTATTATATTAGTCTTCACGGTGTAATTAAAATAGTTTTGTTTTTGTTTTTAATTAAAAATGACTTCGTCATACGTTTACATCATTTTGAGGTATGTATTAATATGTCCTACATATTGTGTAATACACGGTAAGAAAGTTCAAATTGGCTCTTTTTAGGCACACTAGACTCTAGATCTATGTTGGTACACTGGACTCTAGATAATGTTATTAAAATAATGTTATTATTTCGCACATATCTTGGACAAAACAAATGTTTTGTTAATAACCAATAACGCACAATTTATTCAAAATATTTTTTATTAGATTATGACAACAGTTTCCGTACAAACATTTAAATGCTGACATTATTAAAGTGTAATATTTCACGGCATAAATATGGCACAAGAAAATAATTGTTAAAAGTACATATTAGCTATAGTAACATTCCTATAATAACTATAATAGCTCTAATAACTATAATAACATTCCACTATTCTTAAAACTAGTTGGTATTAGTGTGTCTTAATATGAAAAGAACAAGCCCACATGAATTTACCTGCTTAGCAAAGCCTATTAAGTAGTAGTAATAATAATAATGATACGTAACTTTCCTATGAGGTCTTTGTAAGATCACCTTTTTGTTAATTTTTTTTAAAAATTTAAATCCTTGTAATTTTTTGTGCATTGCCTTATTTATATTGTATTTATAATTTAAGTTATGTCACTTTTTATTTTGGGAATATTTAAATCTAATACTTTATGTAAGCAATTTATATAGCATTTCATATATTCGGTTCATATTTTTTGTATTTCTTTCTAAGTATTTTGAATGTGCTATTGGTTTATTTACATAAAAGAATGTCTAAGACAAATTCAGTTTCTTGTGAGTACATGTACACTAGCAGTGGAATTTACTGCGATGCAAGGGGGCGCCACCTAAAATCTTGCCTAGGGCTCCTAATTTGTTAGGGCCGGGCCTGGTCTGATGTCTCACAATAATTACACATACAGTAGCACTATATCTATTTACACACATATGTACAACGGTATTGTTCAGGTTTGACACGGATTCTATCGTTTAAACGAAAATTACGTATTGGGGTTTGGGAAGACGGATTCTGTCGTTTTAACGGAAATGACGTAGGGGCTTGAGAGTGGATGGGGCCTGACAGAGGACACGCACTTTCAGGCCCCTTCTGCAGCCAGACACTCGTGAAAAATACTCCAAAAGCCATGTCAGTACCCGCACTCTCAGCCACGACAGGAAGTGCAACCGGGGAATCGTTTCCTGCTTGCTAAGGTAGTGCTAATAAAGTGTAAAAATTGTACGTCTTACCATTTATGAACGATATGAAATATTCTTAATCATGTTAACATGAGCATATTCATGTTGTCTGGCCGGCCTGTGTTGGTTTATTAAAATGTTAGATTTTAAATACAAATCAAGTTAATCAAGCTAAATGCTGTCGTGGAGGAATCTCAAACACCTGATAGAATAAAAATGAAGACAATCTCACAACAGAAAATGATACAGGTGGTTCTCTTTATTTTGCCAAGCAAGCAGCAAAACAGCAAACGACACCCATCCAGTCCGTGGAACCACCCTTCCCAGCTCGCTGGGATCCCATTTTTATACATCTTTCCCCCGCTTGGATTACACCCACTTTTTCTTTTATCACTCCCCTTGTCTTTTGCCACCATTATTTCCATGACAGTTTTACTCCTTCATTTGTATACCAAACTCCACCAACATTTCTTATCCAATCAGAAAAGAGAAAAATAAAAAATATGATTTTACTTGCACCTGGCGTATATAGTTAATCAACATTTTACAAATACAGCAACTCCTTCATTCTTTTGCCATGGTGTTGTTGGTTTCATCCAACTCCTTTCATGGAGACCCTTTTGTCAACAAACATACTTTATCAGTGTGTTACAACAGGTGCATATAGATAATTGGCCAGTTGGCAGGGAAAATAAGTAAACAAATTGGTAATATGTGAGATTTTGGCAGCAATCCACCATTTCTTCTAAAAATCTGTGCACGTCTTGCACATTGCTAAATCCAAAACAAATTGGAGCCAGAACATCATCTTTATTAACAATTGAATCTTCCTCTGCATTCATTGCTTCGTACTCCTGCAGAGTCTTCCCAGCATCTTCATCTTTCATAGTCAGTATCTGGAGCAGCTGGACTAGACCAATGAATTAATGTAGACTGTCAGTGCACCACTGACTGGCTGTTTTTGCATGTGCAATGAAAGATACCTTAGATATGAATAAATATTTGGTGTATTATTTATGTAAATGTGTTTAATGCAATTATTATTGATATATAAAAAACAGAATTAAAAATTTTCCTTCTACGTTTGGCGGTATTGCAGCATTCACACGTTCATCCTGTGCCTGCAAAACGTAGCACTTAAGTTACAGTTATCTGTTATCCGGCAATATGGTTGTTTCAGGACAGGACCCTTAACCTCTCTGGAAAAAACTGAACTAGACCACCTTGGATTACACATTATCTGTAGTTTCAGAAGTCCACTACATACTGATATCAGCTTCTTGACACCCTCAGACACAGAATTCCTGGAAGTGTATTTCTAGGGACATGTTTGAATATTATAGCAAGGATTTACTCATATATTTGTAAACAACATGGTTTAAACTGCTATGTGAATCACACAATCACTCCTTATGACTCCTGGTTTTGTAAAAGAGGGTCACTTATCTGCATATTTAATGACAGAATTTTGCAAAATGTATTTTTTGTGTGCAAGAGTCAGTGTGAGCCTGAGGATGCATTCTGATTGGCCTCTCTTTGTGCCAAGTAAACCTACCTGATTTCTCTGTACATGGGACAAACATACACCTTAGGGTCCAATTTAGATTCACCCAATTTCTGGCTACATCTCATAACTTTTATTTGTGTTACCATCCATTACAATCTTTGCATCACAATGGAGTTTTCAAATTTCGAATGTGTTATAGAAGTACCTTAAGGTCACCTCCCTGAGGTAAGTGGCCAGCTGCTACACTTTTTACCAAGATTCACTCAGATTAAATAGCCCTTCAGATACAACACCCCCTTTTCAGATTACACCCACTCTTTGGCTCTCCGCCAATAAGAGTAATATTTGAATATTCAAGTCTGCACCTCTAATGCATCAAGACTCCACCTTCCCTTATTATCCCCCAAAAGATCCAAGATCAAGTATAACTTAATTACCTCTTTCTGCTACGATTGTTCTGGCCCAGGCACGTGAGCACCTAATGGATAATTGATGTCTTATAGAGATTCCCCAGGGACATAAGATCCTGAGTGGCTCCCACTCGTTCCCTCTCTAGCAACCCTCCGGTCCCATGATCTTTTTTGACATAAAAACTCATTTATTATGATTACTTTGCCAGATCATCTCTTTACAAACAGAGGTCCACATCTGAAACAAGTTTCGGATGTCATAATTACTTTAAGCCTGAGCCCCTAAATGAGACTTCCTTCGGATGTCATTAACATAATTACTTTAAGCCTACATAATTACTTAAACTTCTAACTCTGATGATTCAAGATGTTACGATTATAATGGTGGTTAGAACAGTCTATCCTAAATAGCCTTTTTTCCTATTTAAAACTACTCAGTGGGGAGAGTTTCTGGAGAGCTTTTCTGAAGTTTACTGGTCGAGTTAAATGTACTCTATAAATTAAAAATGTTTACCTGCACTGTCTCTTCAAGCTTTCTTTTGCATAGGCGGAATGCAGGCTGCCGTTCACCACTCAAGAAAGCCTTGGACTCCTCTGTCCAGTGGGCAAAAAGCTTGCCATGGCTGAAAAAAGAAACATGCAATTAAAGGTAATATAACTAAACATGAAGGCAACTTTTGAACAAACTGTATAATTGCAGTGTGCTAATAAAGTTTATAGCTGATCTGGCTATTAGTTAAAGCACTGCTCCTTGATGAGTAGAACAGTTGAGAACAGTTAAAAAAAGAGGTTTGCGGTTTTGCTCTCGTACAAGAAATACAAATTTTAAATCCTCCCATATAACTATGCATTATAAGCCATAAATGGGTTTTCTACTGTGGAAAAATTACATTTCAAAGTGGAAAGAATAAGAAAAAATTACAAGAAAAACAAGTTGTGCACTTCTGTGGCACAAAGCCCTCACGAGTTATGGAGGGGTGCGTCTGTAAAAGCACAAAGAAACAATAGATCTTTGTTTTAATAATAAACTTAACAAACATTTTTACATCACTTTAAACATGAATTTAAATATGCTTCTGATATCTTAAGGAACAGAAACCATGATGTTGGAGGCGTTGTGATATAATATAAAACCTTCGTGAATATATTAACTGTGATTTTTTACTGCACTTTTAATAAAAACATTTAGATTTTCTAAGCAATTTTTAAAAGTTCTTTTAATTTTCTATTTTGCTATTTGTCTTGCCTCGCCATAAGGAGACCGAGAAACATTCTCAAGACCACAAGAACAACTAAACACTAGACGCTGAAAACTAAGACACTCACAAGATAACTTCATGAAAAGCTCTGTAAAAGTAGAAATGTGTCTATTTTACCATCAGTGGCTGAAAACTCAAATAGTCTAGGTACATCGATTTGCTAATATTAGTACTTTATATATTTCTCTTTAAAAAAAACAAACAAAAAAAAACACAACTTTACTTTTTTGCCTTAGTGCCTAAACAAATCTCATGTGTAACAAGGTAAAGTATTTGTACTATATCTGGTATTATTTTTACTATAAGCACACTGAGCACTTTTTTTTAATTTTACTTGAATTATAATTTATGTAATCACAGTAAAGAATATTACAATACGTTGTAAGCACATCGAGCACATTGACAAGTATTATTATTGTTATTGTTGTTGTTGTTGTTGTTGTTGTTGTTGTACACAATCTTAAGAGAGCTAGTTCATTATCGAGGGATTGTTTTACTTATAAAGTTTTAAACCTTGATATTAATAGTAAGTGTCAGAGAAATAGTACATGTAACTAAAGAACGTGTGTATACGAAGCACTGTATGCACTAACCACTGCGCCACCGTCGTATTGTTAGCTACTAAAAGATTCAGGTTTGGGCACTTAAGACTTAACTTGAAACAAATACAAAATAAATGCTAAAATAAAAAGATAAAACTAGGTACAAAATGTTCAACTAAACTACTGATCAAATGACATCCCCATATAAAATGTAATTGTCTTGTTTTAATTGATAATTAATAAGTAGATAGCTTCTTAAGAGTCCCTTTATACCCAACAAAACACCTTTTCCTATATTACCCGTCCTTATTTTTATCTGCATCCCTTCTTCCAAGTTCTAGGGCTACTTGGTTCTCTGTTGCAAATCCTAAATCTTTTTTTGTCTGTGTTTTACTCCCATTGCAAGACATTTAACACATTCCTGACCCCCAGCTGACCTCAAATCCCAATCTCCCAATCTCAAGCATATCTTCTAAAATCAGTCCAGACAACAAATAAAGACTGTTTTACTACAGTCCCCTTCAGTCCCCCTTTATTGGGGGGCCCCAATAAAATGTAATTGGTACAAAACAGTAACAGGCCCGCTGCTTTTTTTTTGCCATGGCAGCATAATAGAGGACTGGGCGGGTAAATTTGGCCTTGCCCATAGGTGTGAATGTGAGTGCGTTTATGTGAGTGTGTCCTGCATTGTGTTGGTGTCCCCGAGGTGCGCGAAGGGGATTGTAGGAAATGTAGTTCTCTCCCAGAAAAGCCAAAAGCAGCACATTTTCTGGGCCAAATTGATTCAAAATGACCAAAAACTTCAGTATTTCTTCATTTTCATTTGATCAGATTTTTTTTAACTTAAATTTTATAATGTTATAGTGTAATCAATAGGAAAGAAGAAATATAGAAAATGTATTTATCAAAAAAATGTTATTCTATTTTCTGATGGACACCAAATGGATAAAAAAGTGTTAGAATGTTACGCCACAGATAATAAATAGACAATAATAGATAAAAACTCAGCAGTAAACGATGTTCTTTCATTGTTCTTTCAGTTCTTTTATTTGACCTAAAGATAAAAAAATGAGTCAGCTTTCATCAGAAATGTGCTGATTTTATAACTATGTCAGCATTTACACATCAAACTATGAGTAGTGCAGGGCGTCCAAAATTCAACACCATAAAGCGCGTATTGCTAACTTCTACTCACACACTAGAATAAGCCTAAAAACAAATGTATTGTCTTTTTTTAATTTATCAGATTACTCGATTAATCGATAAGAAAATCGATAGAATACTCGATTACAAAAAGAATCGATAGTTACAGCTCTACAGGCATACGATATATCTTTTTGTAGGTCACTGTAACCCCGCTTACACTATAAATAAAACCTACGGTTGAAGCTTTGTGTATTAATGGTTTTGACTAGAAATGGGCCGATGCCATGTTCTGGCATTGGGCAGTTATATCAAAATAGCACATTTTTATAAATACACAGAAGGCGTTACAGTGAACTAAACATTGTATAACTTATAATTAAAGTATTACATTTATTAAATTAACTAATGACGTAAATGGTTACAATGGGGCATATTGTTTTCTCTTGTGTGAGCATCAACATTTTTCACAAATTTTCTATTTCCTATCTTCATAATTCACACTATACTGTGCGTAAAATAACTCCAAACCACTGACATTCGTGTAAAATAAGGCCAAACCATTGCACCATTTCCAACTGATAATAGCACCATCATCGTGGGACAACAGATGAGAAACTATACCACCTGTTCCACACTAAAGGACAGAACCTGTTTTGTTCTCCACTTTCAAACATCAACCAAATTCAAATACACTTTCTTAAAACTTATCCTAGCTTTAAGTGCACTTTGTAGACTAAAGTAATATAAGAAATGTCTTTGGAACAGTAAGTAGAACCCGTCATTTCAGATTTTATCAGAGCAGAAATCTAGAATCTTTCACTTGTGGCCTGTGCACACAGCACAAGATCATTCCATTAGCATCCATGTGAAACTTCCACTTCCACAAGTGTTCAGCCCTCGGGTTGGTCCTGAGAGCCAAGGAAAAAGTGGACCTCTTTACAGGAAGGGCTGCTTGGTGATGGACTAAGAGGAGGAGAAGGAGGAGGACTCTCTGCTAAATCCCAGCTGTACCCTTGAAGATCAGTGGTGGAAAACGGGAGATTAAGTGTGTCGTGCTCCATGGCAGTGGGCTGCAGGTCTAGTGTCGGAGGTCCACTTACACACCGTCGCATTGGAAGGCCACTACAGAAGATATAACACAACAACATTACTACAAATATTACACAATATATGAAAGTATACTATATACAGTACTAGAGGTGTTGAAATTAATTGCATAATCAATGCATTGTGATGCAGACGTGGACGATTCTTCATTGATGCACTGGCAGACCATAATCAGTTATAACAGAGGTTTTCAACCGATGGTCCGCAGCAGAATTGCAGGTGGTCTGTGACATGCAATCCACTTTCTGTGCTGAAATCACTTTTAGAAATTATTATTTTTTTCATTTTCAAAACATTTCCAGATAATTTGGGCATCTTTATGAATAATACTTTTAATGCAAATATTTAAAAAAGTAATATAAAAAATACTGCCTCCCACAATCACACTGCTTAGTGGTGGTTGGTGGGACAGAAGCAGTTGAAAATCCCTGGATTATCTCATAATGACATTGCTTGGTGATTTTCTGGCTACGACATAAAAATTCTAGTTAAAAAGAACATCCGGGTAGTAACTACGGCTGCACGATCTGCGATCCATGCCCAATATGCGTGCAATGTGAAGTAATGTAGAAAAATGGATGGGCTGCATCGTGATTGAATCGTTGATATTAATATTAGTAGTAATTATCCTTAACCTTCTGTCAAAAATAACGTGATTATGACCCCGTGGATTCATGTCTATGGTAGACGGTGTTCAAGGATGTCTTGTTTGACGGCGTGTTTCCCTGTCCTGATTTATGATTCTTTCTGTCTCATTGTACACACTCACCTCCTCTGACTCTGACACCCCCCAAACCAGCCCTGGTGTTAAAAAGAAGTTAGATAAGACAATGCCTGTTAAAGATTAGGCACATGGTTCCCCCAGACCAGACCCCCTACCTGTTAAAGACGACCCATTAGCTTACTCTGTGTATGTGTGTGTGTGTGTGTGTAAGAATGTCTTGTTTTATGGGGTATTTCCCTGTCCTGATTTTATGATTCTTTCTGCAATGATTGTACGCGTGCACCTCCTCTGACCCTCGGTCCCCAAACCACCCCAGGTGTTAAAAAGTGTTAGATAAGACAAAGCCTGTTAAAGATTAGACACTCGGTTCCCCCAGACCAGACCCCCTACCTGTTAAAGACGACCCCATTAGCTTACTCTGTGTATGTGTGTGTGTGTGTGTGTGTGTAAGAATGTCGTTTTATGGGGGTATTTCTCTGTCCTGATTTTATGATTCTTTCTGCATTGATTGTACACACTCACCTCCCCTGACCCTCGGCCCCCAAACCACCCCTGGTGTTAAAAGGTGTTATAAAACACATAGTTTCTTCCTGACCAGACCCCTGCCTGTTAAAGACGACACAATGGCATACTGTGTGTGTGTGTGTGTGTGTGTGTGTGTGTGTGGGTGTGTGTGTGTGTGTGTTTAAAATAACTTTTGCTCCCAGAAAGAGAAAACCTGAAAGTTGGTTTCTACTAAACTTTGTTGATACCGTGGGTTACAAATATGTCTTGGTTATCTGGAAGTCCTCTGCAGGCATTGTCCCATATGGTCTAGCGGTAAGGATTCCTGGATTTCAACCAGGCGGCCCGGGTTCGACCCCCGGTGTGGGAAGGGCTTGTTATTATGAGCACCTTAGATTTTACAACCGTGGGCGTGTGTGGGGGCGTGTACATCATTACAAAATGTATAAGAAACCGATGGATGTGGCCTAAGGCTTCTTATATTTTTCAATCTTGTGCGGCAAGAACATCAACGAAAAACAAATCTGTTATGGACGCTTTCATGATGGGTGAGTATACGTTTGCAATTACATATCGTTGCCGTGTTTCATTTTACAATAATCTGTTTATTATTATTATTATTTGTTATAACAGGTATACTTATCCCATAGGTGAAACAAGCAATACAACCCCAGAAATTATAGGATTCGACCAACTTAGTAAGTCACAAACGTATAATGTGTATGAATTCTATTTGTCGTCATGTACAATATCGATAAATTTATTTGTATTTTATTTACAGTAACAGGCGAAATAATCACCCCGCTTGTGTGTAACCCAAATGATACGTCAACCACGCCTGTAGGCCTCGGTAAGTGTGTTACATGGTGCTTCAGAATCTTTCTTTAACACATCATGCTATAATATTCTAACGCTAACATCTGTTGTTCTAGCTGCTCTGCGTATGCTTGCTGAAAATATTGGTAGGCCAGAACACGACCCGCCACATCCTCCTCAATCGGCGCTGATTTCTGAAGACAACTTGGGGGTGCAATCCAAACCCACAGCCCGAAAAGCCAGCCAAAAGAGGAAGCATTGTCAAAACCGGTCGGCGGGGAAAAAGGCAAAGCGTACTAATGTTTTGGAAAGGAGTAATATAGGTAGGTTGCGTTAGTCGATAACACACTATATTACACGATTGAAATAAGACTATTTTACTGTCGGGTGTCTGTGTAGTAAAAGCTGTTTATGTGTTTTTGCTAGGTCAACAGGTGGTTCAAAGCATCAACAGTAGTGGGGTCGCGACACTGGCTGACCGGGGTATTAGCGATTGGACTGATGCTGAGATTGCGGACTGGGACAACGTCGTATTTGAAGAAGAAACACCAAGCTTCTCCGAAAGAGCCAAAATAGGACTATCAACCAAATCTGCAAAACCCGTTTGTGCAGCCGACAATATTGAAGACTTGCTGGGGGTACGCTACGATTTGTTTGCCTAGAACCAAGGGCACATTAGAAAGCTTCAAAAGGTATATGAAGAAAAAAAGTTATAGATGCGCATCAAAAAGCCTACGTCGGAGAAAAATCGACAGATGTGTATAGCCTCATGCAGAAAGAGTTTTTGAAATGGGATGAAAATTGAAAAAAGCTGCAGGAGTTTTGAAATGGTGTATGAAATTTGAAAAAAAAGGCAGCAAAATCAAAAGCTAGAGATGATGAATCGCTGTCTGATACAAGCCATTGACAACGCTGTATATGGAGATTCACAGAGTTAACGGTTAATGGTCAACAAGAGCCGAAAGAATGTGTCGTTAAATTAGCATGCGTAGTTTGATGAGTGTCTTGAATAAGCGCTCGACCACGTTCTGCGTGAAGTCGAGGCTTGTCCTAAAGTGGACTGGTACCGGATTTGGTGAAACACCCCATAATCTATGAAAATGTCACATGGTTAATTTACAACAAACTGGAAGTGTGTACACTTCTTAAAATAATAAATAAATTTAAAAAGCAAAAGTAACTATGGAAGCGACCCTACAAATCACAGGCCGGGTTGCGTGATGTGGCCAAAATCTCCCAACAATAAGGTCTCAGAGTTTTTGAGTCTAGCAGGTATGGTGTGCTACCCAAAGCACAGACGGGTTGCTTCGATGGGCGACCTATATCAACAAAAATTTCTGGGGTTTTACATATGCAAACAAGCTGAATGATGCTAACAGAACACGGGTGTGTGTAATACAAAGCGGCTCTTGCGACAAACCCGGGCGTGCGTCCGTCTCTACACCAGACAATTCTGATATAGACAGATTGATATCTCAAGAAGCGGTGTTGTTGGTGAATATAAATTATTATCGACCCAGGTTCAATAAGCGTGGTTTTACACAGAGCTCTTAATTTTAGAGATGCGCCCGCCACAGACATGGCCTCGTACATAAATCATTTACACAACACTATGGAGGACATAGTTGATTTCTCTCGAAATTTTTCCGGTGATGGGGGCGTAGTTAATATTTCAATGAGGGTCCCAGTCTCCGTCTGATGTAAAGCGCCTACCGTACTAGCGTCGACCCAGCGATTATGATCTAGCAGGTTTCACAGGTGCTATTGAAAAAGTGTTACAGAGTAATGAAGAAATCATGGTGGATGATAGTTTAGAGGTTGTCGTTTCCATAGAGCGTTGTAGAAATGGTGGGGGCTACAGGAAGTTGCGTGATTTGCCCATAATGATGTCATTAGGAAGAAGAGAATGAATTTATACTGCCCTCCTAATGTCACAAACAATTTGTGTTTTGCAATTTGCCTAGCATGCTATCTGTACCGGAAACCGTTTGATCTTGAATTAGAGACTAGCTGCTTTGATATACAAGCGGTGTTGGTTTCACGAACAACAGAAAATCGGTTTTAATAGCGTTACAAGTTTGAGCCTGAAAGCTGGGTGTTAAATCGTTGTGTTTCACAGATCAGATGGTGGTGCAGAAATATCAGGCCGGGTATGAAACCACAGCCTAGAAACGGTGTACTTATACCTCCACGACAGTCATTACTGCAGCATAGTGAATCTCAGGAACGTTGTTCTTAGGCGTCCCCCGTGTGCATCGGTTTTTGCTATGTGGGAGATTATAGTAACTTAGAGATCACTCTTGTAAATACTGCTGTTCAGTGTGTAACAACTCGGAATGCTACAAGAACCCGGGCAAATCTAAATATTGTGATGATTGCAGAAGATATTGCAAATCAGATTTTTGTTTTAAAAAACACAAGCTGGCGGCCCCAACACGACAATCGGCTAAGTTAGTGGCGCCATGCGATGTCTGAAATATTGCAAATGCGTGTAACAGGCGTTACCATGTTAAGCGTGGATGATCCAAAACCTCACCGATAATGGCAGCTGTCGTTGTGTCCATTGTGGGCGTCGACATGTTACCTGATGTAAAAACGAGGTGTTACATACAGCCTACCAAACTGAAAAAAAAGCTGAAACAAAGGTATATATTCTACGACTTTGAGACCAGGTTTGAGGATGGTAAACACAAGGCAAACTTTGTCTGCGCTATAACTTATGGTGGGGTGGAGTTTACGGCCAGACTTTTGAACAATTTAGAACCAAAAATATGAGGCTATACATGGATTGCACACAACGCCGCGGGGTTTGACAATTTTATCCTGTTGGAACATTTTTCCAAAATGGGTATCACACTAAAAACAACAATGATGGGATGTGTAGTTGGATTTTCATGTGTATGACGAGTGTTTTCAAACAACGGTACATAGACAGTTATTAGATTTCATCCCTATCGACTAGCAAAGCGACTGCTGCATTAAATCTAACAACAGGTGAAAGGGTATTTTCCACACAGATTTAACAAAAGCGCCCGAAAAGCGATAATTACCATGACCCGTGCGACAAAGTTTTGCTACGGTTCGACAACATGTCCATTAAAGTCGGGTAGATTTTGACAAATGGTACAGCGAAGTTGCTAACGATGTTTTTGACTTTCAAGAAGAACTCTACACCTACGGCAGAAACGACGTTGTGCTACTACGAGAAGCATGCATGAAATATCGTGACGAATTCATGGAATGCACAAAACTAGACCCGTTTAACCAAACCACGTTGGCGTCTTGCTGCATAGCCGTCTACAAGACATTATCTTGAAAAAGACACTAGCTCTCACACACAACAAGCGTGCATCCCGATCCAGCGCAGGCTTTTCAAACATATATCCATAGAATGGCTGGAATATGGCGTGTAGAAATGTTGAGGTGCAACGCGTTAGCGGCGAGTCTTGATAAAATATTATCTTGGCTATTATGAAAAAAGGGCAGGCGTTAAAGTTTAACGCTCTGGGGAATTCCAGCGGTTGCATGCACCATGGTCACGCATGTCGTTATAGCCGCACCATTTACACACTTGTCGAAAGTGCGCTTATGCGGTTTTAAGACAACATTTGATGACAAGGTAAGCGGCTCACCGCCCGCTTCACGGTTTTAAAGTTGAAATTATGTTAGAATTATTGGTGGAGACGGCGCCAAACAAAACAACCCTGATGTCATTGCATTCAAGTCGACGTACAAACACCCCGAGCGCTTAAAACCGAGAAGTAGTCTCTTCGGCGGTAGGACAAATGCATAGAAACTTTACTACAAAGTTGAAGGTGATGAGAAAATCTGATACGTAGATTTCACAAGTCTGTACCCCTACTGTCAGGCTCGGAAAACATACCCGATCGGTCATCCCCAGATCATTTTGAAAGACTTTGAACCTATTGAAAATTATTACGGGTTAATCAAGGCTACTGTCTATCCGTCGCGTGCATTGTTTCACCCTGTCCTACCACTCCGTTGTAATAGTAAATTAATGTTCAACTCTGTAGAACATGTGCAATTAAGAGAATCAGACTACACCCTGTCAACACAATGATGAACAAAGAGCGCTTTCGGGTTGTTGGGTCAGTATTGAGCTAGCTAAAGCTATTGAGAAGGGTTATGTGGTGGCTCGAGTGGATGAGGTGTGGCATTTCCTCAGACATCAGACACTCTGTTTCAGATTCTGCTGAAAACTTTTTGCAATACAAACAAGGAATCTAGTGGTTACCCCATATGCTGTGTCAGATGCAGAGAAACAACCTACATCGATGACTATTTTTGAGAAAGGAGGAGTATAAGACTGAATAACTGACAAGATATGCATGAATCAGAGCAAAGCGTAGTATAAACAAACTCCTCCTTAATTCACTATGGGGCGTTTTTTCCCGTAAAGAACCTCTATGACTGAGATGCTGAAGGATCGGGCATTTACAGAAATACATATTTGGGGGAGAGTATGATGTTAAATGCGTACCCCCAGCAGAAGTCTTCAATAATATACGGCTGCTACTTCGGGTTTTGCAGATTTGGTTGATAGTCCTATTTTTGGCTCTTCGGGCCAGGTATTCTTCTTCCAAATACGACGTTGTCCCAGTCCGCAATCTCATCGATCCAATCGCTAATACGGTCCAGCCAGTGTCGCGACCCCACTACTGTTGATGCTTTGAACCACCTGTTGACCTAGCAAAAACACATAAACAGCTTTTACTACACAGACACCCGACAGTAAAATAGTCTTATTTCAATCGTGTAATATAATTATGTTATCGACTAACGCAACCTACTATATTACTCCTTTCCAAAACGATGAAATGCGCTTTGCCTTTCCCCGCCGACATTTTGGCAATGCTTCCTCTTTTGGCTGGCTTTTTTGGGCTGTGGGTTTAGATTCACCCCAAGTTGTCTTCAGAAATCAGCGCCCGTTGAGGAGGATGTGGCGGTCGTGTTCTGGCCTACCAATATTTTTCAGCAAGCTTATCTTGCTTAAACAGCTAGAACAACAGATGTTAAGCGTTAGAATATTATAGCATGATGTGTTAAAGAAAAGATTCTGAAGCACCATATGGCTTGCCTGCCACCGAGGCCCTACAGGCGTGGTTGGCCGTATCATTTGGGTTACACAAGCGGGGTGATTATTTAGCCTGTTACTGTAATAAAATACAAATAAATTATGGATATTGTACATGACGACAAATAGAATTCATACACATTATACGTTTGTGACTTACTAAGTTGGTCGAATCCTATATTAATTTCTGGGGTTGTGTTGCTTGTTTTTACCTATGGGATAAAGTATACCTGTTATAACAAATAATAATATTAATAAACAGATTATTGTAAAATGAAACACGACAGCATATGTAATTGCAAGCGTATACTCACCCATCATGAGGCGTCCATAACCAGATTTGTTTTTCGTTGATGTTCTTGCCGCGCCAATGAAAAATATAAAGCCTTGAGCCCATCCATCGGTTTCTTATACATTTTGTAATGATGTACACGCCCCCACACGCCACGGTTGTAAATCCTAAGGTGCTCATAATAACAAGCCCTTCCCACACCGAAATTCGAACCGGGCACGCCTGGTTGAAATCAGGAATCACTGCAGCTAGACCATATGGGACAATGCCTGCAGAGGACTTCCAGATAACAAGACATATTTAGCAACCCACGGTATCAACAGTTTAATTAGAAACCAACTTTCAGGTTTCTCTTTCTGGGGAGCAAAAGTTATTTTAAACACACACACACACACCCACACACACACACACACACACACACACACACACACACAGTATACCCATTGTAATAGTCTTTAACAGGCAGGGGTCTGGTCAGGAAGAAACTATGTGTTTTATAACACCTTTTAACACCAGGGGTGGTTTGGGGGCCGAGGGTCAGGGGAGGTGAGTGTGTACAATCAATGCAGAAAGAATCATAAAATCAGGACAGAGAAATACCCCCATAAGCAGTATTCTTACACACACACACACACACACATACACAGAGTAAACTAATGAGGTGCGTCTTTAACAGGTAGGGGGTCTGGTCTGGGGGCAGTGTCTAATCTTTAACAGGCTTTGTCTTATCTAACACTTTTTAACACCTGGGGGTGGTTTTGGGGACCGAGGGTCAGAGGAGGTGCAGCGTGCAATCGTGCAGAAAGAATCATAAAATCAGGACAGGGAAATACCCCATAAAACAAGACATTCTTACACACACACACACACACATACACAGAGTAAGCTAATGGGTCGTCTTTAACAGGTAGGGGTCTGGTCTGGGAACCATGTTACTAATCTTTAACAGGCATTATCTTATCAACTGCATAGGGCTGGTTTGGGGTGTCAGAGTCAGAGGTGAGTGTACAATGGTTAGAAAGAATCAAATCAGGACAGGGAAACCGCGTCCAAACAAGACGTCCTTGAACACCGTCTACCATAGACATGAATCACGGGGTCATAAATCCGCGTTATTTTTGACAGAAGGTTAAGGATAATTACTACTAATATTCATAATCAAATCTGATTAACAAATGTTGCTCGACTTCTACCACATGCTGTAGAACTGAGAAGCCACTGAGTAGCAGTTCTTTTCTTTCAGTAAAACAGGACAACTTGAAGTGATGTTTGTCATATACTATATTGTTAGTTCTTGGTTCAAGTGATGAAGTCAGTGTCTCTCTCTTCACGAGGTTCTTTTTTTATATACCGTATATAACAATGTATTCAAATGTAATTTAAAGATTAAATTTGTGCCCATATTTGTGGGCAGTGCCACCGAATGTCAGTATAAACCACATACAGCCAAAAGCACAACAGAACTTTCCCATATACCTGACCCTCACGGCAAAACCAGTACTTAGCGAAGTTTCAAAAAACAAGCGTTTGTATTTGCGTGGGGTGGAAATTTTGGATTCTTTGTTTTTAGTGTTTGAAACAGTGGAAGGTCTATACTGTACTGTTGTGAATAAATTTAAGCTGAAAAAACTTCCTTTACATCCTAAAAGCGTGACTTTTCTTGAAATTGAGAATTGAATTCCAGCAGAATGTTAAGTTTCTGTTTTGACGCTCTCTTCAATATTTCACGGTAAATCCACTGGTTGACTAAGCGTGAAGATATTTCTCCGGAATCCATCTTAAGTCTCCGAGTTCCAGTTAACCCCTAGCATGGGTAAACTATCCCGTGTGGCTGTGAATGCAGCGTGAAGCTAAGCGTAAATACTGGCAGCCAACGCGACCGCACCAAGCGTCTGTGAGTGCTACGGCGATAGTCAACTTCAAAAGCAGATTTCTCCGTTTCTCACTTGGCGTGACAGGAGAAACCCGCCTCCTTTGAATGTTGATATCTCATTTATATGTCGTCTGGTTCATTCCATATAGGTATCGTTTTGAAGCTTGATTTATGCCCTTTCATGAAAACATAATAACTCAATTTTGAAAATTTGCGACAAGCGACTGGTTTGCCGTGGAGGTCACACATATATATACACAGATCGGGCAGCGACACCTGTGTTAATCTCGAGCAGTTTTCAACAGGTGCACTGTGGCCCTAGTGGTAATGGCAGCAATGCAGTTGGTCCGTGACATGCAATCCACCTTCACTACTGAAATCACTTTTTAAAAATTAAATTTTGAAAAACACTTCCAGATTTGGGCATCTTTATGAATAATGCATGTAAATGCTATATATATATAGAGAGAGGCTCTGTATATTGCTAGCAAGCCAAATGATAAGGTGGTTGGATGCTTTTGCAAGATTTAAATAACTTTGTTTACGTAAACAGTGTCAGACACAATCTTAAGAAGATGTCTAGTGTGCATCATTTGTACTCTACAGTTTTTTGTAAAGGAGGACGCCATTGCGCTATGACGATTTTGGGAAACTCACCTCCCATGCTTTGTTTTTTCTCCTTTCCAGGCGTGCCTGTACACACTTCCTGCCTACATAAATAAAATAGCGTGCATCTGCGGGAACCTCAGGGATCCACTCTACAAACCTGCAACCATCCAGGACACAGACTGTAACATTCTACATGGACACACATTCATGACACTGAGTCTACGTGTCACACCAGTAGTAGCAATTGACCGCGGAAGCCTTGTTACTCCACCACACTCACACACAGCGCAGCGTGAAGCTCCAAGAAGTACGAGAGGAGAGGAACTAGGTGTTTGTAAAATGTACAATTTTGACAGGGGGCTGTCTTTCTTTTTATATCAGTTCCCACTAGCCCAGTTTATAGGCCCTGTTAACTAGCAGTAGTTGGAATCGATATCGGCCCTGAAAAATAATAAATAATCATTTCGACTTCTACATGCTGTAGAACTGAAGCCGCTGAGTAGCAGTTCTTTTCGTTCAATAAAAAAGGACAACTTGAAGTGATGAGAGTCAGTGTCTCTCTCTTCAAGAGGTTCTCTCTCACACCCAGAATTTATACCTTTTTATCTGCCATATCTGAGATTCCTAAGATCCCCAAGGACAAATGGCTGGAGACAGTACGTCTAGTGTCTAGTATTTCCTGCTCGCAGGTGTCATGGAAAATTGGAGCCAAAACTCAGGAAAAAGCAGCTGCAGTCAGGAAGACGAACGTAAATGATTTATTCAGACAAACCACGGTGATCGTTGAAAAGCAGTGGCCAGTTGCTTTACTTGCCGTTCCTCCAGATTCAATAGACCTTCAAAAACAACACCCCTTTTTCCAGGTTACTCCACTTCTTGACTCTTGGCCAATGAGAGTAGTATTCAAATATACAAGTCTCCACCCCTAATGCAGTATTCAAAGGAAATAAGATCATCTATCCCTTAATTACCTTCCCTTCGCCATGCCCGATGCCACAGGGACATACACTCCTGAGTAGCCCTCTAACAAAAACACCATTCCCACGATCTTTTGACCTAAGAACCTTGATTACTTTACCGGCTCACTTTTAGGTTACCAGACTTTTACATCTTGACTGAATTTTAGGCATTACTTTAACCCTAAGACCTTCCCCTGAAACCTTCTTCGCGGCACGTTTTGGCTCTCCCTACCTCCTCCAAGAGGTTAAAGGCCACATATGGCGCCTTCTTTTGGAGGCCCCTCTGAAAGGCCCCTTTCTCTCCTAGTTCGGGTTGCGTCTCAGCAATAATGGGGGAGAATCATAGCCTGACTAATAATTATTCTTTACTATTTAAACCCTGGAATTCTTCGTCACAAGAAAACCATACATCAGAAATAGAGAACAGACAGGGGTTTACAATATAAGCAACAGGGGCCAGGTGCAGATGTAAGGAGAGCAGGGTCAGGTTAAACAGTAAATATATGGGTAGGAGAAAGACCTCTACCATAAAATGTTAAGAGAAAACAACACAACAAACTAATATATAGACTAATATATAGAAAAATATAGGAAAAAAATGGCTCAAAATCAGTTCATAACATTACACAAACTCCAAGTCAATGTCAAAGTAAACTTTATGTCATCTCTACTATGTAAATGTACATAGAGTGGCTCCAGATTCTACAGTTTGAACAGATAAGGCACATAAAGTAATAAAAATATATAAATACAAATAAGTCACACAGAATAAGCAAATACATTTATATATATATATATATATATATATATATATATATATATATATATATATATATATATGTACACACACACACACACACACACATATATATATATATATATATATATATATATATATATATATATATATATATATATATATATATATATATATATATATATTTATATTTACACATCGCTATAAAATATAAAATAAAAAACCAGGTAGAAAAGCATACTTCAACTACAATTTTGATTCTGGAATTTCTTTTCGCATATTATCTGTGGCAGTTAAATGGAGATTCCAAGAGGAGTAATTTTACAATTTCAATCATGAAATACAATTCCACTTGATAAAAGACATACTTAAGATCAGCAGTGGTTTAACAATGTAACACCAACCCAATATGGAAGTTTTTAACATTTATCATATTTTTATTTTTATTATTTAGCATACTCATGAGTGTGTAACATTATCTTGTTATTTTCTTTCATTACAATATCCTGTCATATTATGTTCCTTATTCTTTTACTTAATTCCTTATTATTCTACATATCTTACCAGTGTATTAGCCTTCTGGCCTAAACTTACCCCAAATGCACCTGCTGCAAATCACTGTCATACAAAGTGTGTATGCCAAAATGTATTCTCCATATAAGGTGTTGAATAGACCCAACAAGCGAAGAGTGTGGTTTGTGTTGCTGTATATTTATGACAGGAAGTAATGTTTCATGGATGAACTGTATATAGATTATCTGTAAACTCTGTAACCTTGTCCGTCAAATGCAAGTAAAGATCATATTTTTTTATTTTTCTTTCTTTTGATTGGTTAAGAAATATTGGTGGAGTTTGGTATACAAATGAGGTGTGGAATATCCATTAAATAATAGTGGCGAAAAGACAAGGGAGTGGTAAAAGAAAAAGTGGGTGTAATCCAAGCGGGGAAAAAGATGTATAAAATGGGTACCCAGCAGTCGAGTGGGGTGGTTCCACAGACTGGTTGGGTGTCGTTTGCTGTTTTGCCGTTTGATTGGCAAAATAAAAGAGAACCACCTGTATAATTTTCTGTTGTAAGATTGTCTTTTTTATTCTATCAGGTGTCGAAATTCCTCCCGACAACGCTCAGTTTTGCACCTGTCTTTGTCTTGTCCATATCCTAGTTAAAAATATTTTTGCACTAAAATAACACTTGCCAAACATACCATGTCACTTTGTCTTTTGTCTAGTCAGAGTTGTTTATTGTATTTAGACAGTTATAGGTTGTACTTAAATAGGTATGTGTATTGTACCCAGAAAACAATGCTTACTTACCTCAGTGTTCACTGCCTAATTTTAATTTAATTACATAGTTATGATAGAGTTATCTGGGGTCTGGGTAAAATGTCATTTCAATATGCTGCGTACTGCTATGTGGATGTACTGGCAATGAAGCTCTCTCGAATCTTAACTTGCACATGTGGTAGGAATAAGAATGATCACCAGGTGGAGCCACAATGCAAAGAAGCTGGATATTGTGTATATGTGTGTGTACGTGTGTGCGCGCGCAGAATAGTAAATCATTGTGAAGGCCTGATCATCTCCAAAACATAGGAGGGAGAAACTTGAGGTTTGCTTTTGGTTACTGTGGTTACGGATTAGCAGGTCATGACTGGTGTGTGTGTGTGTTTGTGACTTATTTTGCTGACAAATTTCAGACTGTACAAAGTGGCTGGGCAGAAGACCTGGGTTTATCATCATTATGTATGCAAAATATAATGAAACGTGGATGTGTGTAGAAGAAAATATAGTGTGTGTGTGTGTGTACAATTGTCAGTGTATGGGTTTAGGTATATATATATATATATATATATATATATATATATATATATATATATATATATATATATATATATATATATAGTTTTATTATTATTATTATTAGTTTTTTTCTTGTTGTGGTTGTTTGTTTTGTTTTTTGGTTGTTCCTGCTGATGTTGGGGTTTGATAACCGCTTCCTTTTCTGTTCTCCTTTTTCTATTATTATTATTATTATTATTATTATTAATTCACCTTTTTTTTCTTTTCTCTTTTCTTTTCCCCCTCTGTTCTTTGTTTTGTTTTGTTTGGGCGTCTGTTTTTTTTCCCTCAAATCAGTCCCTTTCCTTCCAAAAGATGCGTCAGGGCATGTATATTTAAAATTTTGCTCAACGAAATTTGTAATTAAAAATAAAGTTGTCCTCCGAAGAGGTGGGGTGGTGGCGGGATAAAAAAAAAAAGGAAAGGAGTTACATGACATTTCTATGTTAAGACCGTAAATATGTCAGTGAAGGTGAGGAGGAGAAGGAGGAGGAAGGGCCGGGTTACTGACCTCTGGACTGCCGAATACGCCGACTCCACGGGCAGTGTGCAGGGCAGCAGTATGTAGGAGGCCACACGCACCGGCAACAGGTCAGAGAGCTGAGCAAGTATCCCATTCTTCTCTCTACATGCGTCACAGAACACTACACACACACACAACAAATATAACTATTTATTCCACAAGAAAATGCCAGTGTGACTGCTCAAGTTTTGTAGCATGAAGCATGTGGACTGTCGTGTGAGAACAGGGGAAGGAAAGCTTTCGAATCCTGACACCCATGTATTCTTAATAGGAAAAAAGGAATGGGTTTCTATGGGAAAAAATAAACGACTGAAAAAAGGATGAAAAAGACGAGTGCGGGTCATGATAATCACAGATATGACCAAAATCTCATATCTTGATATAAGTAATTTCATATGCCGATAATGATGTATATCACAATATTGGGCCAGTGCATTGTTGGTAACATAACGGTTAGGGGGTCTGCCCCGTGGTCGGGAGTTTGCCAAATCGAATCCCAGTCCGATAAAGGTACCGCTGAGATACTCATGAGGAAGGTACCGTCTCCAAGCACTGCTCCACTGCTTTTTACACCGTAAAATTTCTGTAAAAGGCGGCACTTTTTACGACACTCTAGTAAGGTGCCTTTAACGTCTTGAGCCTGATCACCCCCGGTACTATGGCAGTTTTGCAGTATTATCGTTTATCATATTTATAGATTTCTTTTGAATTATCATATTTGTATTTCAACTATTTAGCATATTCATGAGTGTGTAACATTATATAACATTTTCTTGTTATTTACTTATTACATTGTCCTGTCATATTCATATTATGTTCTTTATGGTTTTATTTAATTCCCATATTATTCTACATATCTGACCAGTGTATTACCCTTCTGACCTAAAACTTACCCCAAATGCACCTGTTGTAATAACGCAGAGTAGTGCAGGAGGCTGTGTTTTCACAGAGGTGATGTTTTATTGTTGAACTGTTCTTGAACGGCCTGCAAAACTGTGACCTTGATGTTGTACTATATTTGAACTGTCTGCAAACTTTGTAACCTTATATGTCAGATGCAAGTAAAAATCATATTTTTTATTTTTCTCTTTTTTATTTGGTTAAGAAAATATTGGTGGAGTTTAGTGTGCAAATGAAGATGTGGAACCGTCCATTAGAAATAATGGTGGCGAAAGACAAGGGGAGTGACAAAAGAAAAAGTGGGTGTAACCCACTGTGGTTGCTAAGATATACACATTTTATTTCGGGTATCTTTTTTAGAGCAGAAATCTGTATAACAGTCTCAGGGCTTAGCAGGTTACGGCGAATTGTGGCACCTTTGGGGTTTCATAGCTCTGAGCAGGTGGAGTGCTCTGAGTGCGCATGTAGGCAGAGCTGAACGCACACAGACACAGGATTTTGCCTGTGAAAGTTCCGCTGCGTGCTCAGAATTAAGGCACGAATATAACACCATAGCATTCTCTGTGCCTACATTCACGTGGTGCCGTGACAACTACTCCAAATCTCTTATCTATAACCATGAATATCGTATTTTTGCGAAATAAATGATAGAGTATAATGTGAAACGACAGACATTTTAACTTCGTCATCCGACCTATTTTGCCATATCGCAAAACAACATAAGTAAAAAAAAACACAAACCGATAACCGATTCAGAGTTTTGAGTCGATATCGGACCAATATTCGGTCCACATCCTAAATACAGTACTCGAGTACTTTTACATAGCGGTCCTTATCTGTTATCTCTGATTACCTTTCTTCAGGGGTGTGGGCAGGATATTGACAAGTTGCTCGTCCAACCACCAGTGGTGCTTCTTTAAGAGGCGGAGCCTGCGCAGCATCCATTCCTTTGTGGTTTTTGAGACGACAGTATTTTTGACACCCGAGCAGCAGCAAGTTGGTGTGTTCTGCATCAGCGCAAGGTCTGTCGTCGGACACTCGGCTCTCAACAAGTCTAAGTGTGAGAATATGCAGACATATAATCATACAAATTCTAATTTGAAAGGCATTTTTGGTCAAATTAATTAAATGGACATTTTATACATAAAAAAATTTAATGTGGCTACATCCACTATTATACTAGCCTGAGTTTTTAAGTCCAGTTCAAAATGAAAAATGTGAAAAAACACATTAGACTGACTTGGGAACAGTCACTTCCTCAATCTAACTCAATCATGTTTTGCACTGCAAGCCAGGAATCTAGAAATTCCACTTCAAAAGTTGGGTAAGGTTTTAAGGATCATTCTCAATTAGCTTTAAATAAGAAGAAATGAACTCACTGTTGGTTTTTAGGAACCGGAAAGCGTCTTTATAGCCGTTCTGACACAACTCAGCCAGCACCTGTTAAGTGCAAGAGATGGATATATAATTAAAATCAAAACAGCATCACCCATGTAAAATTTTATCAAATTTTAATTAGAGAAGCACCAATTCCAACTTTTTCAATTCCGAAACCAATGCTGATACTTGGGCTTTGGGGATCAGCCGATCCCGAGCACCGATCTGACACCAGTTTTTAATGAATGAGTTGTGTATTTTTTCTCTGTGAGGAGGAGACTGAGATTATTCTGTTTTGTTTAAATAAATACTTGACTTAAATACAGTTTTCCTACTAAAACAACGTAATAATTACACACCCATATGTATATGCTAAATGATTTATTATTAAAATAACATCTCAAAAATTATTCCTTTAAACACAGCTGTGTAATTTAGTGACGGTCCCTAATCCTGCGGTGCTAAAACCATCAGGAACACAGAGATTGTGAGTGAGAGCTGGTGTTGTTCAGGAAATTAAACAGTATAATGGTGTGATGTGTTTTTGGGGTTGTAGTGTGTTGCGTTGCTTGTTCTGCTCATTGTCGTATCAATATGTAGGAATTAGTGTGAATGTTGAACAATAAACCAGCTTTACCGCAGTAACACTTCACATGCATTATCAATAGTGCGTTCGTACACAAACATAGAAAAACCTACAATTTGCAAATCAGCTCAATGCCACCGATTCCCGATTCAGCTACTTGAGTCGTTATCGGGGTGATATCTGATCTTGACGAAGATTTTGAAGATTTAAATGATAAGAAAGGCTATTCAGTATGGAGTGTGTTGTCTACCATTATTTTGTCTTCTCATGGGGGTTCAAAAATAAATGAAGAACCACAAGTGCCTCTTGAAGGGGGTAAGGAAGGTCTAGACGCGTCACGAAGGAAATTCTCTTTTGGAGAGACCCCAAACTTAAGGTAAATAGGCGTGCACATGAATAACACCTATAAGTCGCTCAAGCTGTGGAAACCCGATCGCATAGGGGTGATCTAGCAAAGTAATCATGAGAGTGTGTTTTTATGCCAAAAGGTCATGGGATTGGTGTTCTGCTCGAGTGGGCATAAGTGGGGGCTATTCAGGGTCTTACTGTATGTCCCTGTGGAATCTTTGGACATCAATCATCCATTAGGCGCTCCTGCGCATGGTGTCGTGGAAAATTGGAGCCGAAACCCGGGAAAAACCAGCCGCAGTCAGAAAGATGAGGCATCGTTGTTTATTCAGACAAACCATGGTCGTTGGAAAGCAGTGGCCAGTTGCTCCCCCTTTACCAAAAGTGTACTCAGGTTAAAAAGACCTTCGAAGACACCACCTCTTTTTGGATTACACCCCCTTTCTTGGCTCTCGGCCAATAAGAGAAGTATTTGAATATGCAAGTCTCCACCCCTAATGCATTATTCAAGATTCCACCTTCCTTTATCCCCCAAAAGATGCACAATTAAGTATAACTTAATTACCTTCTTCCACCATGGGGTGTTCTGGCCTTCACCAGGCTCATGAGCATCTAATGGATAATTGATATCCCAAGCATACAAAGATTCCCCCGGAACATAAGTCCCTGAGTGACTCCCACTCGTGCCCCTCCTCGCAACCCTGCGGTCCCATGATCTTTTTTGACATAAAAACTCATTTATTGTGATTACTTTGCCAGATCCCCCTATACGAACAGAGTCCACATTCAAAACAAGTTTTGGACGTCATTAACATAATTTCATAAGTACGTAATTACTCCTTAAATATAATTACTGAGGCCCCTCTATTGAGACTTCCTTGGAGCGCCTAACCTTTCTTTGCCCCCTTTCAGAGGACAAAAGGGTACATGTTAGTCCTTCATTCAGAGCACATTCCAAAAGGCCTTCTTAACTTCTAACCCCGATGATGTTACAATCATAATGATGGTTAGAACAGTCTATTTTAAATAGCCTTTCTTACTATCTAAAATCTTCACATTCTTCTTCAGTACCTCCTTCTGGAGACCATTCCGGTTACGTTTCGGCAATATTGGAGGAGAATCGCAGTTTAACCAATGATTATTTTTTTACTATTTCTTTTCTTTGGGCCCTAGCTGACGCCCGGTAGAGGGAGTTGGCCGTGCAACCAGTACGCTGCTGTGTGTGCCGTAGGATTTGGAATTTTGTTGGTGAGGTCTTTCCATGCTTTCCGATCCATGGCAATGATCTCGGCCTGATTTGGATCAACGCGTTGGCTCTTCAGGTCCTCAAGTACTTGCTTGATCCATGTTTTCTTTGGCGCAGCTCGTTCGATTTTCCATTGGTTGGGACGTTGTCTCCAGAGGAGTATGTGTGGGAGGCAATCTGGGCTCATTCTGCAGACGTGACCAAACCACCTTAGCCTCTTCTGCTGGATCTGCTTTTCGATTGTTGGTTGCTGCGCACATCTGGATCGGATAGTTTCGTTTCGAATTTGATCACGGAGTGAGACATGTAGGATCTGACGCAAGCAACACATCTGGAACACCTCAAGCTTGGTTAGGTCCGCCTGGAGCAGGGTTTTTACCATTTAAACCCTTGAATTCTTCGTCAATGGTAAAAGCATGAACACCCATGGCGGGGGGAATGGTAATTAATCTTACATCTTTTGGGGAATACTTGGGGAAAGTGGAGAAATAAATCATAAAATAGGAATGATTATAACTAGTAGAGAGGAGACGATCCCACTCCACAAAGTGGCAGGACACTGTGACCCAGCTCAGCAAACACACGGCAGCACACGAGACCACCATAAGGCCAGCAAACCTAATCAATCAGTAACATATTAGAGCTTTGCATAGTAAGAGATTGTGTGGAAAAATGAGTTAATCTGAGATGGTTTGTACAAACCAGAGCAAACTTAAACCTAGAAATTTACCTCCATCACATGCTTAAACCATCCGATTTATCTCATCAACTCACTGCCAAGCTCACACAGAACTTGTTCTCTTGCTTACGCTGTTTACGGTAATGTTTGTTACTGGTTTGGATGAGGGTTTGCGGTAGTCACCACGGCACCACGTGGATGTAGGCGCAGAGAATACTATGGTGTTACACTTGTGCCTTAATTCTGAACTTACACAAGCAAATTTTTTTGTCTGTGTGCGCTCAACTCTGCCTAGACACGTTCAAAACAATCTGCCTGCTCTCGCGCATCTCGCAGATCTAAGGAAATACATCTTAAAGGCACCTTACTAGAGTGCTGTAAAAAGTGCCGCTTTTTACGCTAAAAATTGCTGTAAAAGGTGGCATTTTTTTAGACACTAGAGCAACGCAACGCATTTTCAACAGCAAAAAAAAGATAAAAATGTTGGTAATTAATATTAAAGCACTGCAAAAATGAATTTTAACTAATAAAAAGGCATAAAACAGGTGTTTTACTGCGTAACAATATAGGCAAATTGTGGCACCTTTGGCATTCCAAATGAGTGTGTGAGGAGCGTTTTTTGTGAGCATGTAGGCAAAGTTTTTGAAATTATCACTATATCGGTCCTGATGGTCTGTTCTATTTTTCTATGTGAGGCGGAGCAGGCGTGTTGGTGAGGGCTGCGTTACTCTGCCCCGCCCACAGACAGCACGGAGACAGAGCTGTTCACAACAGTGCATGACTGTTACGCTCCAGTTGGTTTATTTATGTTTAGTTTATTTTTAGTTATATTTTACAATTTTACACTTATGCTCTAAAAACATAATAAAAATTCAACTTGATAAATATAAACATTTTATCTAAACGTTTATCTGACAGTTTCTTTAACATTAGGTGTTTTATTTAATAATTGGTTCATATAACATTTTTAAAAATTGAAAGACAGTATCATGCAGTATAAGCGGAGGCAACAAAATGGACATTTCAAGTCAGTGTTCAATAAATTTTGTGTATCTGTTGTTATTATTAGTGTGACATTTTTCTCAGGCAAATAGAGGGGAAAACGCACAATTATCTCCCCCCCAAAAAATCAGCAACATATATCAGCCATTCTTAAGAAGAAATTTTAAATCCATTATAAAGTTAATGTCAGGTTAGCCCTGTCCCCGGCAATCCCAGTTGCCAGAATTCTAGCCGGGGCTTGCTTTTCTCCTTTCTCACTCGGTGCTGATGGAATTATAGTGATTTTGATAATGTTGATCTGTTTGGTTTTATTCGGACTTTTAGGTTTGCGTGTCACGTTCGCGTTTTGAGCACATGTGGTTTGATTTCTCTCACCTCGCCGTCCAGTCACCATCACGTTTACACTTTGTCTTGTCTGTTACAGAGTGTTTTTGAATCTGATTGCCACAGCCGGCTGCCCGCTCGCTACGCTACCGGGAAACACAGCTCCCATAAGCTCGCTACCCAGAGAGAGGCTCTGGAATCTCCGTCCAAGCTGATTGATTTTGCTGATTGGTTCCGCTTTTGCTCCGAGGACGTGGAGTGTGTGACTAAAGCTGGAGCTCGGGCCGCATCACATCAGACCTGCATTGCCAAAGTGAACTTTAGTGTGTTCTGCGAGCCTAAGCTTGGTGCCGTGTTCCAGGCAACTCCTGCATCTGTGTCCTCTCTAACAAAGGGCCCCCAGGGGAATGTGACGGTTAAAAACTTTAGAATTTGTGAAACTGTATAAGAGTGTTTAAGAACGAATTTCTTCTCAAGAACAGTTGGTGAACGAAGTGTGCACTTCCAGAGACAAGGATACATGTGATACACGCCAGCACATGGATACAAGAAAATCAAGATGAAACATTTTTGGTATTATTTTTGACAATATGCTCTCATACTTGTGTTTTATTTTTGTGCAACATCCACACAAACAGTACAATACATTCACTCCGTTCTGTTCTAGTTCTTTCATAGTGTTTGTATTGTATAGTGCGTCCTTGTTCGATTTGTGAGGTACCTGCGAGGGAGAACTTGCGTGTTTTACTTGAAGGATTTTTAACAGCTTACACTTGCGCAACCAGGATTCCCGCTGCATTCCACACACTGGCACGCAAAACATGAAGGGGGGCGGAGGCCCTAATTCAAGAGAGTTGCTAAATATAGCCATATTTAGGGCTGCAACAACTAATTAAATCAATTAAAATCAATTATTAAGATAGTTGGCAACTAATTTAATAATGGATTAGTTTGGTCTACCTTATTATACACATACGTACAGTGGCTACTCCCTAATGTGGGGGCAGTAAGTTAACCAAAGCCGCAGTACCAGTAAAGCAGCATTAAGGCCTCGTCCACACAGACATTCGAAATGAACGCCCTCTGAACGCCATACAATGAGCAGAAAAACGGTCGGCGTTCAGTTGGCGCTCATCTGGCGCTCAAAACGCCTGGTTCAGACATCCGTGTAAACAAGGCCTAAGCTGTTAAAAGAAGAAAACCGCCACAAAAGAAGAATAAGAAGGAGACGAGAACCAGTGCCGTGTCTTGCTGTCACAAAAACTGAAGTAATTGTGTAGAAACGCATGAATGACATTTTTCTTGATGTAAACACATGCGCTGTTTGTTAGCCCACACGACTCTCTCAGGGACGTCATTCACTAAAGCGTCCAGTTCAGTCAAATCTTCCCATTTACTACAGACAAAACTCATTTTTAGCTGATAAATAACAAAAACAACGAGTGTTCTACTCACAATACAGACATTTACTACCACCGTGTCATTGTGACGCGACTCTCATGTGGAACACCATCTTACACAAAAATGTAGTTCTCTCCCAGAAATGAGTCAAAAATGAGTTATAGGCCAAAATGAGACCAAATTGGCTAAAAATGACCAAAACTTACCTTATCTTAGGATAAGGGTCTTAGGATAGTTTTGCAGGTTTCCTGTTTTTCTAGTCTGGATGAGCAGATGGCGGAAACAAGGAAACACAAATGGAAGTTTCCTGTTCCCCAAACTTCAATAGAAAGGAAGAAGTGCTGACCATCAAGGACCATTTCTGTTTGAGAAGGTGTTGATACTGACCATAGGGACAGGATGTGTCGAAGTATAAAAGGTCTACTGTAGGAGAGAGGCAACTTGGACTCTCTCTCAGACACTCACAGAGGTGCATGAGACAAACTCCCCTCACGAGATTAAATTTTGTTAGAGCTGGAGACTCTTGATGTTTGTATTTATTTCTGACTTCTGAGTTTAACTATAAGTGACTAAGAGAAAAATCCACCACATTCTTTTCTGTGTTTTTGGTGTTTTAAAGCCTAATTTTAGTAAATAAAAAAAAAACGCCTTCTTTCCTTGTCTTGTCTTCCAAATGACCAAGTATGTCTCCTGCTGGTAGTGGTAGTGACTCGACTTACGATATTGTCAAGTTATGGTGGGGCTGGAACGCAGGGACTACCTTTATATATCAGTCATGTAAGACTTTATAAACTGAATAAACTGTATGAAGCAGCATTTAATAAAACAGTTCAAATTAAAAGTGTCGGTGCAAATGGCGAGATGTAGAGATCTGGAATCTTACCTTGGGCTCGGGAGGGAAGAAGGCTTTGCTGAGCCGGTACACGTTGCCCCAGTTGACCTGGATGCTGGTGTTGGTGACGCGGAGCTCGTGGAAGCTGCTGGAGTTGTCTTTGGGGCAGATGTCGTTCTCTCCAGAGAAAGGAGAGATAGTGATGGTGTTCTTCAGCTCCGACTGAGGCAGATTATCACTCATCCCTCCGTCCACATACCTCTGTGGGTGCAGAGAGAGAGAGAGAGAGTGAGAGAGACACCTCATGCAGTGGGTATTTTTTAAACATATCTTCTCTATGTGTTTTGACCATTCGTGCACACTTAAACAGTGTGTTTTATCAGTGATTACGGAGATTTTGCAAAACTGTGGAGCTGGGTGATATTATAAAAAATATTATCCCAATATTTTGTTCTATATTTACTGACATCAATATTTGTCATAATACATACTTAACATAGAATTGTATTAACCATATGTTTCTCATTCACATGCTTTATGCAAAAATATTCTTAACAACGTTTTAATAATCAACATACTCATTTTGATAGATTCTCATTAGGTGATGCTAACAACAGAATATATTGTACTTTCAGAGCTTTGTGATGTCCAAATGCCTTTTGATATCTTGACATCAGCAGTTTTCAACATATTTACCTCCAGATTTACTCATATGTTACGTTAAGTTGGAAAGATTTGCCATCAGCGCCGACTAACAGCCAAATCGTTCAGCAGAGTCGCTACATAGAGAAGAGACAGAAGACTGGCAGACTGTGCTGAATAAACAGCTATACACAAACCCAGTTTATTTCAGTTTCACTGCTTTTTGACAATAACATGCCAAATTAATCCACTGAAGCGTGTTAGGCTAAAACAACAGCCACTTTGTGGAGCGCACACACACAGATATGTTGTAACGCGTTTGAGGAAGTCATGCTTAATCCAACAAAAGTCAAGACCTTTACAAAGACGCAAACACACAAGAAATCTTCCTCTTTTCTGGGGATCAATACAAATATTTCTTGTCATAAATAAGAAATTAGGGCTTTGTCACGTTTCCACCAAATAGCTCCCTGTGCTTTGTGGGATCAGAAGCGGGGAGAATTCAGATCATCCAGCAAACATTATGCCATCATCAAGCCTTATTTTGTCATGGGACAGTTCCACTGTGAAATTCTTCAGTTTACTGATTTAGGCCACTTTTACTCATTAGTGTGCTTTCAGTGCCCTGCTACTTTAATTAACCTGGTTTTATTTTCTTTAGGAATTGGAAAATACTGGCACGGCTGCTGGCATGCAATTAAGCACTGGCATCCAGATTGAGATTCATAAATAATGTCTGAATAAAGTCTGGGCATGTGTCTGAAAGTCCCTTATTATGCCTTAGTATGTCTTGCTGACACTGATAATCAGCTATTAAAATCTACAATACTGATATCGTACATAAAACATAAAGACATAAAAGAGTTGTATCGTGCCATGTTTAAACAAACAAAAAAGCTTTCAATTTATCAGAGAGAAAATAGGAACTCGTAAATTTGTCCTATTGCCTTCATTTCTGTTGCTTGCCATTCCTTTCCATGTGGTCACAATACAATAAAATATTAATTCAACAGACAGCGATTTTGATGTTGATATTGCAAATTTTGCCACAATAAAATTTTGATCAACATGATATATCAAATACTGATTTAAGACAATCCCTAGCATTCATATAAAATTATCAAAAGCAACTTAAACATAATTTAGCATTTACCCGAACCTGGACACATTCCGGAATGTCCAGAAAGTAGCACACAGTGTACACAGGAGAGAGGACAGGTCTGGCTTAGAGGCAGCACTCATCAGCCTGTAACTGACTTGAACATTTTAGAGAGAATTGCTTATAACACATAAGCTGATCTAAAGCGCATACTCGCAAATCCGACTCAGAATGATCGGCTCACTGCATTCCACCAGTGAAAAAAGGAGAGTTAATATGATGTAATATGGTCTGATGTCGAGTTCACATTTGTCCAAACAAGCCCTAGTGACTCAGTTCTCCAACAGAAGAGGCAGCGGCGTGGGTTAGAGTTGGAGTATTAATTGCAAAGTAATTAAAACAGATATTCAGTAATTCTAATCGACATAATTTGTCAGTCATTTTTTAAAATTCTGTTAACACTCTCCACAGTGTCTGTTCATGTAGCGTTTCCTTAAAAACATACTACCTAGTGTGTTGTCACGTAATTCTGTTCCGTTCGGTCTCCAATTATGTTTGAAAGTGATTATTTGTCATTGTGAACATAGCACAGCACAAAACACAGTGCACCACAACCAAATGTGACCTTTGCATTTGACCCATCCGGGGAGCAGTGCTTGGGGACGGTACCTTGCTCATGAGTACCTCAGTGGTAACTTTACCGGTCTGGGATTCGAACCGGTGACCTTCTGATCATGGGGTGAACACCCTATCTGTTCTTCTGATCCATAGTCAGACGCATTATCCATTGCGCCACTGGTCCACTTTGTGTGCGTTTCCTTCGGTTATTTTCAAATCACACGGATATGAGCATACTTACAGTACAAACCTTGCCAATAAACTAAATACAAAATAATCTTTCATTTTTTGCAAAAGAGGTCAAATGTTCAAGTAATCGTGATACTGACTTCAGGTTATATCGTCCAGCCCTGGCGTGGCAAATTCTTAAGTCCTGGTAAAGATAGCTATAACTGTACTTAATATGTGTGCACCACGTAACCCCGAGAGACGAGACACGTTGTTATGACTGTTGACACTTACGACTCCGCGGAAGGCGGGTGGGATTAGGCCACAATACACGGGGATGAAACTGCTGCAGATGAGCGCCTGGAAAAGAGGGAGGAAAAAGATGTGGTTCATCTACACATTTGACTATCAAACTTTTATGGTCCTTAATCTTAATGAGGTCGATATGAACAGCATGGCAACAATGGCACTTATTTGATAAGAAAAGCTTCTTGTCATTACGTTACTGTGTGCTTGTAAAATGATCCAGTAAAATTCGAAAGCCACGTTTACACTTTTTTACATGACATCAGTGACTGGCACCCAGAGTTTAGCTCTCAATTAAGGTCACAAAGCTGCACTAGCAGACAAAAATGATTTCCATTAACCATTTAATTTAATAAAAAGCAGAAGCTAAATTCTTTTTACGCACTGGATAGTTGCTGAATGAACTACTATAAATAAAAATACGGAGAGAGAATGTAACAGTGAATGTCTTACATATTATTAACTCAAAACTGGAAATATGCTTAGAATGACTGGAATTTTGAATCAGAAAAGTTACCATCGCATCCTGCAGCCATATGCTGTTCCATCAGCCAAAACACTCATAGGTCATGTTTTACAATGTCCTAAACTACAACTGGATCTAATTCACCAATATGTTCTAAAGGTACAGTAAGTTTTTATTCTTAAAACTGTAGCGCTGTTCATAACTGTAGAACTGAAGGAAACCAAATATAGAGTGATAGTTTGCACAAACACTTATGCAATAGCATCTGCGTAAGTGCGCTCTTCAGCATTGCTAGAGTCTGTTCTTACCAAAGAACAAAGCTCAAATAAGCAAATGTCACAATCTTTCAGAAAAGTGAAAAGGTAGGTCTGAAGAATTTCTTCTTAAGAACAGTTGGTGAATGTGGCCCATTGTTTTCCCATCAACATAACCTCACCTGAATGAGTTCGTCTTTGGAGGAAAACTCAGACACCAGCACGTTCTCACCATCGCTGACCCGTGTGAGGGACACACACAGTCTCCCGGAGGCACGAGTGTGAGCGTCTTCAGGCAGGTCCCTCTCCAGGCCCGAGCGAACCACCTTCACCAGGTTAAAGGTGGGATGCAGGGGACCCAAGTTACGTTTACGGGCCTCCTTAGCAACCTCAATCACATCCTCACAGCATTTTTCTGCACCACAAAAACAAAAAATGTCAACAAATGGTAGTTAGTAGCGTAACAGTTAGGGAGTTGGGCTTGTGATCAGAAGGTCGCCAGTTCAAGTCCCAGACTGGTAAAGATACCGCTTCACTTAAATGTCTACACATAGAGCAATAGAACTCATCAGACATAATATCTGTCCTGCAAACAATTTCTAGGAACTCATTATCTTCATTTACAGCTTGACAAGCACACTGTCTGAATGAAATCAGATTAGATGTCACTACAGCAGTCACTGCAGGACTCCAACCCACTTTTCAAAATCATTTCAGGTCTATTACATAAGTATATATGTACAGGACTGTGCAAAATCCAACTGTGAGCCTGTAACCTGTGAGCCTGTATCACGACGAGGGAAACTGATCAGATATAAAGCAATAATTCCTCAGAGCTTATCACATGGACACACACACACGTGATATCAGGATTCATATTCAGCTGTGATATGATGATGACTTACAGTGAACCTGTGACTCAGACTCTTGAGATACTGAAAGTGAAAGAATCAAGTAAAACATAATCTGCAGCTTCTTTTTTCTAACCAAAAGTGTTTAATAATAATAATAAATCCATTAACACAAGTTAAAATTGTTTTTAGTGGAGTTGAGGAAAAATATTAAAACCTATTATATATATGGACATTTGGTCAAGAAATATTATGATTTGAATTTTGACTCATATTGCCAACCTATTGATACAGGTATTTAGTCACTAGAACTCAAACACAACGGTGTTTATTTTCTTCAGGTTTATGAGATAACCCTGGATGGCATTTCACTTTTTGAAGTCACTTTTTTCTTAGTGTCAAAAAGTGATTTTACTTTCTGAAGCCACTTCTGCTCTCTTGTCATTTGACATTTTGTCACTAAAACTCCATGAACACCAGTTTTAAGTGATTACTTACCTCATGAACCTAAAGTAAATAATCACTCATAGCACCTTTGACACCTTACAGCTGTTAATCACTAGAATTCCATTAACATCTGTTATAAGTGTTTTTACCTCAGGTTTTTGAGGTAAACCTGGAGAGTGATTTTACTTTCTGAAGCCACTTCTGTTCTCCTGTTATTGACAGTTAGTCACTAAAACTCCATGAACACCAGTTTTAAGTGATTACTTACCTCATGAACCTAAAGTAAATAATCACTCATAGCACCTTTGACACCTTACAGCTGTTAATCACTAGAATTCCATTAACATCTGTTATAAGTGTTTTTACCTCAGGTTTTTGAGGTAAACCTTGAGAGTGATTTTACTTTCTGAAGCCACTTCTGTTCTCCTGTTATTGACAGTTAGTCACTAAAACTCTATGAACACCAGTGTTGGTTGTTTATGTGTTAATGTCAGCGGTGTGCTCGTACCTAAGCACGCCTGGGTGGTGAGGACTGAGGCGGTCAGGGCGCCGGCCGACGCTCCGTAGATCTTCGTTGCTCCGCGCACCAGGTATGGGGCTTGTTCCAGCAGGCAGCTGGCGACTCCGATGTGGTAAACGCCCAAAAAACCGCAGCCGGCAAAAGAAATGTTCCATCCTCCTTTTAAGTCGAACATGGCGTAAGAGAAGAGTCTCGGCGTCTGGTTGTCAATGCCGGTCGCCGGTGCTGGGAGTCATGTTGACCGTTCAGCTCGACACGACTTCTGAAGGCAGAAAATCGACAGCGGCGCGTGTTTTTCTTCCTGCTGTTATCGCGTGTAAGTCCGGCATCCAATAGGAAAGCTGGATTAGCGTCTCCTGTCATGCAAGCCCCGCCCCTTTAGCTGTGCGCGGCACGAGACTCGCGCAAAACGCGCCTCCATTCACACTGGTTTTCCTACGATTTTATTACATTTGTCCTTAAGAAAGTAACCATTTTAAATGGCATAATGTTATATCACAATAAGACTGAAAGCACATTAGCTAACTAACGTTTTGCACGAAAGCGCATGCAATAAAATTAGTTGTAGATTATCTCTTCTTATCCAGGAACAAATCTTTAAAAAATAAATAAATAAATAAACGTTGGTGAATGTCAGCATCTCGGTGAAAACTTCGTAAGTTTAAAAACACGTTTCCTTTTAAGAACTGTTGGTCAATGAGAAAATACTCGGTAGAAAAAATGTAAGTAAAATAAATGCATTCAACAAAGATTTCTCCGTATTTTTCTCATTTAACAACACAAACCTGTAAAACACAACACTCTACTGTCTGGCCTCCTTAATTCATTTCACCTATAAGTATTAGTATAAATTGCTAAAAAAAAACAAAAAACAAACCCAACTCTCAAACAAAAAAATCATAGTAAATTAACATGGTAGGAATGTATAAAGTTTCTACTTATTTATACACTTTATTTATGGTTATATAGTCTTTAAAGAGTAAGGAAAATGCTGTTTATGTGTCTTTGGGTGTGGGGGTAGGGGGCCGTTAGGGTGTGTGTGTGTGTGTGTGTGTGTGTGTGTGTGTGTGTGTGTGTGTGTGTGTGTGTGTGTGAGAGTGCAAGCCTTTATGGGTGTGTGTCATATCCTGGTTAGGGATCCGCCCCTCCTGACTGGTGCTGATGCTGACTCGGGTCCACCAGCGCAGCATCACTCAGCAGCAGCGCCATTACATCACTTCTCACACACGCTATTGGCTGAAGGTCAAGGCGCTTCCCGAGCAGCTCGTCTTCACCATATAGCCACTACATCAGTCGATATCTAATGCCTCTTTTTCTACCGAAAAAGCCCAAAAAACACTGAAACTTTATTATTTTTATTTTATTTTTATTTTCACCGCTTTTGAGGATGGCGGAGAGCGAGGTGGATACGCCGAGCACCCCGATAGAGTACGAGAGCAAATACTTCGAGCATCATGGAGTTCGCCTCCCTCCTTTCTGTAGAGGGAAGATGGACGAAATCGCTAACTTCTCCCTCAGAAGTAGTGACATTTGGATCGTTACGTATCCAAAATCAGGTGAGAAACAGCTTCAGATTGTTGTGGTGCTGATTTGATTCCGGTTCGGTGCTGCGTCCGGGATGCGTGCTGTTGTTATATATTTATTTACATTATTACCGTGTATATTTTAAAAATCTTTCTATATCATACTTGTTTTAGCACCAGCTACAAAAGCAAACCCCTTGTTTATGACAACGTATGCAATAAACTCGATTCTGATTCTGATCCTGTTGCCCTGCAGGGATTGCACGGATAAAATGCGTATTTTGTTTATGTTTCTTACGACGACACAAACTCAAACTATTCTCTTAATGCAATCCCCTTTTCAAAATAACAGAAATAGAACAGAGATGGGCTATAACTTTAATTTTCATGTATTATATTCTAAATATTACAGCTATGGTTTAATGATGTGAAGCATTTTTTTATGACGCAGCATAGGCCTTGTGAATCTCCTAAAGTCTAGAATTATTAGATTAAGTTAGAAGACTGGTTTTTATCAAAACTTTTACCTGCGTCCTTTGTCTTACTGCGATTTTTCTTTAAGAATTCATAAGTTGAATTCTGATTTAAAATGCGGAGATGTTGTTTCTTTGTGAATAATAAAGAATGCTAATTGTACAAGAGGATTGCATAAAGAGTATTTGACTGTGAATAACATGATGGTCAGACGTGTGCTGATTGTGTGGAAAACTGGCTCACTGGCAGTGTTTACATTGTGTTTGCGCGGCGCTGCGGTCTCGGATGCGGCGGAGATGCGGTGTGACGTCATTATGTAGGAGATTCGTTCCCTGTATCCTTCCGGTTCGCAATGCAAAGTCTTATGTAAAGCGAAAAAATTATTCCAGATTTTGTTCCATATTATTATTTTCCTTATGCAAACATGAATAAAATACACAACATCCACCTCCAACAGAGCAGCTGCACAATTGATAATTACATTTACAGAATCAAAATGTCAGCATCCATATTAGAGTCTTTATTTTCTATATAGTTACATTTATGAGTACTAACTTGTGTAGCATAACACTCATCAGTAGTAATATAATATATATTAATTAAGGTGAATTTAAGTGAGTGATTATTTTTCGCTGTGAACACACCACAGCACAAGGTGCACCACAACAAAATGTGAGCTCTGCATTTGACCCATCCGTGAAGAAGCAGTGGGCAGCTAACAAGGGTATTGCCTGGGGAGCAGAACTTGGAGACGGTACCTTGCTCATGAGTACCTTGAACCTGTGACGTTCTGATCATGGAGAGAACACCCCACTGTTACGCCACCAACTGCCCCAAAAATTGCTCTATAAATATCAAAAGTCAAGGACAGGGAAAGCGAAAACTCAGGTGATGCTGATCTGGTAATTAAGGGTCTTTGTGAAAATCCAGGAGTGGATTCAAGACTCTAAACTCCCTTTTAGATTTCGGCTTAGAAATTTATAGAGAATTGAGGAAGACAAAGAGGTGGAGGAGAAAATGCACCCCCAGAAAATCAAATGGGTATTTTTATTGTTCATATTTTTATCATACATTTACTATGAATGAGCATTAAATTATTTAAATCCACATCACAGCCAAAACTGCTACTCACTAAGTGGGGATGCACAGAAACAAACTCTCTGAGGCTGTTTTATGAGTTGCTTTGATTGACTCCTGGCCAGGATATGATTCTACATTTGGTCTCCATTGAAAGGTAAAGAAACCTGGACCTACTGACACTATGAGCTTAGGCATCGAAATATGACAAAGAGAGCAATTCTATGTGCAGAGTGGACAAGAGAGACTCTGTTCAAATAAATGTATTCTAGGAATCCAACTGAGCCTCATCTAATTGTTTACAACTGTGAAATCACAGAAGAACAAACATTTGAAGCTCTCTCTGCCTCTCTTTCTCTGAAATTCCACACAAACATGTTTATCTGTATTTAAAACAGCCCTTCCTTGTGGCTTCATGCTGCCAAGTCTGTAAAGCATCGGTTGTTATTTCTTGCAATCCTTACAAAATACCCTGGAAACAAATTACTCTAGAACAGTTCTTGGTAAATCTTTGGTCATATTTCATGGAACATATTTTGTCATGAAAGGACATATTTTGACAAAATGAAAATTTCTTGGAATGCAGACTGGTCCCGTTTTGTTGGATGCTGTTTTTTTTATGCCTATGACATATGGATTTGCATGCGGTGGATAATTCTTTGTATGTGCATCCGCAAGTATGAGACTCCCACACATTCCTCATTATTGATTTGATCGCTCCACCGTCTTGCTAAAATGTCATCCAATGAGACGATGAGATAAAAATGAGGATAGGGTTTTTCTCCCAAAAAAGAGCAGGTTGCATAATAAACCAGTTAATAATTTATGTTGTTTAATGGGTTTTTAGTAGTGTCTCCACATCCTGCTTACTGCTTGTGTCTTTGTCATTCAGTTGCTTGTGTAAAGCTTGCAGAATCACCTGGGTTGAAGGTCAGCCTTGTTCATCGTGGTCAGTATTTGATATTTGAGGTCACCTGTGAGTCACCTACTATATATACTATAAAGTAGAGTATATAATAATACAGTATATAATATGCTTTGATAAATGTTTATAATAAGTATAAATACCAATTTAAAGCTTTTGTGACCGTGTGACCGTGTCATCCTTGATCTGGGGTTAAGTATATTTGATGGATTTCATTTTCAAACCATGCAAGCAGGTCTCCTGGGAATATCTGTATATTTCAGTGTGTTCCATCCACACCCTTCCCAGAACTCTCCAAGCAGCACGAAACACATTTTTACTTCTCTTTCTCTCTTTGTGCCAAAGTTAAACATCATAAAGGTCAAACTGGCAGGGTGAAATACTTTATATTAAAAAGTCCAGGTGCTGCAAGACTTTGGTTTTATGCTTGCACTTATTCAAGCACTCTTGTACTCTTACAAACACACACACACACACACACACACACACACACAAAGGATATGCACTCTGCCTATTCAAATGACAGCCTGGAAGCAACCTCTGAGTGTCTCAGCCTGTGATATCATCAGAAATGCAGAGGAAAAACAGGAAAAAACACATTTTACTTTTGAGCATAGGTTTGAAATAGTATCTATAATTGATCTGTTTGCTTTCCTTGTCCCAAAAGGTACAAGTTTGTTGCAAGAAGTCGTGTATCTGGTGAGTCAAGGGGCAGACCCGGATGAGATCGGACTCATGAACATCGATGAGCAGCTCCCCGTGTTGGAATATCCTCAGCCTGGTTTGGATATTATCCAGGTTTGTGCCAACACAGTCATTCCCATACAATCCAGTTCTGTGCACTCCAGTCTTGGGCCACTTCTCATTTCTTCATAGTTGCCTACTTTCTTATATTTTTAGTCTTGAAGAAGAATATTTACATATGTTTTGTACGTGTTTTAATAAATCGCTGCAAAATATAAAGAAATATAAAGACGGCTTAAGCATTACATTTACATTTGTAAAATTTGTAACAATACTAGCGACATCTTTTTCAAGTCACTTCATGGTGTATTGTTGTGAATTTGTTGATATTTGGTCAAAAAGGTCATTATGAACTGAAGTTATTGCACGATAACACACGGGTCAGTTTGTGAGGAAATAGGTGGCTGAACTCTGCTGAACTCATGGCTGGAGTATTTTTTGGACACTGCAGGAGCTGACATCACCTCGCCTGATCAAAAGTCACCTTCCCTACCGGTTCCTCCCCACCGCTATGCACAATGGAGAAGGCAAGGTGAGATGAGATGCAAAATAATATAAAATGCTTATAAAGCAAAATATCCTGATATCCTTGTGTATGTCAATGATAGTATTGGCCTGTGATTCTCTACGTCAAACTATGAATAACTTTCAATGGAAAACATTCAATCAAACAGTTATAAAAATAGAAAAATACTAAATATATCATTTTACTAATTACAAATCCTGATGTCTACTGGGTTGTCGATGCCACTGTTTATGTATGTGTTTATGTAAAATGTTATATAAGGTTATGAAAGTTTCAAAGTGATAGATTCTGTGGATCTGGACATACAAAACAGGGGACTCATGTGGACAAAAATGCATTTTAGGGTGTTGGAATCTATGCACATATATGGAAATACAACTTTAAACCATAAAGCATAGGACATGCAGAGATAACTTCAATAACAATACATGAAATACATACATAATAACGTAAAATGGGGTGATGGTCTAGTGGTTAGGACACTTCCCTCTCGGACAAGAGGTTTTGGGTTCAAGTCCTACCTCCTGCACAACGGCCATTGGGTTCCTGAGATATTTATGGCATTTAGCAGACACTCTCATCCAGAACGACTTACAGTGGGGGAAATAATTATTTCTCTTAATAAATAATAAATATTTATCTTAATAATTATTTCTCTTAATAAAATGCAAATCAATGTATAATTTTATGTAGTGTTTTTTTTCTGGATTTTTGGTTGATATTCTGTCTCTATTCATTAAAACTACCATAAAAAGTAGAGACTGTTCATTTGTTTGTAAGTGGGCAAACTTACAAAATCAACAGGGGATCAAATAATTATTTCCCCCACTGTATGTAAAATCTTAAATCAAACTTTAAAACATGAGCTTACATATCAACATTAACCTGTGCGTGTTTCTGTTTTCAGGTGATCTACATGGCCAGGAACCCGAAAGATCTGGTGGTCTCCTACTACCAGTTTCATCGTTCTTTAAGAACCATGAGCTACCGTGGAACCTTCCAGGAGTTCTGCCGACGCTTTATGAATGACAAATGTGAGTAAATCACATGCAATATTTCTGCACGCTATATCATCTGGTAACTGGGCTATATCACATGTATATGAGCCCTTTAAATTTAAATGATTCTGATCCAAATGAATAAATCCAAATCTTCTCCCATAATCACTTCACCAGTTCACCAGTGTATATTTAAAATACTGCAAGACGTCGCAGTTGCTGTATCTAGTGACATAACTGCAATATAAAGAAGACACGAAAAACCACAATGAACAAGTTCTTCTTTATTTTTCTCCCACTTCTTTGTGTTTTTTTGTTTTTCACTCTGTAGTAGGATACGGCTCCTGGTTTGAACATGTGCAGGAATTCTGGGAGCATCGCATGGATTCAAATGTCCTCTTTCTAAAATATGAGGATATGTACAAGGTAAATTTAATGCATGTACACACCTCTATGAGCTGCACGCAAGTGGAACTCTGTATTGTTGCCAATTTTGACCAAGTTTTATTTCACTGTTGCGTTCAGAGTTTAAATGATAAAAATACACAGTATATAACAACTGTAACAGTGAACAATTAAATGTGAATTTATGACCCAAGTCAACATTTTTTGTCAATTAACAAGTTATAAGGAGTGTTTGAAATGTCTTTAGTTTGCGCACCGCTGGCCGATCCCATTGAAAGTGAGTGATTATTTGTAATTGTGAACACACCACAGCACCACAACCAAATGTGACCTGTGCATTTAAGCCATCTGTGAAGGAGCAGCGGCAGCGCCCGGGCAGCTGTGCTTGGGACAGTACCTTGCTCGTGAGTACCTCAGCAGTACCTTTACCGGTTCAGGATTTGAGTTGGTGACCTTTGGATCACATTACACTACCAACTGCCCATCATTGTGAATGATGTGTCACTCCACGCTCATTGAAGGTGTATTGGACAATCAAATGATCATTTTGCTGCATTTTTTGAAAATTGGTCAACATTTGCCAGAGATTTGTTATGGACAAAGGTACCGACATCCATTTTTTGTTACTCATAGATGAGATTTAAGATTGGGGCAGTTGGCAGTGTAACGGTTAGGGCAGGGGTTTGCAACCTGCAGCTCTAGAGCCCGATGCAGCTCTTTAATACCTCTGCTGCAGCTCAATGCATGGTTCCCTGTAACTTTGAAAAAATAATGTAAACAAATAAAAGTTATTATATTTTATTTTTGATGTCGTGTATGTATGGCTCAGCTCGTGCGTGCCGCTGCTGATCAGCGTGTAAATGTCCGAAATTTGTCACCGTTTGATTTGACATGAACCGATACCTGGTAGTACCGACATCATTCGGTTGATACCTTTAAAAGTACCGACCTCGGTACCGCACCCTAGTCACTGGTGACCTGTATTAATTCTTAAATGCAACAACGTAGTTCCTTTTTACATACAGTAGCATAACTTTAAAACAAAATATGCTGTGTTGTCTACATTTTTATGGGTCAATAGGTTTCGTGGATTTTATTTGGTGGGAAAAGGGCCAAAATGGCTCTTTTGATGCTGAACGTTGCAGACCCCTGGGTTAGGGAATTGCCTTGTGAACCGAGGGTTACCGGTTCAAGTCGCAGACCGGTAAAGGTGGCACTGAGGTACTCATGATTAAAGTACTGTCCCCAAGCACTGGTCCACCGGTGCTGCCCTTCAGCTGCCCCCTGCTCCTTCACGGATTGGACAAATGCAGAGGTCAGATTTGTTTGTGGTGCACTGTGTGTTGTGCTGTGGTGTGTTCACAACGATAAATAATCATGCACTTTAATTCACTTAAATTAATAAAACTATAATACCCAATACTCTCCACTTCTAATTCTGACAATTCTAGCATTGGAAAATTATGTTTATGGCCCTCCTTAGCACCGTCAGTCACATCCTCACAGTATTTTTCTGCACAAGAGCACCACAAAAACAAAGAAAGCAAATTGCTACCAACAGGGCAGTTCGGGAGTTGGCCTTGTGATCAGAAGGTCACCTGTTCAAGACCCGGCACGGTGAAGGTGATCATTTACTGAGGTACTCATAAGCAAGTTACCGTCCCCAAGCACTGGTCCACGAGTGCTGCTCCTTCATGGATGGGTTCAAATACAGATATCATATTTGGTTGTGGTGCACTGTGTGCAGTGTTCACAATGACAAATCATCACTTAAATTCATTCATTCATTATCTCAACCGCTTAATCCCTATTAAGCTCATGGGGGAAACCAGAGCCTATCGCGAAAACTCACAGGCGCAAGGCGGGGACCAACCCTGGGCAAGCGCCAACGCACCGCAGGGCACACACAATCACACTCTCACCCACACCTTACGGGCCGATTTAGAGTCGCCAATTAACCTATATTGCATCCTTTTGGACTGTGGGAGGAAACCCACGCTAACACGGGGAAAGCACCCAAACTCCATACAGAAAGGCTCTACAGCCGACCCGGGGATTGAACTCAGGACCTTCTCGCTGTGAGGCGGCTGCTCTAGCCACTGCGCCACCGTGCCGCCCTCAATTAAATTCACTTTAATGAATTCTCCTAAAGATATAATGATGTATAATGAAATTGACTTACTTTACGTAATGTTTCTTCACAGACTATGAGGATTAGAGCAGTGTGTGCACATGGGAGGCCTATCTGTCTTTTCATTTCCTCGAAATCTTTAAAATGAAGTTGTAAAACACTTCCAGCCCGTTTTATGATCTTATTAGACTGATTAAAGTATTCAGACTGCGTCTTCATGCATGACAGGATTTATTCCCACCATGTTGACGTCTGTATGTGGGGATCATTAATAGGGTTCAACACATTTTATCTATGAAGGTTTATCTGCAGTGGAATGGTCAGGAGATGGTACAGAGTCCAGTGCTGACACACACACACACACCCTGAGTGGGGTGACTAATGTAAAGTTCTGGTAGGTTAACTATAGGTTAAGAGTTGATTGAGTGCAGGACGTGTTCATTGTTCAGTCTGGTTGTCAGGGTGGAGAGGTGTGTGTGTATGTGTGTGTAGTGCTGTATGTTATCTGAGTTCTCTTTACACTCTGCACACTTCTCTTAAATAAAATACTCTCTCTCTCTCTCTCTCTCTCTCTCTCTCTCTCTCTCCACTCTATTTCCTCTTTAACTCTTTCTCTGTTGATGCACTTTCTTTCTTTCATTCTTTCTTTCCTTCTTGTCATTCACTCCCTCTTTACTGTTTTTCACTGCATTTTCTCTTTCACCTTCTCCCCTTTCTCTTTCTCTGTTTCTGTATCTCACTCCGTTCTCTCCCTCTCTTTCTCTCCAATTGCACTTTCTCGCTCCCTGCTCTCTGTCTCTAATCCCTCCCTCTCCCTGTTTCCCCATTCCCTCTCTCCCCTCTTTCTCTGCTCTCTTTCTCTCTGTTGATTGTTGATCTTTCTTTCTTTCTTTCTTTCTTTCTTTCTTTTTTCCTCTCTCTCTCTCTCTCTCTCTCTCTCTCTCTGTGTGCAGGATCTGGGTACGCTGGTGGAGCAGCTGGCTCGGTTTCTGGGTGTGTCGTGTGATAAGTCTCAGCTGGAGAGCATGGTGGAGAGCTGCAACCAACTCATAGAGCAGTGCTGTAACTCAGAGGCCCTGTCCATCTGCAGAGGTGAGACAAAACTACAAAGAGAGAGAGAGAGAGAGAGAGAGAGAGTGATGATGGTTACATGCAACTGTTTTAAAAAACTCAAAATTTATATAAATATACAGAATAACAATAAGACACAAATAAAACAAAATAGTAAAATACAAGCAATTAAAATATTACAAATTAAATAATGACTACATTTTAAATCTAATTAAATTAAAATAAGATTTACTGAACTAAATGCGTATGTCTTAATGGTTCTTTAAAAGGGGCTTAAAGAATTTCACACTCAGAAGCTTTTCAGAAAGTGAAAACAGTGTAAATAAAGACGAGATGAAGAAAAGGGTTTGATTACTGTGCTGGAAAACGGGTTAAAGAGTGAGGTGACTATATGGGGCACTGGGTTTGTTGTGTTTAGGCATGAAGTATTCTATTGGGACATTGGAGGCATCGGATGTTTCTTTGAGAACTGCATGACTCCGCGCTGCGTTGCGTGAGCTGAAGTGACCCCAGAGTGTCTGCCTTCGCTCACTTCATGTACAAGCCAAGTTTATTCATACAGCATATTATCATACACAGAGGTCACTCAATGTGCTTTACAGCAGTAGAATAAGGGCTGGTTTACACGTACGCAGATATTTATATAAACCCATATTTTTTCATACGTTTGGGCGTTTACACGTATCCACCGAATCCAGCGTTTTGAAAAATCTTCACTTAGGACGGTTTGAGGTGCCTAAAACTCTTCTCTGTTTACGTGTAAACTAAAGACCCAAATGTATAAAAAATATGCGTTTATTAAAATATCTGCATACGTGGAAAAACTCTTATGTGTAAACAAAAGGTCCAAACAAAAAAGTGTTGATAAGAAATATCCACATGCGTGTAAATGGGTCTTTTCTTTAACCAAATTTTGTGTAAATGCGATTTAAAAAAACGTATATAAAATATATGCGCTTATAACAATATTCGCATACGTGTAAACAGGCCCTAAGCGTACAATAAAATTGCTGATATTTTGCTGATACACTGTGATAGCTATTATTGGCAGAAGGCCGAGACACACATTCCGGTGTTACAGTACAGCACATTACTCACGAGCAAGAGACCGTTTGGCCTTTGGCAGCTCTTACCTTGATCCACCCTGATGTTCATATGTTAAGAGAAAGCAGAAAGCGTTCTGTGAAAGGAGAAAGAAGGAGTCTGAACAGGTTACCATATTATTAAAGTTGGACAATTAACCGAAAATTAATGAAAACTGACTCATATTTACATTTACAGGATATAGCTTTGTAGTTTACATTAGAACTAAACCCCCCTGTAAAACTGAAATATATTGCTGTATATTGATTATTTATCATTATAAACACAGCACAGCACACAGTGCACCACAACCAAATGTCAGCTCTATATTTGATCCATCTGTGAAGGAGCAGTGGACAGCTAACATCAGTACCTTGCTCGTGAGTACCTCAGTGGTACCTTTACCAGTCTGGGATTTGAACATATGACTTATCTCTAAACACACTTTATATGCAAAACACACCCCTTAGCTGAACTACCATTATTTACTAGCCTTGAGCTGGCACGGGGTTTCCGCCACCAATATTGCTCAAGTGCGCGGGTTGAACAAAAAAGAAAAGTTTCATAAAACAACAAGAAATAACAATATGAAAAGGTATAGTAATATACAATACAGTTTATGAATGTATTATAATATAAAGGTCAATACCATTATAACACAAAGGTTTAACCATAGGTTTAAACATAATGTAAAAAAGGGTTACAAGGACTGTAGTGTAAGAAATTAACCTATCAAATGATTTCACATACACTACCAGTCAAAAGTTTGGACACACCTTCCCATTCAATGTTTTATTCTTTATTATCATGACTATTTACGCTGTAGATTCTCACTGAAGGCACTATGAATGAACACATATGGAATTATGTAGTAAACAAAAAGTGTGAAATAACAGAAAACATGTTTTATATCTTAGATTCTTGAAAATAGCCACCCTTTGCTTTGATCACTGCTTTGCACACTCTTGGCATTCTCTCGATGAGCTTCATGAGGTAGTCACCTGAAATGGTTTTCCAACAGTCTTGAAGGAGTTCCCAGAGATGCTGAGCACTTGTTGGCCCTTTTGCCTTCACTCTGCGGTCCATCTCATCCCAAACCATCTCGATTGGGTTTGGTCAGGTGACCGTGGAGGCCAGGCCATGTGGCGCAGCACTCCATCACTCTCCTTCTTGGTCAAATAGCCCTTACACAGTTCATTCATAGTTTTGATGCCTTTAATGAGAATCTACAATGTAAATAGTAATGAAAATAAACAAAAAACATTGGATGGGAAGGTGTGTCCAAACTTTTGACTGGTAGTATATGTCTGTGTCAGCACAGAGTAAACACAAGTATACAATGCATACAGTTATACGACAGTTAATGGCGTAGGATAAGTGGTGAAGAGTAAATAAATGAGAAATCCCACCATACATAGCGTGGGGATAAGTGGTTAAGAGTAAATCCCCACAATAATATCACCCAGCCTTAACACACGTAGAATAAGATTCTATAGCTCTCTTTCAACAATATTTTCACCAGCACTTTCTTAAATTTGTTAAGATTTAAAACAATATACCATTATGCAACTGTAAAAGAGAAGAAAACCCCAAAAGATAATATTTTTGCACAAACATGCACGCAATAAAATGTGCATAAAAGTGCTCTTCAGCAGTTGTAGTTTCTGTTCTTATTGAATCATTATTGAATGTTGGAATCTTTTTGAAAAGTGTGTTTATGTGGGATATGAAGGGTACGTATGCACATAAGCAGAGTTTTCTGCAGTGTGCATGTTTTGCGTGAAAGCCACAGTGTGCTGGTGTGCATCACAACCTCTTTATCACCATCATGTGGTGAAAACCTGTAAGCATGTTTTGGACAGATTTCGGTTAAAGCTTAAGTCAGGGACAACAGCAAGCAGTTTATGACACTAGAATAACAGAAAGTATAATTACTCCAAAAGCTGCACTACTGCTAATTTCCAAAACCCATTTTGGGGCTTTAAGTTGGCATTTATGTCTTTGTTATTTTATATGCAGAGATGTGAAAATGTAGCGTCAGTCCGGTCCATCCTGCCTCTTCTGTTAACAAGGTGAATCAATTATTTAGCAGTTAGTTCCAGTCTGTAGTGTATATTAGGTTGCAGCAAAACACTGGTCAGGATTTTGACTTGATGAACCTAGATGCTTTATTTACATGACTGAACCTGAATAAAGACAATAAATGGTCAAATATTTACAATGCTATGATCTATTTTATTGCTGGAACAGATAATCAGTTGCACAAGTAGACTTTACATATTCACTCCGGTGGAATTCACTTTTTTAACATAATTTCGCAACAAAACAACATTGATTTGGGATTTCAATTTTTAAAAAATCTTGTTAGCTAATTAACTAATTAAAGTTAGTGTTTTTTTTTGTATGGAAGACTGAGGTGAAATTTTAATAAGAAGTGGGGATCACAATAAACAGGATATTTTCCAAAACCAAACCAGTCCATCTCGGGCATGACCGAGTGAGTGAGTGAGTGAGTGAGTGAGTGAGTGAGTGAGTAAGTGAGTGAGTAAGTAAGTAAGTAAGTAATCCCTTATTGTCATCCCAGCTTAACAATGACAAAGACAGATTAACAATGAGGGTAACAGGGGGGAATTAATTATAACTATACATATACATGATATTATACTGCAGTTATAGGTATATTTTTATGAATGTAAATTTGTACTATAGCAAATATATACTTTAGAGCTCACCTCCCTCCCACACACATCAGTTTATTTCTGATTCATTGGTTTTACATTTTGTGGCCCTTCTCTTTCATAATTTTACCATGTTTATTTAAAAATTCCAAACATTTCATAATATAATAGTAAAGTGAAGTAGACTAAAGACTAGGTAGAGAGAAGAAATATCAGGGTAAATGTTTTGTATGTGCCATCAGGGTTCATGAAGTCAGTGCACTGCTCAGGGTTTTTTGTTCTCACCCTTTGAAACCACCGGCACTAACATTTGGTTCACTTGGTTAAATTCAACAGATACAATGAACGCCAGACTAGATAATGACTTGATTTTCACATCTCTGTTTATATGTTCGTTCATGCATGTGTATGCTGTGGTATTTACTTTACATTGCATTGGTTATGTTTTATTATATGGTTTATTTAAGTGTATATTTACATATGTTTACAATCTCATTTATTATTTTTATTATTTTCTGTATGTGTGAAGTTTTCGTGATTTTGTCTCATTGATTTGTTTTTCCTTTAGTGCATGGAATCTTTGCTTGACTCGATCAGCATGCTGTAGGGTGTTAGATATTCAATGATCAAGGAGAAAGAGAGAAAGGGAGAGAGGGGGTGAAAGAGAAAAAGGTGAGTTTGATTGAGGAAGAACGGCTGCTACTTTTCTCAGTGGGATTCTGGCTTTTGGTTTTGTGAACAACGTGTGAATTATATGAATGATTCGATCTAGGTTTTGGAAATTAATTTGATCATTTTTGGGCTACTGACTTTTGCTTTTCATGTGGAAAAAAGTGACAATTTATACATACACTGGACTCGTTACGGATTTTTTAATTCAGATTTTGGAATAAAAAATTCAAATGAGTTTTTAAATTAGAATAGACTTTTTAATGTGAATGATGTTGAGACTCGTTATTTGTTTTTTCATTTAGATTTTGGAAATTAATTTTCGAGACATGCAAAGCCACGTTTTTGGGGGTTACTGACTTGCTTTTCATGTGAAAAATGAATGACTGATATGTGGATTCGGTTTTTACAGCTTAGGTTTGGAAATAAATATAATATGAAAATATTGCAGTTTGCGGGGAGGATTGGGTTGGGTTTTGATTTTTAAAAAAAAACATAAATAATGGACAAATTCAGTCATTATTTGTTTTGACCAGTTAGGATTTGGAAATCTTTTTTTTTTAAATCTTATTTTTGGGGGGTTGGCTCTTGGTTTTAATGTGAAAAACGAAATTTTGATTTATGTGTTATTTCAGGTCGTGTAGGCCTGTGGAAGGACATCTTCACTGTGTCCATGAACGACAAGTTCGACACTGTGTACAGACAGAAGATGGGCAAATCCGACCTGATGTTCGACTTCGGTCTGTGAAAGAGCAGCACATGGCACCAGACTCCGCCTCTCAGCCAATAAACCAATCAAATCACGTTCTCTCTGCTCGACACAATCTGCGTTCATTTCGAATAAGCCCCGCCCCGTAATACCTTACCTTTTCACCTGCCGTTCCCGTTTCTATCCCTCCATCTCTGGCATGACTTCGCTTATGTGTAATGTGAGAAGTCGATCCTACACACTGGCCTTGGTTTAAAGTCCTTGGTTCATTCGTTATTTTCACATTTATATTAAAACCTTGAAAAAGTATTCCAAATGACCAAATGATAAAACTAGTTTTTAAGGACTTGTATTGAAGGCAACTGGACTTCTTTTGAAATTCTCAGACGAGAGGTCCAACATCTTCAAGAATTTTAATAAACTGGCAGTTGGTCGTGGTCTAGTGGTTAGGACACTCGTCTCCGGACTCTGGTTGTAGGATTGGATTTTCATTGCGTTCATTGGATTTTCGACTCTGAAACCAAAATCGGAAAACGAAAAATGACGTGAAATGGGTGCGCTTTCAGTACATTTTATCACTGTTTTTCTGTGCTTAAACAAATAATGCTCAAACAAATAAATACAATATCTAATAATCACAAATGTAAAGACGGATTATTTTTTTATTAACATTTCAACAATTGCCGCACATCGTGTGACGTAAAAGTCTGAGTGTCGGGGCACAAGTCTCCAAGACGGAGGATCACAAAAAAAAGGCGTCCCCGGAGCCCTATGGCCAGTTAATTAAGGAAATGCTCAAAAAAAGGCACACATATGCAGATATTTCATCTACGTTGTGTCAGTTAGGGGTACAGAGGGGGTCATCTGAAATGAGTGTACGGACATTCTTGTCCGTTCATGTCCGACTCCTTTAAAGTGATCCTTTTGTTACCTTTAAAAAGTATATAACTATAGCCATCCATCGCTTGCTTGGATAAGATGCAAGTAGGCTTATTTCTCTTTCCGATTAATTATTTTTTCCTGTTTTATTTCCAGTTCATTCAAAAGTAAAAATGTACAGTTGAAAATAAAAATATAGAAAATCAAGCCATTGTTTTAAAAATCATTTTATTCTCCACAAAATGCTTCGATATTCATTTTCTGTCAGTTGGCAGTAAAACAGTTATCAAAATAAGGTCTTGAAATCCAATGTGTGATTTTTATTTTAACATTGGAAACCCAAATCAGGTCTTAAAATCCGTTTTCCGATTTTGGTTTCAGAGTCGAAAATCCAATGAACGCAAGGTACACGGTCGTGGGTCCTGGATCACTGAGAAACTACACAGACATACCAATGAGTTGCTTTACGATTTCCCATTTTTGCGCCAAAATATAAAGTGAAAAAACACGGGAAAACCTATGCTCATATTCTAGTTTAACTTACAAGAAGATAAGTTTGTAAAATAATGCAAAAATCACAGATAAAAAAGAGTAACGCTCTTACTGTCAAGTAACAAAATTATTCTGTCAAAATATGCTACCCATCGAATTGTGCTACCTAGCGGATCTGTGCATGAACAATCCCACAGTCTTGCGCTCTTGGTGTTGAGACCTCGACTGTAAGTAAAATATTTTATTTCCTTATTTATTCCCCCTTTTGACCAGTAAACATTTGAATATCTGCATGAACACGCTGGCGTGGGGACTCTGTGTAGAAATGAGATAATGTCGTTTAGACTTTATCTTTACACGAAGATAGCTTGCAATAAGTGCGTGTTAACACCTTTAAAGACCATAGAAAGAATGTTAACGCAAATTTTGAGATTTTGCACTGGGAGTATAATTTGATTGGATATTTTACAGAATATTGTAAATGAAAAATTCACGTCAATCCAAAGAATGGATTCGCGTCTCAGATTTTTAAGGGAGCACTAAATGGGAAATAGGAATATGAGTCATTATTTGTATTTTTATTTTCATTTTGGAAAAGAATCTTGAAAAAATACGTTTTAGGGTTTTGGTTTAAATGCGAAAAAAACAAATGAACAAAACCCACACGGTTTGTGTGGTCCACATTGGAAAGGCAAATCTTATTCGGGGCCGGTGTGTAGCATTATTAAAAAAAATAATTTTTTATTTTTGCCCAGAGCTTCATTCTGTGTGTGTGTGTGTGTTTGCAGTTTGTGTTCTTCTTGTGCAACGGCGGTGCTTTAGCCTGGTGATGGAGTGTGAGTACAACGCTTGATGCATTTGCATATCGTATTCATCCACACAAATGTGTATTTATCCAAAAAAGGAGAAATAAATTATTTATATTCTACACATCAAAACCTCATTGCACATTTTGGGTGGAATGATGAGACTTTCGCTTTACTGAGTGGGTGGCAACTGAGTATCTCAGGATGAGCAACACGACGAGGTTGGGAGATTAACAGCAAACTTTCAATCTTAGATTTTTAGGTCATCCACGTTACTTTTTCGGAAAATTGTTTGGAAATTACAAATTTGCATATTTATGACTCATTTCTGTCGATTTATATTACTTCTTAAGAGAATCTACCTTTCTTTTGAACAATGGATATGGTTTCTTTCTTTTAAAATCTCTCGCAGTGGCCAGTATTTCACATTGCATTTGTGCACTTGTGCATGAATATTTTAGCGAGTGTTTATATTTATTTTTATATTTCTCATCATCATACATCATTATTTACTAGGGCTGGGTTCAAAAAATCGATTCACCGATCAATATCGAGATTTTTTCCTGCGGCTATGCACTACTTCTCGCGACTGTGCAAGGAGAGCTATAAAAACGTGAGACCGGCGAAACCCAAACCAGATAGAGCCATGGCTGAAGCTGCTCCGCTCAAATCACCGTGTGGCCTAAAGGCCGATGTTTGGCAACACTTCGGTTTTAAAACAAGTTATTTTATAACCAAGCAAAACTAGTATTGACGCAAAGAAATCTCTAAATAAATCGATATCGAATCGAATTGAGAATTGAATCGGATCATGACCTTGTGAATCGGAATCGAATCGATTCAGGAAATCAGCAGTGATACCCAGCCCTATTATTTACAGCAGCAAATTCAGGCCTTTGCCTTTAGGAGGCATTACGGGACAGAGAGAAAGTGAGGGTCTCTTGGTAACACAACACAAATATACCGATCAGCCATAACATTATCACCACTGACAGATGAATTGATTACCATATTATGTAAATTGCGGTAACTAGGAGACATTTTTGCCTTTGAAGCTGATGTCTTGTTAGGATAAAAAAAGCAGGTTTTCACACTACCAGCTACTTATGATTAAAAGCAGCAAAACTACAGCCAAGCTTATTTTGAATATAGTAGTTAGCTACAGAAAAAAGGTTCATTCACGTTATTTTATTCAGTTATACGTACTTAATATTTGCACAATAGTCTTGACACTCTTAAAGCAAATTAAATAAGAAATGTGAAACATAATGTTAAAGTAATATGAAAACCTTTGTATTTTAACCACATAATTTCAAATCACAATGTGGCTTTGGAGGTAGAGAGTGTTTTGATTTTCAGCTTGCTTAAATTACACTCACATGCGTAAGTTCTGTCTGTTTCAGAATTCAGTTATACATTTTGATAAATATGGCCACATTACTTCCAACTTGCCCATTCTCCATCCTGGACTCCATCCTCCGACTCTGCATGCGCCGAAAGATCGTAGTAACCTATCAGTTGCCACTTCTGCCAATTTAACACCTGCTAGTTGTAAATACGCCTGTGTAAAGAGAGAAACATAGATTGATGTAGCTTTTTGCCAGGTTTTGCTACATTGCCCTGATTGCCAGTGACAGCCTCATTACTCCAAATGTTTAGTTAGTTACTTAAATGTAATTTGGTCTATTGGTTGAGTTTAAAATGGCCCTCCACCTAATATCTCAATATGTCCAACAATACATGTAAGATAATGATAAAGATTAAGCTAATGGTTGTAACAAAGTCACATTTTTCCACACTACATCACTATTTGCAAAAACGTTACTTTTAACTAGCTTATTAAAGAATAATGTTATGGGTAATCGGTGTATACATACTGAATACGCCAAATTGTTTAAAGTTAGTGTGAAATTATTTTGCTTTGGTCCTTCTGTCTCTCAATCAATGGCTGATCTCATATTTAAAAATAACCATAATACAGTGTATTAAAATAAAGTATGTAAACATAAGTACAATTATTTGGACTTGCTTAAAGTTAAAACAATTTTTTTTTACATTTCAATTAACTTTTGTGCATTTTCAGTGTTACAACTCAGGTTTTTAAGAAATGAAGATTTGAAGATTCACTTAAAACTGGGAATGCACAGTATGGGAATTCTAGACTGGTGCCAACATTTGATGTTTTCATTGCTTGTGTCCGCTGATGCTGCTGCAGATAAATGAGGAAGTCAAACGTGTGTGCACTTGAGCGAGTAAAGACAAGAAATTGCTCATGAACGTTTCACTGTATGCTCAATTTTTGCACAAAAAAACAGCATATATTTTAAGATGGAAAATGCGGGCTGTATACCATCCAACCTCGAACTTTTGTGCCTGGCACAAGTGCTACCTTTTTAACATTCATTAAATGCCAAAAAATATCAGGCAAATCTAAGCGTTGGTCTGATGTCGACGACTAAGAAAAGCAATTATCATCTGATTCCAATACGATTTCGATATCATCGTTCATCCCGATGTGAAACTGGTAGTTCTCACTGTAACTATGTTTAAGGGTGGATGTGTTAATACACCACTCACACTGTATAAATGTCTATCAGGTACAATTTAAAAATTAAAGTTGAAAAGGCTGTCTTAAAGTTTCAAGTAAAATCAAACTGGATATACTTATTATTTCAACTCATCATTTTAAGTCTAGTTTTAGCTTTGTGTTGCTCTCTATAAGAAATCCCTGTTCTGTGTTTTACTTAGAACTTTATTTCTACATGAATGTTATGTCAGAATTATCTGTATGATGTTGTATGTGACTGGAAGGAACCATTACAGTTTGCTATTTCTGTTTTGCAGATTTCAGTACATGTAGTTCCCGTACGGCTCATTAACACATTCACTCTTAAACATGTTCACGAAAACTCATGAGTTAGTTCACACTGCATGAACTATTATTTTAAGTCAGAGTAAATGAAAGAAGTATATTAACATGACATTGATCAAAAAATTTTTTACAGTGTAGATCAAGATTTCTTAATCCTTACACACAGAGATTATAATCCATTCAAAACATGAATTGCTGTTCTTTGAGCAGTTTTAAATATTCAACTCCGCACTGTAAAATATGATTTGATCAATCTCATGTTAACATGCTTCTTTCATTTACCTAAAAGAATAATGAATGCAATGTGAACTAACGTTTGTGAGTTTTTATGGACATGTTTAAGAGTGAATGTGCTAATATGCCACACAGGAACTATATGTATTGAAATTGGTAAAAATCAAATAGCTATATTTTGTGGGTTTTTTCAGTAATATACAAATTCTCACAGATAAATCAGATACAACATTCATGTAGAATGTAAAGTTCTAAGTGAAACAACAAACCGATTTTTTACAGAGAGCAACACAAAGCTAAAACTTAAAAAAGACTTAAAATGATGAGTTGAAATAATTAGTATATACAGTTAGATTTTACCTGAAACTTTAAGACAGCTTTTTCAACTTTAATTTTTAAATTGTACCTGACAGACTTTTTACAGTGGTGTGGCGTATTAACACATTTACTCTTAAACACAGCCGTAGTTACAACTTAGAGTTTTAGGTTAATCTGACAGCTTCAGATTTTCATTTCTGTTTACTCTAAAAAAGGTGCAACACTGAAAACTCATAAATGTTAGTTAAAGTTGCATAAATTGTTGTTTTAAGATGAAGCAAATGAAAGAGGTGTGTTTACATCATTTATTGAGCAAACCATCTTTTACAGTGTACTAGTTACTAACTGAAGGGGAGGATAAAGGATCTTGGCCCAGAACTGTCATCATTTAAACTGTCCCAAACAGTGGGCTGCATATATAATAATATATAAACAAGGTGTCACTGATACAGCTATGATGATATATATCAATTTATTGGAGAGTGATTTAGTGCTACAATTCTGCTATCGCCGGTGATCGATATATGACAATATCATATGCTGATTTAACTCAATCTCTTTCCTTTACATCAAATCATCAAAATCATTTCAAATACAACTTCACATTTTTTTCCTGAGTTACAGCCCACAGTATACTGTATGAAAGTCCACCTAGTTCAATTGCTGCCTTAAAGTTTCAAGTAAAACCAAATTGTAACATATTGTAATTATTTCAGTGCATTATTTTAGGCTTTGTTTGAGATTTGTATTGCTCTCTGTAAGAAATCACTATTTGATGTTTCTCTCAGATCTTTAAATTCTACATGAATGTTATATCTGATTTATCTGTAAGATGTTGTATATGACTGGAAAGAACCACAAATATATTGCCAATTCAGTTCTGCATATTTCAATATCTAAATTTCCTGTATGGCGTATTAACCCACTGACTCAAAAAACACAGCTGTGAAAATTCATGAACGTGGCGTAAATGATTGTTTTAAGTTGAAGTAATTGAAAGAAGTATGTTACCATCTATGACTTAATGACCAAATCATTTTACAGTGTATGGACTCATTGCTCATTGAATCAATATATCAGTGTAGATTGATGAATTGTAACACCCCTAGTGACTGACATATAGACCTTACACCCCCTTGGTTTATGTTATTATTAATTTTTTTATTTTTGCCAAGTCCACAGTCATGCTCCGATGGTTGAGCACTGTGCCAAGCCTCTGTTCACTCTGAATGGGTCTCATTTACCCAGATTTTTTCCTTAAACTCTTAAAGTTAATACATTTAAGTAGAATAATATCATACAAAGCTAAACTGAAGAAAACCCATGATTTGTACAAACACTCATGTAATAAAATGTGTGTGAGCGCTCTTCAGCGTTTGTAGATTCTTATCTAAGAACAAATCTCAAATGAGAAACCATTGTTGAATGTCAGAGGTTTCATGAAAACAAATTAACAAATAAAGAACATATTTCTACTTAACAACGCTTTGGTAAATGAGGCCCAGTGTCAATAACTTTATGGATGTCCTGCTCTAGCTGTATTGAAAACCAAATGGCTTCAGCAGATTCCTTAAAAAACTAAATCTTCACTCTCGACAGTACGTACACACAGAGTGCAGCTGGTTGCCTTCTAACTAAGCTCTAGATGTGGGCTTAATGCATTGTTCTTTTCATGCTTGCTTGATGGTTTATTAATAAAGTTATGTCTTTAGGCCTTGTGACTGAAATCATCTGTTTGTATGCAATATTGAGTAAAACGAGTTCAGCTGTATGGGTGACAATATATTAGAGATATTAGTGAAATAATTATGCATCAATATTTATTTATTGGTTCAGTGGTTAGCGCTCCCGCCTCACAGCTAGAAGGTCCTGGGTTCAAACCCCGGGGGACGGCCGTGGGGCCTTTCTGTGTGGAAAGAAAGGCCTCCCACAGTTTGCATGCTCTCCGGGTGCTCCGGTTTCCTCCCACAGTCCAAAGGCCTGCATTACAGGTTAATTGGCGTCTTTAAATTGGCCCAGTGTGAATGTGAGTGTGATTGTGTGAGTGTGTGTGCCATGCGGTGTGTTGGTGCCTGCCAAGGGTTGGTCCCCACCTTGTGCCTGTAAGTTTCTGGGATAGACTCTGGTCCCCACAACCCCGGTTGGGGTTCAGCGGTTCAGATAATGAATGAATGAGGTGGACGACCACACCTACTACCACAAGGAAACAATGGAGGAACATGTCATTGCCCCGTTTCCACTGCACTGGTGCCAGTGCCGGTTCTCAATTTGTAACCGACAACATAAAGCCACAAAATTGGCTCTGAATCTTTGGCACCAAAACTTTGCTGATCTGGAGAACTTGCAATGTCATGAGAGCTGGGCTTACTAGAGAGTTAGCTTACTAATATAAATACATACGTGAGGTTGAAAAAATGTTGGATAAAATAAAACAGAGAGATGTTATTTAGTAATGCAGATGCACATCCAAGTACAAAAGCCATTGTTAACCATTTTGTTAGCCTAACCATTATATGAAGAATGGAAGAAGAATGTAGGGTTTTAAACCTGGTCACAGTGTCATGACTTGGCTCGCATTAGGCTCCTCTAAGTCAGGACGGTTCTTGATGGTGCCCAACGACTGCAATGGCTTCCACCGGTGGAAACAAGGTGATTTCGGGTGCTGCTTCAAGCTTTGAGAATATATGTAATTATCCAAACACTGCTCATCTTTCCTCTGTTCACAATTGCTAGAGAATGATGTCAACAACTGGAACGGCACCGGCACCACTACAGTAGAAAAGGTAGGAAAGGATACAATGGCCTCTAGTGGCCAGACGAGACAACACAAGGACACAGAGATATTGAAGCATACTTAACAGTGTGTCCAGTGCACACCAGGTATTTAAAAAGAGTTTCAGATATTTAAGAAGAGAAGCAAAGACTATAAGGTTATACAAATACAAAAGATTCCTTTTCTTCATTCAGTGTACTGTACATGCTGCCATCACGCTAGTCAAGTGGCGTTGTTAGCCTCCACATTTCAACAGGAGCATGTGTGTGTACAGACAAAACAGTGTGAAGAAACATTTAATCAAATAAACAGTTTTCAGAGTCACAATACACATGAATATTAGTACCTAGACTGTTTGTAATACCAAAACTGCTACCTACTATAAAGAGTTAGCCAAGAAGACTAATAAGCAGCAGGTGACTTTACGCAGACCAAAAAGATGGTTCTGTAGTTTGGAAATGGAGTCTTTGGACGCTGAAAGCACATTAGTGGTCTTCCTTAATACTGTTTTACTTTCCTAGAGAGAAATACAACCAGTTGTGGGGTGTGTTTCCCAAAAGCATAGTTGCTAACTATGTTAGCAACACCATGTTAGTTGCTACTAGTTGCCAATATAGTTAGCAACTATGCTTTTGGAAAACGCACCCCTAACTGTTTCATGCCAGCTCCATTACTCCCGGTCAGAATTCCCAACAAAATTCTTTTGGCAAACTTGTGGTTAATTTTTGGCAAACATTAGTTTGCCAGAATATTGTGTTGCTTGTTTGCACCTTCTGTCCTGTTGAATGTAATGTTCAGTGTTACTATATGTTGCACCGGGGCCATGTCTCATCACACTTTGTACATGTATAAAGCGACTGATGACCAGTGTTGTGCCAGTTCACACTGAAAAAGAACTAGTTCAAAGTTCAGTTCATTCAAATAAAAATGAACTAGTTCACGTTCAGAGTTAATTTTTTTACATTTTGAACCAAGTTCACAGCTCAAAAAATGAACTAGTTCACATTCGTTCGTTAGCTTTTGGGTTTTTTGTTTACATTTTGTACATTTTGTCTGTCGCACTAGAGGGCAGTAGTGCACAAGCTAAGCGAAATAATTTATGGCAAACCTCTTTATAGAGCTGAGTGGCACTTTTCACAATGTATTTCAGGTCATAATTCATTGTGTGATCAGCAGCTTAAGTAGGGACATCTCTAATATCATCAGATACCACATCCACAGTCTGACCTCCATTCCACATTGTGTCCTACTTAAACAACAGCATTATGAACGCACGCACGTCCTCTGCACTACATCCGTAGCAATCTGGTTTAAAACATTTTACACCACGTGCAAGGACACATTTGGTGCTGAAGCTATTTGTTGAACGGTCTTAAGATGAGTTTTGGAACCATGATGATCAAACAAGCAATAATATTTTTGGGGTGGTTGGTAGTAAAGGTACCGTCCCCATGCACCGCTCCTCGGTGCTGTCAATGTTATCTGCTCACTGCTCCATCACAGATTGGTCAAATGCAGAGGTCATATTTTTTTGTGGTGCACCGTGTGGTATGCTATGCTGTGTCCACAATAACAAATAATCACTCACTTTCACTTTACATCTTTAACTATCTGAAAATCAGCATTTTGGCCTCTGCTGATTTTCCCGCAGGGTCATAGATGTTTCCGAACTTGCAAAGTGCATGGTCACAGATTTACATACACACACTCAAACACACATACAGCTTGAGCGTCGTGAAAGTCAAGTGTGTCCCTCTGAGTCTTGCGGCTCATTTAATTTCCATGCCGCAGTCGGACTGCTTTGTAATTTCGCTCAGAGTGTCTCGGCGTTCTCACCGGGCCGCTGCAGACTGACGGAGGACGTGGTGGATGTGTGGGATGCAGAACAGTCATTCCAGGATTTCTTTCCCAGTGGAACATGGCTGCTGCGTGTTTGTGTATGCAATCTGTCAGAATGTCTTTTCGCATCCGTCCGCCTTTGCCGGAAGCTCAGCGAATTGCACGTTGCGTGTAGAGTGTCTCGGGTTTGTGTGTATGTTTCCTCTAAACACCGTTTCTGGAAGCTCTTAGCCGCATGACTAAATTACTTTTTCCCCCCATCGTGACCAGCTGAGATGAAATAGCTTGTTCCGGTTTGTCAGGAAAAACGTGTCCTGCTCTTTGCATGGATTCACGGCGGAATCTAAAACGATTTTCAACACAAACTATAACTGGTAAACAAGTCCGAATTCATGTATGCACACCAGCGTTACTTCAGACTGTAATAAAAGTGTGTTTCTCACTGCTGTCCTTGTGTATGCATGTGTGTGTGTGTGTGTTTGTCTATATGTACATGAATATGCATGCGTTTGCTTATATGTGGGCGCATTGCATATGTGTGTGTGTGAGAGTTTGTCTATATACATAAGCATGTGTGGATTTGCTTATTTGTGCGTATGAGTGTGTGTCTGTGTGTATGCATACGTGTGTTTGTCTATATATATGTGTGGTTGTAGATATGCATTGGCACTTGGTGTATGTATGTTGGCATGAGTGTGTGTGTGTGTGTTTATCTATATGCACATGCATGTGAATGTGTTTGTGTTTGCATGCATGTGTGTTTGTCTATATGCATTAGCATGTGTGTGTATGCATGTGAGTGTTTGAATATATGCATTTGCATGCACGTTCTATGTGTGTATGCATGCATGTATGCGTGTGTGTGTGCATTTGTGTGGATGTGCGTGTGAGAGTTTCTAGATGCAAGTGTGTGTATGTGTGTGTGTGCAAGAATGTGTACGTATGGATCGGCATGTTTGCATGTGTGTTTGTGTATAAAGGTGTGTGTGCTTTGTATCTATGCGTGTGTGTGTGTGTATGATTTCTCTGCCACTCTGCCGTGCGGCCGTAATTGTCTTTCTGTTCGTCTTTGTTCCGTCTGGCTGCTTCCATCTGACAGTTTGACTGCTCGCCTCAGTCTGTCTCTCCACCGTCTCAGCGTCTCAGCCTCCCACCCGGACACACACACACACACGCACATGCACACACGCACACACACACGCACAGGAAAGTTTACTCTACAGCAGGCCAGCGCTCTCACATCACAAGCTGCTATTCTTCTGCCACTCTTATTGCGTTTGTGACTTGAGAGCGAGCTGGACATTCTTTACCTCCTTTTGGTCCATCTCTTCTCATCCTTCTCTCCTCATCCCTCTCTCTTCATCTCTCTCTCTCTTCATACATCTCTTCTCATCCCTCTCTCCTCATCCCTCTCTCTTCATCTCTCTCCTGATATATCTCTTCTCATCCATCTCTCATCATTCCTCTCTCCACATCCATCTCTCCTCATTCCTCTTTCCTCATCCCTGTCTTCCCATCCCTCTGTCCTCATACCTCTCTCCTCACCCCTTTTCCTGTATCCCTGCCTTCTCATCCTTTTCTCTTCTTTCCTCGCTCCTCTCTTCTCATCCATCTTGTCAACCCACTCTTCTCATCCCTCTCTCCCTGCACCTGCAAAACAGCTGAGAGCCCACTGCTTTGCTTCCTCTCTCTCTCTCTCTCTCTCTCTCTCTCACTGATAAATTATTAAGAAGGAAGGCTCTTTGCTGCACACGTGAAGAGAACGCTTATGCAAATAATTGCAGGGGCTGGCTGAACGCAGAGAATAGAGGAGGAGAGAGAGTTATAAGGAGAGAGATGAGTTATGAGATGAGATGAGATGAGATGAGAGGGAGACAGACAGAGTTACAAGAAAATACATAGATCATGAGAGTGAGATGAGTTACGGGATGAAATGAGATGAAAGAGAGAGAGAGAGTTACAAAGGTGACAGATCATAAGAGATATGAAGAGAGCTATGAGAGAAAATGACAGAGAGACGCAGAGAAACAGAGCTATGACATGAGAAACAAAATGAGTGAGTTACTGGTTGAACAAAGAGTATGAGAAGGAGAGAGATTTATGAGACCGGAGAGAAAAACAGAAAAATGTGAGATTAGAGAAAGGGCATGAGGCAGAGAGAGAGAGAGATGAGAAGAGAAGAGAGAGACAAAACAAAGAGAAGCAGAGAGTTATGAGACACCATAAAACGAGAGAGAGAGAGAGAAAGACAGCATGAGACAAAGAGAGAACATCGGAGGGAGAGAGAGAGAGAGAGAGAGAGAGAGAGATGATGTGAGAATGAGAAAGAGATGAGACCTAGATGAAAAAAGAAAGAGACACAGGGAGATACAAGGGCAGAGAGAGAGACAGCATAAGACAAAACAAAGAGAAACTGCGAGTTACGAGATGAGAACATGAGACGGACAGAGAAAGAGATGAGAAAAGAGATCATAAGAAAAAACAAAGTCAGATGGAGAGTTATGAGGAGAGAGAGAGAGAGAGAGAGAGAGAGATGAAATGAGGTGAAAGAATTATGAGATGAGAGAGATCATGATAGAGACAGAGAGAGAGTAAAATGAGAAAACGTATAAAACACATAGAGACAGAGTTATGAGATGAGTAAAGCATGAGACAAAAGAGAGAGAGAGAGCGAGAGAGAGAATGAAACAGATGAGATTATAAGATCAGAGAGACAGAATGTGACAAAAGAGAGAGCATCAGAGAAAGAGAGAGAAAGAGAAAGCATCAAAGAGAGAGAGAGAGATCATGACACAGACAGAGAGAGAGCCAGCCTTGTCCCCTTATGAGAGAGGGAGTATAAAACAAGTAGAGACAGTTATGAAATGAGAGATGGCATGAGACAAGAGAGAGAGAGAGAGAGAGAGAGAGAGAGAGAGAGAGGCAAAGAGAGGGGGATATGAGATGAAAGAGAGGCTTATGCAATGAGAGAGAGAACATGACCCTGACAGAAAGAGAGAAAGAGATTGATTGAGAGAGAGAGTGAGACGAGTAAAGAGAGAGAGAGAGAATGAATAAGACAAGACAAAGACAAGCAGAGAGTTACGAGATGAGACAGACAGCCTAATTCAAAAGAGGGAGCATCAGGGAGGAGAGAGAGAGAGAGAGAGAGAGAGAGAGAGAGCGAGAGAGAGGTGTTATGCAGGTGGTACAGTAAAATCTGACTTAATGCATTGTCTTGTCAGAGCAACGCATTACTGAATGGGAGAGACGAGTCAGTCAGTGCCAGAACAGCCATCTGCCCGAGTCCTCTGTGAATGCGCTTGTGTTAAAAGCCCAGACTCTGCCATTAGCAGCACACACACACACACACACATGGGCCACGTGTTAATGAAAAGCAATGCGCTCTATTATAAGACCCACTCTGACTGGCTCTTAGGGGAGCAGCTACAATGGATTAGTGCGTTTCAGGATGTAGGCCACTCCATAGGAGACTCTGCTTTGATTATGCACGACTAAAATAGGTGTTCGAGAAGGTATGCGCATGCTGCAAGGTGTGTGTGTGTGTGTGTGTGTGGAGCTGAGTTTACTTACTGCACCGTGTGTGTTAAGGTCAGGGGCCTCGGTGTCCCAGGAGCCAGTTGGCATTGACAACACCTCCACTATTCCCGTGGTAACTTTCGGTGAAACGAGTGCTGAACGTTAATCAGCTTAATGCTTAATCAGAAAGGTAAGCCGGCTTATTTCACAATGACACCCGGCCTCCAGTCCGGGACGGGGCTAATGCTGATATGAATATTAAAAATTAAATAGAGGCGTCTTCAACCGTGTATCATTTGTTGATTTGTTTTTCAAAATAAATCATCAAAAGCCAAAACCTGAAAACTTTTTTTGGGGATAAAAACGATCACTTCAGGGTCGCCGGCCAACAAAATGGATTTTATTCGTTAATTTTATTCATGGAATATTCATTCATTCATTCACTCATTCATTCATTATCCCAACTGCTTAATCCCAACTGGGCCCACGAGGGGACCGGAGCCTGTCCCGGGAATTACAGTCACAAGGCTATAGTGGACTGTGGGAGGAAACCGGAGCACCCGGAGGAAACCCACACAAACACGGGGAGCGCACGCAAACTCCACACAGAAAGACCCCACGGCCGAACCTAGGACCTTCTTGCTGTGCGGCGGGAATATTCATTTCCAAATCGAAAATGAAACAAAAAAATGTTCTCACATTAAAAATGGTAAACGTGAGCTCATGATAATCGATAGCTTCATTTTGTTCCTTGGCAGTAAGGTTACTCACCTTCATCAGAGATTTTCATGGATTTTTGGGAAGTCTCCAGTTTTACATAATACAAAGAACATGCATATATAAATAAACTATAAATTATAAACTGTAAACTAGAGGTAGAAAATGAAAATGTGCAATTTAGTTAATTTTGTTAGTGGCGTTACGTGACCCCGTGATCAGAAGGTTCCAGGTTCAAATCCAGGACCGGTAAAGGTACCACTGAGGTACTCATGAGCAAGGTACCGTCCCCAAGCACTGCTCCCCGGGCTCTGCCCATGTCAGCTGCCCACTGCTCCTTCACGGATGGGTCAAATGCAGAGGTCACATTTGGTTGTAGTGCACTGTGTGCTGTGCTGTGGTGTGTTCACAATGACTAAGTGAGTAATCACTCACTTTCAAACATGAAATATTTAATATGTGCAAATATTGCAGCAGCAGTCAATTGGAGAAAAACTAAGATTACGGGATTGTCTTCAATATGAACATGCTATATTATTAAATAATAAATAGTGTCTCTATAAAGTCTAATCTAGAAGTAGAAAAAAGATATACAATTTTATTATACAATTATACAATTTATTTATTATTTTTTACAATTTGTGCAAATACTTTAACAGCAGTCAAGTGGAGAAAACTCCAATTTACAATTACAATCATGGAATGTACTTTTGTGCATAAGATCTGCAGCGGCTTATCATGAGCATACTACACAGAAGAAAAAAAAAACAGTATCTATGAGACAGTACAATGTAGCATGTAACGGTCACTTCTCAGCACCAAATTCTGGACCCTATACACAAGCAGTTTCCATGGGCCCCCTCTGTATAATAAAATACAATTCCAGACTTCACAAGGGCCCTCCTCCCACTTGGGGAAGCTGTTTAGTCAGTCCCACTACGACGCTCATGCCTCGCCTTGCACAAATAACAAGTCATTTTCTGATTTCTCATTTTGTATATATAAAGTGTTCCTTTTTTAAAAGTTTCCAAAAACAAAGGGCAACAACGAATCATTTTCATTCCTGTTTTGAAAATAAAAAATGTCGCTTTGGGCATGACCCAGAAGTGATCACCATTTTACATTTACATTTTACATTTACAGCATTTAGCAGACGTTCATATCCAGGGCGACATCCAATTTTTCTAATTTCAGGGACAATCTCCCTTAGAGCAACTTGGGGTTAAGAGTCTCGTTCAGGGACCCGATGATGTAAGTGCTTTGGTCCAGAGACGAGTGTCCCAACCACTAGACCACCACCACCATTCATTCATTCATTCATTCACGATTTATTAAATTAAATACAATTATTTGCAGATTTTCATTTTTTATTTGCGTGTAAAATGGGAATTCAGGACATGTTTCCGTTTTGGATTTTAATCTAAAATATGAATGAAAGAATGACACACAGATTCATGCTCATCAAAACCATTAAAACATAACACACATCACCCTGGTGCAGTAAGGTATGCAGGTAGTGCAGCTGAGCAGTGTGTCTGTGCGTGTGTCTTTGGGGACCAAATGTGCATATAGTGATAAGAAAACATATGGCATGTTTACATAGTAGGAACCAGAAAATATTTATTTATTTACTTACATATTTCTTTCATTCTAGCTTCTGGGTGAAACGTAAAATGAGCCGGAGAGCTTTGTATTCGGGCTAGTGGGGTTAGGTTTGTCACATACATCGTAATACAAATACAACATGTAGTGAAACGTAGCCTGAACGAGTGTATAAATCGAAAGATAGAATGTAGAAATGAGAACTAACTTTACAAACAGAGTAAGAAGAAAAAATATATAACAATTATAATCTCTTAAAAGGTTTATACTTTACTCAGTCACTACACATGTGCATAACGGCAAAGAATAAACAAAAGTACAAAAAATCAAAACACAGTCTGTGTGGAGCGATAAGGAAGGCATAGCTGTGTCATGCTGGGAACTGATTTGGGTAAATGAAAATATGAGACGTTTATTATCTATAGTCACGCGCATCAATACCAAACTAAAACATTAAAAATGCTCATTTCTCAGCACTATTTACTCAGTCTCTAGCTATCAAAATATTACAGTATAACCCACCAAAAAGGGACATCATATGAAATATTTTACCTCAACACTTTAACGTTAATAACATTTGATTGTGTCTCAAACTCAGCTCTACCACACTACATCTAACCTGCCCTCTTATTATTTATCTGTCATACATTAGTACAGAGACACAAAAGTTAAATAACTTGTTTGCATAACTGTCTTGTGGAAACAAGTTATTATCTTGTCCGTTCAATTTAATCAATATTGATTATTTAATATTGTTTATCTGGTTAGAACAAGTTATTATCTCATCTGCTCAAGTCAACTAACTTATCAATTATGTTGTGGGAACGAGTTATCATCTTGAACACATAAGTTAACTATCTTGTGTCGGGTGTAACGGTAGGGTGTTCGCCCCGTGATCAGAAGGTCGCAGGTTCGAATCCAGGGCTGGTAAAGTGACCACTGAGGTACTCATGAGCAAGGTACTGTCCCCAAGCACTGCTCCCCGGGCACTTGTTAGTTGCCCACTGATCCTTCACGGATGGGTTAAACGCAGAGGTCACATTTGGTTGTGGTGCACTGTGTGCTGTGCTGTGGTGTGTTCACAATGACAAAATCACTCACTTTTGTGGGACTGAGTTATTATCTTGTCAGCTCAAGTTATTCGACTTATTGAATATCTGGTGTATGCAAGATATTTAACCTTGTGTCTTTGGCCATGTCCACACGTACACGTGTATTTCTGAAAACAGAGGTTTTTTTATGCGTTTTGGCCTTCCGTCCACACGTGAATGGCGTTTTGGCTCAGTGAAAACGGAGGTTTTTGAAAACTCCGGCCAAAGTGGCGCTTTTTGAAAACTCCATTTCTGCGTTTAGGTGTGGACAAGAAAAACGGACCGTTTCGCGTCACACTCATATGACGTCACAGTATGCGCCGTGTCTACATTAGGTTTTCATCTACAATGCTGCCTTGGCATGCTTTTGACAGCGTTTTTTGCGATTGCATGTGGACGGCGATATTTTTGAAAACGTGCTAGTGTGGACGTGATTTAAAAAAAAAGAAAAAGAAAACGGAAAATCTCCGTTTTCAGAAATACCCGTGTACATGTGGACATGGCCTCAATATTTATCTTTAAAGTATTATTTGCAGGAACAAGTAATACCAATGTACTAATCAATTCATTCCAGCACATTTCAGCTTACGCTTGTTAGACCACGGGAGTCAGTTGCACTCAGAGCTTTTAAGCGGTTTGTTGATTCACAAAAATTGAGTGATTATGTGTCACTGTGAGCGCACCACAGCAGAACACAACCAAACGTGACCTCTGCATTTGACCCATCCGTGAAGCAGCAGTGGGCAGTTTTTTGGCAGCACCTGGGGAGCAGTGCTTGGGGATGGTACCTCACTCATGAGTACCTCAGAGGTACCTTTACCAATCAGGGTCCTGAACGGGTGACTCTCTGATTACGGGGTCCACTCCCTAACCTCAACTGCGTTAATAGCAAGTAGATTCTTGACCTAAAACATCACCACTGTGACAACACAGAAGTCTGTTAGATATGATTGTATAATAGTCTTAATAGCATAAGTGATTTGCGATCAGACGTCGGCTCTCGTTCAGGTCCTGTACAACAGAAGCTTTAAGGTCCACCCGCCTCCTCGCCGACTACACCGCAGGAAAACACAGAGATGGTAAATTATGATTATGTGCAGCTGCGCGGAAGGAAAAAAAATGACTTTTCCCTGAAATTACATTCTCATTTGACTGTCTTAAAGGGCGCGTGACTCGATTGTCAAATGGCGTTTTTTGTGTTTCCGATTAGTTTTTATTCGTGTCAGACGGAGCTACAACGCACGGGAGGTTTAAAATAACACGGGCCTGCTACTTCACTCTGCATATGTTCCAGATATTAAGTAGGTTGTTTTGTTTTGCTCATAATGAAATTGGGGGAAATTATTGAATTAAGTCAGACTGCAAATTAGCTCCTCTGAGAAACTCTCTTCCCTACTTCCCTTCTCTCTCTGTTGTCTTTCATTTGGCATTCTCTCATTTTTGGCATATGCAAATCTATATCATTTTTGTCTGTTCTTTTCTTAACTCTGCAAATCCCTTGTTCCATTCTCTTTCATTGTTGTTTAGGAGTATATTTGTATGAACAAACAGAATGTACCTTTTGGCAAGATAAAAAATGATAATATAGAAAAGCAGAAAGTCATGCAGGAAGTTAAGAGAGAGATGTTTCTAAGAGATGAGTGTGAACTTGAACAAAAATTATATTTTATTTTTATAATTTATTTTTGGGGTTTTATTTAATATTGAAATATCAGTGCTTTTGGGGAGATTTGGGGAATAAAGAGAATTTTATCAATCATTTATGATGAACTCAGATTTTAAGGGTCTTTCAGGACAAATCACGTCTTACATTTGGGTTATTTTAAATAAGTATTTAAAAATAGTTGAAAAATAGGCAAAAATAATTGAATTAAGTCAAATCGCAATTTAGCTCCTCCAACAAACTCCCAATTCTTCCCTATTTTCCTCTCTCTCTCCCTCTCTCTCTCTCTCTCTCTCTCTCTCTACCTCCCCCTCCCCCCACCCCTTTCTCTCTCTCTGTTCTCTTCCCTTGGCATGCTCTTCTTTTAATGCAAGTCTCTACATTTGGTCTCCTTTTTTTAAACTCTGAAATCCCTTGTTCCATGCTCTTTTATTGTTGTTTGTGAGTTCTTCTCGCCAATAACAGGTTGTCCACGGTATCAAATCACACACACACACAAACACACACACACACTGTGTGAGGGAAGCTACATCTAACTACATCCAAGCTGTTTTATCCAGTAAAACTTAATATTTTTACAAAAATGTAATTAAACATGGGCCCCCCGTGATCGGAGGGTTGCAGGTTCGAATCCAGGACTGGTAAAGGTACCACTGAGGTACTCATGAGCAAGGTACCGTCCCCACGCACTGCTCCCTCCGTGGTTGCTGCCAAAAAAAGCTGACCACTGCTCCTTTACAGATGGATCAAAAGCAGAGGTCACATAGGTTGTGGTGCACTGTGTGCTGTGCTGTGCAGTGTTCACAATGACAAACAATCACGCACTCAAGTGTGTAGTTCTGTCCGTTTTGCCTTTTAGAGTTGGGTTTATTTGTAATAATGTAGCGTAATAGCATTTCGCTTATTTATAATTTTATAACTGTAGCAGGAAAAGCTGCCGCATTGATGATTTTACACAGTCACTACCGTGGATCGATATGGGCTCACTGGTCATTGAGGTGATATATTGATGTGGAATGAAGAATAGTTACACACACGCACACACACACGCACAGTCTTGTATTACTATCTTTGTGAGGTCCTTTCATAGACTCCCATTACGACTAGATGTATATAATTTTACACCTACACCTAATCCTAATCCTAACCTTAACCTCAGTAACCAAAAGCACATCTTTTACCTCTTTTAGTTTCTCAAATAAAACAAGCACATTTTCTATAAAGTCATTTCTCCTCATGGGGACCTCTCAAATGTCCCCACAAAGCCCCCAAAAATGGTAAGTGATTTTAGGGGACAAAAGGTCCCCACAGTGCGATAAATATGTGGACACACACACACACACACACAGAGTCACGTATTACTTCCCTAGAATCCCATAATGACTAGATGTATATACTTTTACACCTACACCTAACCTTAACCTCAGTAACTAAATACACATCTTTTAGTTTCTCAAATAAAACAAGCACATTTTCTATAAAGTCATTTTTCCTCATGAGGACCTCTCAGATGTCCCCACAAAACCCAAAAAAACAGATAAAAACCTCACACACTTCACCCAGAGACTTTGCTTTTTGACTCTTCACACACACACACAGCTCTTTGTGCAGGAGTTGCTATATAATGTGTGAGCTTGTTACAGAGGAGCAGTGATATGTGGCTGTGAACAGCTGTTTAGGCTAATGACTGATGCGCTACATGTGCACACACACACACACACACATACATACACACACACCACTTTTACACACACGCATACACACACACATACACACACACACACACGCCGCTATACACACACACACACACACACACACACACATACACACACACACACACACATACACACACACATACACACACACATACACACACGCCCACACGCACACACATACACACACACACGCACACACACATGCACGTACACAAATGAGTAATGAAGTACTTTGTCACAGATGCTTCCCCTTCATAGCAGCATCACTTATCAATATTCTATCAGGTCTGCACACAGTCTCCACCTCACTACATCGTCTCTCTCTCTCTCTCCTCTCTCTCTTCCCTCTCTCTCTCTCTCCTCTCTCTCTCTCTCTCTCTCTCCTCCTCTCTCTCTCCCTCTCTCTCTCTCTCTCTCTCTCTCCTCTCTCTCTCTCTCTCTCTCTCTCTCTCTCTCTCTCTCTCTCCTCTTTCTAACTCTCCACTTGCTCTGTCTATTTATTTCTCTCTCTCTGTATTTATTCTCTCTCTTTCTTTTGCTCACTCACTTTCTCTCATGCTCTTTAGCTTCTCTCTCTCTCTCTCTCTCTCTCTCTCTCTCTCTCTCTCTCTCTCTCTCTCTCACTCTCTCTCTCTCTCTCTCCCTCTCTCTCTCTCTCTCTCCTCTCTCTCTCTCTCTCTCTCTCTCTCTCTCTCTCTCTCTCTCTCTCTCCTCTTTCTGCTCTCACTTGCTCTGTCTATTTATTTCTCTCTCTCTGTATTTATTCTCTCTCTTTCTTTTGCTCACTCCCACTTTCTCTCATGCTCACTAGCTTCTCTCTCTCTCTCTCTCTCTCTCTCTCTCTCTCTCTCTCTCCCTCTCTCTCTCTCTCTCTCTCTCTCTCCTCTCTCTCTCTCTCTCTCTCTCTCTCTCTCTCTCTCTCTCTCTCACTCTTTCTAACTCTCTTGCTCTGTCTATTTATTTCTCTCTCTCTGTATTTATTCTCTCTCTTTCTTTTTGCTCACTCACTTTCTCTCATGCTCCACTAGCTTCTCTCTCTCTCTCTCTCTCTCTCTCTCTCTCTCTCTCCTCTCTCTCTCTCTCTCTCCTCTCTCTCTCTCTCCCTCTCCTCTCTCTCTCTCTCTCTCTCTCTCTCTCTCTCTCCTCTTTCACTCTCCTTGCTCTGTCTATTTATTTCTCTCTCTCTGTATTTATTCTCTCTCTTTCTTTTTGCTCCTCCCACTTTCTCTCACTGCTCACACTAAGCTTCTCTCTCTCTCTCTCTCTCTCTCTCTCTCTCTCTCTCTCTCTCTCCCACCTTCTCACACTCTTCAAACTCTCCTTGCTCTGTCACAAACCTTACACTTTTCTTTCTTTCATTCTCTCTCTTTCTTTGGTTGGCTCTCCTCCAGTAGCTTTCTTTCTTTCTGTTTTCTTTCTGTCTCTCACTTTCTCTCTTTCTTTGTTTCTCTATCTTTGTATATTTTTCTCTCTTGCACCTTTCTGCTCTTTCGAACTCTCACTTGATCTTTCTTTCTTTCTCTTTTTGCTCTCGCTTTACATCCTCTCATTTTCTCTCTTGCTCTCTTTCTTTCTCCTTCCACACACACCTCTCTTCTCTTCTCTCTCATTCTCTTTTTCCTTTCCTTCACCCTCTTTCTAATGGTCACTAACTTTCTTTTTCCTCTTTTCTTTCTTTCTTTCTTTATCTCTTCTCTCACTCGAACCTACTCTGTTTTTTCTTTCCTTTCCTCTCCTTTCTTCATCTCTTTCTCTCTCCTTCTCTGCTCCTAAATAGTGCAGTGTTATTTGTAGATGTTATTTATCATTTATATGTATTATCTACTCACAGTAATTAGTTACTTTTCTTGCCGTGTTACTCTACGTACAATAATATGACAAGAAACGTATGATACTTATTGCACACCACGCGGCAGGAATTTAGAATTTAATGTTCTATAAGTAACTTCATAATTAGTTTAATAGCGAGATATTTAGTTATATTTCTATGTTGCATAATGTTTATTTATTCACTGTATTTCTCATAAACGTTCTTTGTGTGTGTCACAAACTCCAAATAATGAAAATGTGTCCAGCACTATAATTATATCATTCTTATCAATTTGGGATTCAGTATTTCATAAAACATAGTAAACAAATCCACACACTCCTCTTTCTCTCTCACACACACACACACACACACACACATCCTTGTACTGATATAAAGTAGTGAGGACCTCCATTGACTTCTATATTACTGTATCTAAATAATACTACACATAACCCTAAACATAACCTCAGTAACTAGTATTTTATTTTGTAAAAGCAGTTTAAAAAAGTGAGGACCACTAAAAAAGTCCTCACTTCCCAAAAATGTCCTCACTCTGCTGGTTAAGAACTCATTTTGGTTCTCACTAAGTAGCAAGTACAAGAACACACACTCACACACACACACACACACAGTGATGACAGTACACTGAAATATTATAATACAGACAGGCCTCTCGCCCTGTTCCCTGTTTAAATACCAACATCTAATTGGCCCTGGCATCTTCACTCATAAAAGTGTTGGAGGTTTGATGGCCCTGTGGTCACTCACACACTCTCTCTCTCACACACACACACACAGTCAGTTGGGCACAAGGCCAAATAAAGACTGAAGCCAGCCAGCATATAAGCACTTAATGGAAACCTGGCATCAACAAGAGCAAACAAGAGCTCAGAGAGAGAGAGAGAATAAAGGGAATCCATGCATTGAGGAAAGAGGATAATGTCGGAATGAACTGCGATAGCCAGTGAGAGATTAGACGAGATCTCTATCTCTCAGCTCATTAATTGTTAGAGATATCTTCTCCTTTCTCTCCTTTGTGATTTTTAACACACTTCTAATTAGCTCCTAATTCGGGAACTTTATGGGCCTAAATCCGTCTAATAAATTCCCTTTTATTTGATCTTCCTTGTTTTCTGGCACGCTCCGTATTTTTCTCTTCCTCGCCCCAGATTGAGGCATAAAACGCTTTAACCCAGCTGTGTCGCTTCGGTTTGTTGGGACGTCGTTATTACAAAGAGAAGGAACTCTCCTCATCTTCCTCGTCCGGCTCATTTCCATCATAATTACGAGGAAGATGGAAATCGAATCGCCGTGAAAACAAGGAGATAAGCTGGTCTTCCTCAGGCGTGCTGTGACGAGAGCTGGCGATTATATGAGTCGTTCGATCGATGACCAATCGCAATGACGTTTCTCGTTAAGCAACCACGCCCCATTTTCTCATTAACCACAGGAGGAGTCGCGCTGTAGGGGCCTGCGAGTTACTGGGTGGTTGGTGTATGACAGCACATCTGGGAGGAGACATTCATTTTCGCGAGGCTTTGGCAGCGGACCTAATAAGAGTTCAATTAAAATGGGAGCTCTTTGGGCGACGGTGGGACGTGAGTACCCAGGAGTCAGTGGGGTATGTTAGTAGCTTCTGCTCCTCTTTTTTGTGAGCTAGTTGGACTTTTAGGCCTCGGGGACAGAGGACATTTACACAGGGCGTTACAATTAGGGGTAAAGATGCGACAACAACACAACTCAGAACCGGTTCCAATGGATCAATTCCATCAGGAACTGTACACCTCCAACGTTATCGGTTCTTCTTAATGATTCTCTCATTTCTCAGCACGATGGTTTTCCGGTTTTCTCCAAGGTTTTGCGTCGCTGTACATTCGTCACACTCTCTCACCCGGGTGACCTTCAACCCGCGAGGAAACAAAGGCATAAATTATATTTTTTACGCCAATATAAACACAGTTCCGGTTCAGTCAAATCTTCCCATTTATTGCAGACAAAACTTATATTTAGCTGATAAACAACGAAAACAACCAGCGTTCTACTTACAGTCATTCACTTGATATTTTTTTATTCGACGCGCGTCCACAAGCATGCATCTATTTCATTCCTTGGCTCTCATGTTGTAAAAATTAGTTACTAGGCTAAAATGAGTCGTCTTTCAAAAAATGCCAAAAACTTCAGTATTTCTTTATTTTAAAAAAAAATACATATAGACAAATGCATTATTTTGTTATTAAATAATTTTATTCTATATCCAGATGGATTCCAAATGGATAAAGAAGTGTTTCCACCTGCACTAACTTCATTGTTCTTCATAAGCTAAACCACAGAATGTTTCTGCAGAACTCTGAATATAAATTGTAGCCTGAACATCCTGTGTCTAAATAAAAGGTTACTTTGGTGCAGGCATTTGTAATAGAACAACTTTTTCACCTCAAAAACTTCTCAGGAATTGATAGGAATTGGACTGATAGGCAGAATCAGAAATTGGCATTGTAGACACACCACAGCACAGCACACAGTGCACCACAACCAAATCTTGACCTCTGCATTTAACCATCCATGAAGGGTGGCAGGCAGCTAATAAGCGCCCAAGGAGCAGTGCCCCAGGGACGGTACCTTACTCGCCGTTACCCCTCAATAATTGAATTTTTATTACCGGCCCTGGATTAAGACTTTCTGATCCTGTGGCGCCCTACCGTCGCCACCAACAGACAACAATAGACTGTCCCCATAGACTAAAAATGTCCCCATAGTCTGCGTTCTACGGGTGTAATGGACCCTCTTGGACTTTTTGTAACAGGATGTTTTGGGGTTTAAATTGTGCGATTGTTTGTTTGGTTTTTCCCCCTCGTTTCCCTTTAGTTAACACACCTGGTTTCCGTTTCAGATTCTGTTTAGTCCGAAAGTGTTTAGACAAACTCGACCTGGAGCTCATCATCTGGTCACCCTTATGAAGTCCTTTGTTTATTTGTCAGAGTGTTTGCGTTTGAGCGCCGCAGCCGGCTAGGCTCGCTACGCTACCAGGAAGCACGGTCCCCGTAAGCTCACTACTCAGAGAGGCTCTGGAAACTCTGTCTGAGGTGACTGGCGTTAAGTTTCGCTGTTGCTACATGCATGTGGGGTGCAAAAGCCGCGAGCGCGAGTCTCGCTGCAGTAGGGACGGACTGGGACCTAAAAACAGCCCAAATAGGTCCACAACCAGGACTTTTAGGCCTCTCTTTGAATGCTACACATGACAAATGATCATATTAGCACCCCATGCCGTGGTTGGCTGTTAGACTCGCTAAATCTTGGTTATGAAACAGGGCAGGCCGACGGCCGTGGGGTTAGGGTTGAGCCTCTCAAGAATCAAAGCATCAAATAATGAAAATAAGAATAGGTTGCCTAATTGGAGTGACCGCCTTATAGGTAGCGTCGGTCTGGGCCAGTTAAATTTGCCCTGCAATGGCGGCAACGGGGTCAGATGACTACGACGTCATCCGCCTGAAAAGCACGAATATGGAAGTGATTACTGCCCTGCACTTCTGCTGTGCATTGTGGGGTAAAAGTAGGCTGTGGTCAGTGCAGATGGGAAGATAAAAAAGGAAGTTATCTGAAAACTTATATCCGTGAGTTCTCGAACCGAGATATTGGCAGACACTTATCGGAGGTGGTCAATTGCATTGATATAATATTTTATTGTTATAAAACGTGTGATTTATTATTAGCTTTTATTATTTTATGAAACCTTTATCTAACCTCTATTTAAATGTTTCTCAAGGAAAAAAACATATCTAACAAAAAGCAATAACCTCCATGGAAACGTTAATCAGAAAAAACGACAATATGAGAGAGAAGATCTGAGAGAGAGAGATATTTTAAGATGATTGTGATTAATAGGTAACGGGGATGATTATTAGATGGAAAATAACACCCCCACTCCTCTTTCTTTCTTCTTCTTCTATCGAGACTTTCTAAACTTTTGTACCTGGCAGTCAAATTCCCTCGTTGAGTTTTGGCGGGCTGCGTGGAATTATCTTGCGGTGACAGGTTCATTTCACCTCCTCTAATTGCTTTCGGCTCTCAGCCAGGTCTCTCGGCTGGTCTACGACATAGCACAAATACGGTATCCGACAGCTATTTAGAAACTCTCAACAGCGAAGCGCCCGTCGCTTCGCTGCCATTCACCGCAGGGCATCCGGCTGCATTCTGCATCACTAAATGTCACATAGACTCTCTAGTTGCCGGCCAGTAGGGGTTGGCAGAAAAATCCTCGTTCTGATATAATCGCCTCTGAGATCATTCCCCCATAAACAGCTGGAAATAATTAAAAAGTTAAATGGAAGGATGTAAAAATTTGTTGTTTTGTTGTCTTTGTGTAGTGTGTCCATGGGGGGCAACACTACAAACTACTGTGTTTGACATTTGACTCATGATGTAACAATTGCCTTGCCAGGAAACAGGGCACCAGTACAAAGCATCTTTTATTGAAGATCAAATAAAACAAGCACAATGGCCACAAAACAATAAACTGAAAACTTCTCTTTTCTTGAAGGAGCAGACATACAGCACAAACTGGAAAGTAAAGATGAAGAACACTAACAAATGGGGAACAGCCGGGGAGTAAAAACATGAAAATAATAATGGCACAATTACTATCAATGTATTTACATAATTTTTATATTAGCACATGGCGATAGTAATGTCAATTATTGAAATTTTATTTTTAAACTAAAATTATGTGATGTCTTGGTAGAACTACACACATAACAAATGGAAAAGGTATTGTATATTTAGTATTTATGGGAAGATACCGTTATATATGATTAAAACACATACTGTCACGTTTCAGGGAAGGAGCGGACAAGTCACAGGAGGGTTTCTTTCTTCCCATATTTTATTAGTTAACATAAGTGAAGAGGGGATCAGTAGGGGTCAGGAACATTTTCTTTTTTGGTCTTATATGAAAGAAAAGGTTTTCAAAATTAATCTGGTCTCCAAAAAAAGAAAAAAAAAAACATTTTTGTGATGTTTTCCAAAATAATCGGCCCGTATCTAAATAAATAGAAGCCGACTTCCGACTCATTCGTAGATCTGGCTCCATTTATTTTTCATCAATCCATAAAATGCAGTGGAATGAGCAAAAGAGAAATCTAAATCAATATTTGAATTGTGACCACCTTTGCCTTCAAAACAGCATCAATTCTTCTAGGTACACTTGCACACACAGTTTTTGAAGGAACTTCATTTGAGTAGTGTCATGAGATGCGGTTGCAGGAAGAGATGAGACACTGTTGCAGGCTTATCGAAAGGGACATTAAGGGGAACAAAAACCAGAGACAAACAAGCAGGGCAAAACAGGAAGGGTCAAATCCAATCAAAAGGGAGCAGGGCAGGGAACCCAGAACAGAAGGGGCCAGAATCCAAAACCCCCACAGCATGAACAACCACATTATCATGGGGGCAGACTCGAGACACTTGGGTTAAACTGAAACACGCCAAGGCAAAACTCAACAACAGAGTGCTGTCACCAATCCCAGAACTCAAGGCAGGGGCAGGTACAACTGAACTCAATAATAAGCGAGAATTATTTACTACACAGATCCTAACCTACTAGGTAGAGAACACGCGAATGCAAACAACATACCAGGAAGTAGAGTGCGCTCTAAACAGAGAGTGAACTAATCCAGAGGCAGCACGAAGTGCAGACACAAGAACAACAATGAGGGAGCAAGCTAACACAGAAAGCTAAGGCTAACCCGAGGAGACATAGGGAGCACACATACCACAGACACACTGCAGAAGTAGACAGAAGACCAGAAATAATAAAACAAGATGCTTCTACTCTTGGCACGGTAGGTTGTTCCAAACATCTTGGAGAACTAACCACAGATCTATAATCCTATAATCCTACAAAATAATACAATGACTACAAAATAATATAATGACTGTAATCCTACAAAATCCCTGACTTTGTGCAAGTGTACCTATAAGAATTGATGCTGGTTTGAAGGCAAATGTAGTAACACCAAATATTGATTTGATTTGGAATTTCTCTTTGTTGCTCACTTTGCATTTGCAAATTGATAAAATAAACAATCATGTTACTTATATTTCTGAAAGCATTCTTTGTTTACACATTTTTACACCTGCCTAAAAGCAATCTGCACACAGTACTGTACATGTACAAAAGTGTGATGGAACAGCGTTTCCGTGCAACATACAGTAACACTGAAGATTACGTTCATTCAACAGGACAAAAGGTGCAAATAAGCAACAGAATAAATACAGAACGAAAAATAAGGCAAATTAATACAATACACTCAGCACTGTTTGGAGGTGGGATACAAACTAATGACTGATATTGCACATGATTGTTACTGCTGCATAGGTTAGATGTAGAATTGAGGCATCCTTTTGAGGAAGGAGAAATACAGTTATAGATGTTGGCCTTCAGGTGCATCTCAGTGTGCCTGATGTAAACTGTAGACATGTAGGTATGTAAAGTGCAGGTGTGAGGTAGTTTGAGGTATTTTAAGAGAGCTCTGATATTAATGTGCATTCAGAGTCCTGATGGTTTGTGGTATGAAGCTGTTACACAATCTTGTGGTGGCAGATCGGAAGATCCAACACAGGCTACACTGAAAAAAAAGATTGAATTAGTTTACTTGACTGAATAATGGACATTGGTTCGTGAATCATTTGAGTGGAAACATTCCTTTGCATTATTTGATGCCTTTTGTTTTGACTTAACACAGTAAAATCACATTTTCAGTGGAAAGCGTTACAAAATATTAGAAGTCGAATCCACGTGATTCATTTTTAGTTAACTTAATAAAGGCACAGTCCCTTTTTTCAGTGTAGAAATTATGCTCAAAATACACTAAGTCAAAATACCAAAAAGGTCAGCATAAGAGACTGCTAAGTATGAAGCCAGTTGACACGGACGTCTTTAATACTTGTAAACTGCTTTTTAAACTACCAAAATCTGCACATAGGCAATATAAACTCACTCTGTTGCAAATTAAATTCTCTCAATTACATAGCGACACACCGAAAAAAAGCAGTGCGTTTACCAAAGTGAGTTTTGATTAGCAGTGTAATGAAAGTATAACTGTGTATAATATCATTAATGGGCATAATTCTTATCAAAGCAATAACGTTCTTACAAAAACCCAATATTGGTCATGATCTGGATCTCCAGAGTAGCGGAATTTTCTCACATTCTATTATTCTCTCTAGTGCAGAGTGTGGCAGGTGCAGTTTGCATAAAGCAAGCGATGTATATTAACATCAGGCTGCTGTTTTAGGTAAAAACTGTAATTTGACTTTATTTCCCAGTCGACGAGTCCCTTAGATTTGATGACATACTCTAAACCAGTTGGAGGTTCAACATCCATGCCTTAAATCTAAATGCATTTCCACACGACAAAAGTACTGTCGTTCACCGTTTGCTTCACTTTAAAAAGAGTGGAATACAGCGTTTGACCAGCTGATAAAGCCTGTAACAAGCCGGTGAAACATCGACAGACAACAACAAAATGAAAAAGATTTTGTCATAGATTGAGAAGGAGAAACGTGGCAGTTGAATAGCCGAGAGTTATATAATGTGGTTAAATGGCAGCGAAAAATAATAAGATCTCAAACAGTTCCGCACCTCGCTTAGAGTTATTCAACAAACCTTGCGGCTTTATGCATATCCTCTAAATATCTTTATATTGAAGGTGGAGAGATATTATAATAATTAAAAAATTCTTTAAGCGTCTCAATGTGGTGTGGATCAAAACTACTAAAAACACATTATTTTACATCAAGAACAGTTGACCATGACCCTAAAAGGAAGGAATTTAAGCCTGGTGCAACCTTCGGTATTATTATTTCCGCTAAAACCAATGTTTTCTTTAAAATGTAACATTCCCCAAAGGTATTGGTAGAAGCGTTGAAAGTTATGAAAAATTTTATTTAGATTCTGGAGCCAACAATAGATATGAGACGTGTCATATACTTGACCCTCCACGGCAAAACCAGTCACTTATGCATAAATTTTCAAGTGAGTTTATTATAAAGGAGCATAAATCAAGCTTCAAAACGATACCTATATCAAGCTGTTGGGACGACATATGGCCGGCATATCAACATTCAAAGGTGGTTTTCTCCTGTCCATAGTGAAAGCGAATCTGCCTTTCAAGTTGACTATCGCCGTAGCACTCACAGACGCTTGGTGCGGTCGCAGCTACGTTTGCATTTACGGTAACCTCACATTGCATTCACAGCCACGGATAGCCTACCTGCGTTAGGTTAACTGAACTTCAGGGAGGCGGAATGAATTCGGAGAAATATCTTCAGCTAGTCAACCAGTGGATTTAGCGTAAATATTGAGGAAATGAAGCGGTCAAAGCAAAACTTTTAACATTCTGCTGGTTTGAATTCCTCACCTCAAAGAAAGTCCGCGTTTTAGGAAGGAAAGGAGTAAGTTTTTCAGCCAAATTTCTTCCACAACAGTACAGTATAGACCTTCCTGTTTCAAAACACTAAAAACAAAAATCCAAAATTTTACCCCACGCAACATAAACGCTCGTTTTTCTCGGAAACCTCCGTTGCGACAAGCCACTGGTTTTTGCCATGGAGGTCAGATATCTTCGATTCGCCTTAATCACAAAAAATAAACATAAATATCATTTTGACATTTATTTCTGGCTCTTAGTAACTCAATTAAAGTGTTTTATAAATAAATGCACCTTCAGTTAGTATGAGTGATGCTACAACATATGCGATATCTGATCAATGTCTATACTTCGGACCAATGCTATGGGCGCATTGATCATTCCATTGATGTATATATTTCATCGACTCTTTGCTTTTATTCACTCTGAAGAGCAAAAGCTAAGATTTTTTAAAAGTGATGGTGACCCGGACGGGGAATGCGGGTCAACTAGCGTAAACAAACGGGACAGGTGGACAAAATCAAGCAGTTAACCAAACAAGAGACTCATGGAAAAAAAAGGCCGAACACAGGCAGTAGCGGACACATGGCTTTAACGGAACAGGGCAGAGACAGAGCAGATATGACACGATGCACAGTACAAATTAAAATGTCATTATAGACACGGCACGGCATAGCATCACAACCAAATCTACATCTCTGCGGTTGATCTGTCAATGCAAAAGACGATGGGCACTTTCTGTGAGTGCTTGAGGGCGGTACACTACCGTGAGTACATGGTACCTTTGCGATTGTGGGACATGAAAGAGCTTAAACCTCCTAAGCTCCGCTAAGCTAACAACTTCTCCAGCTTTTAATTATTCACGTAAGCTACTTTTTTACCCTTTAGAATTGGCCCACTGTGCTGTAAATATTTCCAAGGCCTACCTTGTTCTGCTAAATAAGAGTTTAATGCACATAGAGTCTAGTCCAGCAACACAACAAGTTTGTTCTGACACACAACAGCTAAACACACTCCTGTGGTAATCTGACTAATGAGCCTTGAACTGTAGTAGCAGAGGCAGACTAGGCTGGGTGTTATGAATCTTATAATGCTTGCTTTCCTCAGTAGTTACCTCAGTGAAACTTCCCACAGCAATCAGACTCTATAACCTCTCCCTCCGTCACGCTCCCTTACAACACTGTACTGTGCATTAAACTTTATACTTTAATACTTTTATTAACATGCAGCCTTCTGTATCTATCAATACACTGCACAATATCTGTATATGTCTCTATGTGCAGCCAAAACCTATATACTGCCCTCTGAAGAAAGTTTGGGCTTATTTTTTACAAAGTGGGGTTTTGAATGATATTGCCATGAATCCTTTTAATTTGTGATAATGTTGCACCGACACAAACTAGCAAAACATATTTTATTACATAAACAGTTTATTAAACTATGGAAGCTTATTTAAGCACTAAAAAGAAAAAAAATCGCACAAAAAAATTGTAATTATGAGATAAAAAAGTCGAGAAATTATGAGATAAAAAATTAAAATTATGAGATTAAAAAAACTTGAAATTATGAGATAAAAAGTCAATGAGTATGAGAGAGAAACTTGAAATTATGAGATAAAAAGTCATAATTAAGAGATAAAAAGTCATAATTATGAGATAAAAACTTGAAATTATGAGATAAAAAGTCATAATTAAGAGATAAAAAGTCGAAATTATGAAGTAAAAAATCACTTCCAGTCAAAAGACACCTTCCCATTCAATGTTTTTTCTTTATTTTCATTACTATTTACATTGTAGATTCTCACTAAAGGCATCAAAACTATGAATGAACTGTGTAAGGGCTATTTGACCAACAAGGAGAGTGATGGAGTGCTGCTCACATGGTCTGGCCTCCACAGTCACTATTAAACCCAGTCGAGATGGCTTGGGGCAAGGATGGGCCACAAATTGTGAAGGTAAAAAGAGACCAACAAGTGCTCAGCATCTCTGGGAACTCCTTCAAGACTGTTGAAAACCATTTCAGGTGACTACCTCATGAAGCTCATCGAGAGAATGCCAAGAGTGTGCAAAGCAGTGATCAAAGCAAAGGGTGGTGATTATCAAGAATCTAAGATATAAAACATGTTTTGGGTTATTTCACACTTTTTGTTTACTACATAATTCCATATGTGTTTCCATTCACCAAATTACCTTCAGTGAAATCACAACGTAAATAGTCATGATAATAAGAATATTAAAACTTATTGAATGGGGAAGCTGTGTCAAACTTTTTGGCTGGTAGTGTATATATTGCCATTATTACGTAATCCTAATAAAAATGATTATTGTTGGTATCCAAAGATAATGTCAAGTTACTTTAATATATTTGCTCCAAAAATGATGAGTTTATGCTGATGTCGTCCAAACCCCCTTTGCCAGGCGTTCCAAACTTTGGAGGGCAGTGTCGTATATTGCAGATTAATATACTCTCAATACATCTAAAATCTATATTCTATTCTTTTAGCAACTGCTTTTCGTATTTTCATTTATTTTCCTCATATGAGGTACTTTTTAAAGTATTTTTCTATTTATTGTATTAAGGTTTTATGTGAGTATTTAACTATATTTTTCTTGGTATATTTCTAGTCTTGGTGCTTGGTACTATAGATTTTATCCTTGCTCCTCACTGTATTTTTATATATCTATATTCTTTGGTGCTTCATTTTTGTTGTTCTGTCCTTGCGTCTTTGTGTGATTGTGCAGTCGTGATGCGAGCAATTTTCTCAGAGATGAATAAAGTTTTCTGATTCTGAATTCGCTCTGCTAATAATCTAACACCACTAACATTTAACTTTCACTTGTAAAGAAAAAAATGCATTCATATAAATGACGTGAGCACTTTATTTGACTGCAACGACAAGGTCACAGTTCAATGTGTCCTGCCGCAGAACTGCCCACCTCCTCACAATCACCCTCTATGCTGCTGTGGGCCTTTTGGACTGTGGGAGGCAGCAGGTACACGGAGGGAACCCGTGAACAGGGGAGAGCATACAAACTCCACAGAAAGGCCCCCAAGGCTGACCCGGGGCTGGAACCCAGGACCCTCTCAATGTGAGCGCTAACCACTGCGCCACCGTGGTGAATATCGGTGAATGAGTCCTGGTGTTTTTTTTTTTTCCGGCTGTGCCCAAATGTGCAGAACGGGATCGGGCGAACAACAGACTTCGGACTGTTTTATTACACCTCTTCCTCCCCCTTCTGCAAACCTAAACCTGAATTTGGGAACCTTTCTTTGGTGAATACTGTCTCTGAGACAGCAGAGTTCAGTTGGCATATATGGGTCTGGAGGCGATCGATCAGAACAAACACCGTGCTTTTTATTCTCCCCCCACCTCCACCCCACGCTCCTTTATTCTCCCTCTTCTTCTGTCGTTTGGCACCATCTGGGAGACTCTCTCCTGTCTCCTGTAGCAGCAGAGAGTGTACTAAATGGAAAATATAGCATCTTGGCAGCGACAGAAGACAGTTTAATTAAAATGTTTGCCCAGAAAATAATCTCCTGAAGTAGCCTTGTTAGCCTTATTCATTCTCTGAAGGTGGCGCTACCTAAGCATGGCGCAGGGGTGTTATTGCGCCATGGAAGCAGGGGCGGGTGGCGTGTTAAGGTATTGTGTGTGTTTTCCTTTATCACCCCCCACCCCCACCTTCTTTATCTCCCACCTAAGCGGAAGTGTTCTTCCCTCCTCCTGTGTTCCTGGTTAAAGCGGTGTGTTTGGTGCCTGGAGAGGACACTTTGTTGTTAATTGGGTCATTGCCTTTGCTGCTGAACGCTGACTCTCAGACCCGATGTAGCCGGACAGCTGGGATCAGAGAGCCACCTCGTGACAGCATGTGACAACACACACACACACCTCTCACTCTCACAGGTCTTGGTCTTGCTGTTTTTGCCAGCTCATGCCTACGGCTTCGTAATGAATAAAAGGTAAATAAATATCGACAGGTCGTTAAACCACGCATACACGTGATTTTGCGTAAACCTCCAGCTCAAACTGTACGACTACATTGCATGTGTTGAAAAAGCAAAGCTCCCAGATTTATATTGCACACCTGCTGGGGCCGATGCTGGGATCGACCTGACTGCTCCACCACCACACGATCAGACTCCCGTAGCAGGACAATGTCGGCCTCCAATGCCTCTATCAGACTACGCTGCGTTGCCATGTTTTTGCTCTCTCGCCCTTTCCTTCACTTCCTGTTCTGGCAAACTTTTTGCTATGGCCAGGCGTATTAGGGCCACTGTAGATTAAAACGATAAAAATGGAGCAGGGGAAAATACCGAGAAAAAAACTCAGAAATTCTGAGATTAAAGTCGTAGATTTAATCTATGAGTCGTACAAAAAGTCAAATTTACTCTGAGCTTAAAGTAGCAGATTTATGAGAAAAAAACTCGCAAATTTGCCACTTTTTGATCTCGAAGAATATCTGACTTTTTCTTCTCGTAAAATCTACGAGTTTAATCTCGGAATTTCTGAGTTTTTTTCTCTGAATTTCACGATACCTACAATGGCACAATATACACGTCATAGGGGTTCGCGCCAAAACAATGAGGAGAACCCCACTGAGGTTCAGGTGGAGTGGGCACCGTGTCTCTGCTTCAACAGTGCGATACCCTCACATGGGGCAACCAGATTTTTGGTTTGATTCGATTTTTGGGGGGTTTTTTGACCAGAGCTTTGATTTTCATCCGACCATCTGATTGCGATGGGATCTGGTCAAATGGGGGGATATCGCTGCTCGTTACCCCCATATGCACTACACAATGCACGAAACACAGTCAAGCTGAAACTCAGGCTGATCAAAAATAGTCGCACAGGTGGCATCGGGTGAAAATGGTTGTCGCTGGTGTACACACCTAACCGTGAGAACAGCTGGTGTGTGGTGTAGCAGTGAGGCGTTGCCCGTGATTGGAAGGTTGCCGGTTGAAGTCCAGGCCCAGTAAAAGGTACCACTGAAATTGCCGCAGGCAAAATGCCGTCCTAACACTGCTCCTCAGACACTATCGCTGTCAGCTGCCACTGTTACTTCACCGGACAGGTCAAAAGCGCAGAAGGTCATATTTGGTTGGCGGTGCGGTGTGTGCTGTGGAGTGTTCACAATGACAAATATTCACTCACTTTCAGTGGATGTGATTGTGTTAAATCAGCGGAGAAGAGTATAGCATAAACTTTATTGTTTTGCATTAGCGATCAAAGTGTTACTGGAACACCTTTATATTTCAGCTTTGACGAGAAACCAAGTCGGTTTAAGACTTTCCTGCCAGAACCTTCCTCTGCCTGCACTAAGAAACCCACACAACTTTGTTCAACATCCCAAATGTTTATCCAACAATCAATTAAGCTACAAGCAAAGTTTCCAAGTTGGAACAGTGTGAGGAGTCTCTCCCTGAGATGAATCATCCACAACCGCAAAATATTCCCACCTTTACGCTCCGAAAGAAAATTTTAATATATAGGTTTTCCATGGTCTCGTCTTAATAATCAGTCCAGCAAGCGAGAGATCAAACAACGATGGCAGTAATGAGCTCCCAGCTAGCTGCAAGAGGAATGCTGGGAATGAAACGTGCTCAAAGTCCCAATGATTAAAATTCTTTATTTCTCATACATAGTTATACCGATGCGACACATAGTGAAATGCACTCTCGTTCCGTCCTAAGACAGTGTAAATTAAACAGGAATTTAAACAGTGTGGTTGGGCCCGTGATCTGTTGGTAGTGCAGCGCTTAGGGAGTTGGTCCCGTGATCGGAGGGTCGCCGGTTCAAATCCCAGACCAGTAAATCTATCAATCTATCGTTACACTCCTAGTGTGAGGGATGCGTGTCAAAACTTCTCAACGTCAAAGTAAACTTTGTCATCTCTACTATACACAAGTACAGTGGTGCCTTAACTTACGAGTTCAATTAGTAACTCAAATTACTTGTATGTCAAATCAATTTTCCCCATTGAAATGAATGTGAAAAGCCATTAATCCGTTCAGGACCTCGAAAAAACACCACATTTTTTTGTTACATGTTTTTAAATAAGAAAAATGTGCTTATAAATAACTGATTTTGTATAAAAACACAATGACGTAGAGATGTGCTGCAATAAGCTGATTTTATTAAGTATGTACAGCATTTTGCCTTGGAGGATCCAGACATGACGCTTGAAGATGCTGACGAAGGTGGAGGAAGAGCTGAAGTTTGAGTAACTGAATCTTATTGGCTGATTTCTGCCTGTTTCGCCACACTTTCCTCCCTTTCATCTGCTGGGGTTTTGATAAAAACCTGTCCAATGTGGTTTGTTTCGTCCTCTCTTTCAGCATGTTTCTGAAATAGCTTGAAGCAAGAGTGTCATTAAGCCATGCCGTGTATATCCCAACTGTCGTAACCCAATTTTGTCTCAATTCAAAGCAAAAAAAAAACGGCGAGGCATTTCGTATCTCCCGTAAGTTGGGACACTCGTAAGTCAAGGAACCACTGTACATAGAGAGACGAGACGGCGTGGCTCCAGCTTCCACAGTAGAAAAGGGCAAAGTAAGACACATAGAGTAAGCAAAAAATATATACAGACAATAAAATATAAAAACGTTAGAGCTACAAAAGAGACTGTGCAGTATATTTACACACTGAGTTTAAAACTGCAGTTTTGTCCTGGAATATTCTTTTGCACTGTGTGTGCATATGATTAGTGACAGTTGAATATGATTATTCTCAAAACAGGCGTTCTGTTAAATAAAGTGACAAGTCAAATGAAGAAACTACAACCAGTAATATGTACAATAATGTTCAATAACGTGTGCCAGTGTCGTAACAGTCAAGTGGAGAGAAATTACAATCACTGTTATGTGCAAACAGTGTTTCACAAAATCACAATGTGCAAAATATATTCAAACGTTTTAGCAGCAGTCAAGAGGAGAATGAGAAATATAACAACTTGCAGACAACAAGGTGACACATAGCATTCAAGGTTTTAAAGTGAGTTATTACTTGTCATTGTGAACACAGCACACAACCATATGTGAACTCTTCATTTGACCCATCTGTGAAGGAGCAGTGGGCAGCTAATTGGCAGCATCCAGGGAGCAGCGCTTGGGGTGGTACCTTGCTTATGAGTACCTCAGGTATCTTTACCGGTCCGGGACTTGACCGGCAACCCTCTGATCAGCGAAAAAGCTTCCAAACTGTTACATTACGAATTGCTTCAATTTTAAAAGTCGTTCTTCCGTCCACGTACATAGTTAAATCCTGCGTGCAGCCGGCAGATGATGTAAACTGATGGAAAGTGATTCAACATTTAAAGAAAAGCAGAAACAGCAACAAAGGTCACTCATGTGAATGCTGCTTTGCATTGTGGGATTTCAAAACAAAATACCACAAAAAAGCATTTTTCAAAAGACTGTATGTTGGGCATTGTTAAGGAAAACATTCTCCGAAAATCATAAAAGTGAGCGAGTTCATAAAAGAAAGAAAAAACCCTCACAGACAGTGGACGTGATGGAAGCTTAGCACATAACGACCAGAAAAATGACCTGAAAATGATGAATAAATTAAATAAAAGCAGCTTGTGTCCCAGATCCGAACGTTATGTTTCTTCTGTTTTTCTGCGCTGTCATGTCTGTGTCTGAGGAAAAGAATAAAAACATCAAGGACAAACCCAGATACTTTCTATACAAGGTCAGTGAAAGCGACTAGAAACATGGCAGCGTTCACCTTTCTGAAGTGTTGGAGGTGCAATATATATTTGTTATTTATTTAAAATGAGTTAATTAAAATTAAATGATAAGTATCAATAGACATGCAAATAAAAAATAAATATGACTAACTAGTTTGGGCTACATACTAAAGGCCACTTTTCAATGAAGTGTTCATGGGCAGATCTAATATGATGAGATGTTTTAATTTTGTTGTTAAGCTTTTGATTAATAAACAAATAAACCTCCAATATTCTATTTTTAGTGATGTTTTACAAATCCACAATCCTTTCTTACTGACCACCACTTTGGTATTTTAGCTCAACATGAATGTAAATGTAAATGTTGTACAAAAAGTTATGTTGTTTATAATAAACTTCATCAAAGACTGCTCATATGACTGCTGATTAGAGATATTAATGATATAGATCCCAGAGCCTTGTTATGAATAATAGTATATCACATAATTAGTAATAATGAATTATATTAATATATTTGGAAATACACAGACAATTTTTCTTAAACCTACTATTTATTATTTCAATAATTAAATTCACAGTTATTTGGTGAAATATTTTGAGAACCCCCAAGGCAGCTCGTGGGTCAGTGCCTCCCATAAGCTAAATCATCAGCAGAATGAGAATACAAGCTGGTTGGAGACTCCATAAGCGCCATAAAATAAAGTCAACAAAACGGTTTAAATATCAGCCAGTTGGCAACGGTGGCAATTGTGAAGCTTTACTGTGGCTCTGAGTGACAGGAGGGAAGCGCTGGTCTGTTTTAGGGATATAAAAGGCCTTTTATCACTTTTATCTCTTGCATAAATATTTCATGCTGAATTTTTATACCAATGGTCTGTATTATGCATGTTAATGTGAAAACCAGCCTGGGATCAGTGAGCGTTTACATTCTCTGACCATATTACATTTAGTATAGTTTCTCCTCTATAACATATATATGTATATATTCAATGAGGCACAAAAGTGGACCTTGCTACATCTGCCCATAACTTTGGCAATTATTTTGGGGAGATTTTTACAATGCTTTTACTGTTGCATTCAGAATTACATTAAATTTAATTTAATTACTATACTGATCACCACACATGTAACTACAATACCTTGACCGCAAAAATTTTAAATAAATTGGCTGGAGAAAAGCATCATTGATGACACAATTGAACAGCGGTGTAGGTGCCTTTGTTTCCTGTTTCTACGTGAAATGAGGACATTTTGAACATTAAAATGAGAATGAAATTGACATTTGACCCTCCACTGGAAAACCAATTAAACACATACCATGATTATTATGATATTTTCATGAAGGCCATAAATCAAGCTTCAAGCAATACCTATATGGAATGAATGGAATGACATATGTCTGAATATCAACATTCAAAAGTCGGGTTTCTCCTGTCACCAAGTGAGAAACGGAGAAATCTGCCTTTGAAGTTGACTATCGCTTAATGCTTACTCCTGGGCAGCAGGTGCGGTCGGCGACTCGTTTGCACTTACTGTTAGCCTCGCTGCATTCACAGCCACACGGATGAAAGCCTACCTGCGTTAGGTTAGCTGAACTTCCGGAAGCAGATGGATTCGGGCTGCTCTTCACGCTAGTCAACCAGTGGATTTACGTAAATATTGAAGTCAAAACAGAAACTTTTAACATTCTGCTGGAATTGAATTCCTCACCTCAAGAAAGTCACGTTTTTAGGATGGAAAGGGTAAGTTTTCCAGCCAAATTTATTCACAACAGTACAGTATAGACCTTCACTGTTTCAAAACACTTTAAAACTAAAATCCCAGCTTTATTTTACCCCACGCAACATAAACGCTCGTTTTTCTCGGAAACCAGACAAGCGACTGGTTTTGCCGTGGAGGTCACAAATCAGGTGCCCATTTTAATGAGGTAAAATTCATCACAATCATTTTATACAGAGGTTTTCATGAATAAATTGAACTCTAATCCCTAATAAACAAAATAAACAAAAACAAAAGGTTTGCGGCAAACTTGCGGTTAATTCGTGGCAAACAGTGGAGTTTGCCAGAATATGTTATCCTGAGATTGTCAGTCACTGAAGTGACAAACCTGCGACAATGTTCTAGCAACAACACTAGTGGCGAATGTGTTGCCAGTGATTTGCTGAGAAACAGTTAGCTAGTGATGGCAAACTTGTGGTAAACTTTTAAGTGACAAATTTACCAGCTGCATAAGTTTTCCCACAGACTTTTGCTGATCCTGCAGGAGTTTACCTGAAGCCTAATTTGCATGTAAAATATGGCCTCACTGCAAATATCTGCCATGACATTGCCAAGCATAATAGCAACAATGATTTGCCAGGCGCCTTAAGCCCTGGGCAGGCACCAACAACACGCAGCACACACACTCACACAGTCACACACACATTCACATACGAGGCCAATTTAGAGCCACCAATTAGCCTATCGCATGCCTTTGGACTGTGGGAGGAAACCGGAGCCCCGGAGAAAACCCACGCAAACACGGGGAGAGCATGCAAACTCCACACAGGCTGACCCGGGGTTCGAACCCAGGACTTTTTTGGTGAGGCATCAGCACCACTGTGCCACCCTAGAATATTTAAATCAAGTTTAAATGTCCCCTCAGTAACTAAAATGTACATTTTAATTTGGTAATTTTTTTCAATAAAAGCATTACTTATCAGACCCTGCAGAAGTTCACAGTGTTGCGACCGCAACTATTAACGCTAATTCAGCCAATCCCGCAAATTCATTACTACCGTGCAATTTTGACAAATTCCCGCAACGTTTCCGCAATTTTTGACCGATCATTGCCGTTTCCCACAAAAATGTTTAGAAGATGCAGGAAACGTGTGATAAAAACATCTCACATTTAACTTCAAAAATAACTAAATGATTAATGATTAATAAAAATAATTGTGGCTTTGTTTGTTTCAGTTTAATCATTATAAAGCGGGACAAAATCACAAAATTTCCTGCAACTTTATTGCAACAAAATGCCTAATAACACCACAACTTTCATCGCAATTGTTTAGAAAAGCTGTTGAAAAATCTGCCATTTTAGGCTGCAACAATCTCAAACAAGGCCCGTGGAGATCCTGGAGGGACTGACTTATAGCAAAGATGAATTTCCTTCGTGAGGTGCCACAAAAATATACTTACAATGACAAGAAAGACATTGGGGAGGACATCTGGACCTTAAGAAAAGACAAAATGCAAGAGCTCTCTCTCTCTCTCTCACACACACACACACACTCCACATCTTAAAAACCATCACGTTTCTCTCTCGCTTTATGAGTCATTGGAGAAATTATTCGCTGCACAAATATAGTTTACATCTTCCCCGTATCTCATTAGTAGCGAACAGAGGAACAGAAACACACTGAATAATTTTGATTTCTAGATGTTCCAGCTAATTATGTTCTTTGGAGGCAGACTGCTAGCAGCAGGACATCATTTTAATTTGTATCCTCTAAAACCCCATTAAAATGAAGCCAGCCAAAAAGTTAGCCATGTTTGCAGCTTTTTATAAAACTGGAGAACTTGTGCAGGGTAATTAAATGTAAAATTGGCCACAATTTTTATTTAAAACTTGAATCTGTTATATTCTAATAGCAAATGCATTCTGGATCTTGTTAAAACAAACGTAATATATTTTTTGACTACACAAACACATCACAGCATCTTAAACAGTAAATATTTGTTATGTTCCAAATTTAATATCTGATTAATTCAAATGAAAATATTCATATTTAGGCAAGGACCCTGATTCCATCTCATTATATGACTTGCAAGTGTAGGATGCAACTTATTTCTATCTACAAGAACAAATGGAAACTGCAATAGAATAATAAAGTATATTTTTAAAACTGCTTAATGCATGAACTTAGGCTGATTAAATTAAACAAGATAAAATCCTGACCCATCTCTCCACTCTGCGCCTTAAATGTTTTAGTTTTAAGATTTTTAACGTAAGGTTAAAGAAAAGGTTTGGAGTCGGATTAGTTTTACATGTACACTCAATTTGGAGATGAATAAAATGATCCACTGCAGTCCCTCTCTGTCTGTGTAAGAGCTCAGTCAAGATACATACTTCCACCACATACACATATTCATATTCATATTCATGTACATCTGTGCAACTGGTGCGTGTTTGTGCAGAGAGTCTGGTGTAGGAGTGCAGGCCTGCCAGTCTGAGAGAAACCAGGGAAAGAGACACTCACACAGAACAAACGGCCTGCTTAAAGACAGGACACACACACACACACACTCTGTCACGTATTATTATCGTTGTGAGGTCCTTCCATAGACTCCCATCATGACTAGATGTATATAATTTTACACCTAATCCTAACCCTAACCTTAACCTCAGAAACCAAAAGCACATCTTTCACCTCTTTTAGTTTCTCAAATAAAACAAGCACTGTCAGTGATCTGATGAGGATATGGCGAATAGACATAACTTCCAGCGGCCCGGGTTAGACGGCTGTCGGAATGCTCGCGATTCGGACGGGGATCTGGTTAGGATATAAACCGAATGCCTCACTTTCACAATTCGACAGTGATCTGGTTAGGATATAACGAAATGCTACTCGTTAGCCGTTAGCCCTTGTAGCGTGGTGGTTAGCCCAAACGCAGCTGACAGCGCGAATAGGAAGGATGGCCACACAAGTTGATTTAAGAACTCTCACACGAAGAGTTAGGATTACCACAATAATCCGCGTTCTAACAGCACACACTCTATCAAAGACATAAACCCAATAACTGGAGTACTCACAGTTGATGCCGAAGTGAATCGGACAAAGGGTCAGGTTGACTCAATGGCAGAGCGATTCGCCGCGAGGAAATGACTCCTGAAATACCCTTTGAACCGCGACCGGCCGCGTCCCAATCCAACTACCGGTCGCGGAGCGGAGTGCGTGTGACAAGCACATTCTCTATAAAGTCATTTTTCTTCATGGGGACCTTTCAAATGTCCCCACAAAGCCCCCAGAAAAACAATAAAAGTGATTCTAGGGGACAAAAAGTTCCCCACAACGCCATAAATACTCACGCACACTTTCCTGAAATGTCAACACGTCTAATATTATGACCTCATCCCACCTCTAACGACGGCCCTCAATCACCATCACTTTATTATGTTGTTTGTCTTAAATTTGTCCATAAGAAAGTGAAGACGTTTAATTAGTACAAGATTACACGTGAGATATCAACATTCAAAGGAGTCGGGTTTCTCCTGTCACGCCAAGTGAGAAACGGAGAAATCTGCCTTTGAAGTTGACTATCGCCGTAGCACTCACAGACGCTTGGTGCGGTCGCGGCTACGTTTGCATTTACGCTAGCCTACGCTGCATTCACAGCCACACGGATAGCCTACCTGCGCTAGGTTAACGCAGCGTTTCCCAATCCCGGTCCTCACGCCCCACCGCTCTGCACAGATTCGACTTTTCCAACCCACAGCACAGCTGATGCTACTGATTAGCTAATTAGCAACGTAGGACCAGCGTGCAACAGTGCAGGAAATACCGAAAATGTGCAGAGCGGTGGGGCGTGAGGACTGGGATTGGGAAATGCTGGGTTAACTGAACTCGGGAGACGAAGATGGATTCCGGAGAAATATCTTCACGCTAGTCAACCAGTGGATTTACCGTAAATATTGAAGTAGAGCGGTCAAAACAGAAACTTTTAACATTCTGCTGGAATTGAATTCCTCACCTCAAGAAAGTCACGTTTTTAGGATGGAAAGGGTAAGTTTTTCAGCCAAATTTCTTCACAACAGTACAGTATAGACCTTCCACTGTTTCAAAACACTAAAAACAAAAAATCCCAAATTTTACCCCACGCAACATAAATGCTCGTTTTTCTCGGAAACCTCCGTTGCGACAAGCCACTGGTTTTGCCGTGGAGGGTCACAAATTCAAATGTAAATGCACAGGGGCAGTTGGTGGCGTAACCTGGTAGGTCCCAGGATCAGAAGGTCGCAGGTTCAAATCCAGGGCCGGTAAAGTTACCACTGAGGTACTCATGAGCAAGGTACCGTCCCCCCAAGCGCAGCTTCTTCACGGATGGGTTAAATGCAGAGGTCACATTTGGCTGTGGTGCACTGTCACATGACAAATGCAGTGTCTGTAAATGTAAATGCGAGTGTGAATATGCATTAGTGCAATGTGTGATGGCGTGGTGGTCTAGGGTTTAGGTGCTCAACTCTGAACCAAGAGGTCATGGGTTTAAGTCCTACTTCCAGCATCACCATCATTGGGTTCCCGAGTAACAACCTTTAACCCCAAGTTGCTGCAGGGAGACTGCCCTGAAATTAGGAAGTGGAAGTTGCTCTGGATAACGTAAATGCAACGTCTGTAAATGTAAATTTAAGTGTCAGGTCCAGTGAGTGTCAGTGTTTATCTGCATTCAGTTCTCTTATGGCTCTGGGATAAAACTGTAGATGGTAGTTTGTTCACGATATGATTGTGACGTCACACATTAGTCATTAATCCCAACTGGGGTCGTGGGAGAACTGGAGCCTATCCCGGGAACTTGCGGGCGCAGGTGGGGAATAACCCTGGGTAGGCGCCAACACACAGCAGGGCACGCACACTCACATGATCACACCTTATAGAGGCCAATTTAGAGTCACCAGTTAACCTATATTGCATGCCTTTGGACCGTGGGAGGAAGCCGGCGCACCCGGAGGAAACCCACTCAAACACGGGGAGAGCATGCCCCCGGGGTTCGGGCCCAGGACCTTCGTGCTGTGAGCCGGCAGCGCTAACCACTGCGCCACCGTGCCGTCTGCGTCACGCGTTATTTTGGACAAATTTGAATGACTTATCAGCGCGTCACAAAACCAAAGTTGATATCCCCAGTTCCCAAATAAGTAGAAAACTTCATGTGAAATGTCATAATTTGCTTATAACAGTGTGTTGTACAGATTTAATGCAGGTAAATACACACCACTCTACAGAAGTAAGTGATACAAATCTGAGGCTTGTTGCTGTTCTGTTATTTGTCGTCCTCTGCTGCATATGTTGTGTCCCATAATGAGTTTGGGGATAATGAGCGTTTCTCAAAACGACTTTAGGAGGGAGATATGATGTTATAATCTACACACCAGCTCAGTTTGTTCCTCACTTCAGCGAGCCGCTTATGAGCTCTCAAGAGTCTGAGATCATGTAGGCGTGGGCAGGTACTGCATATAGTTCCTGAAGAAGTGTGTGTGTGTGTCTGTGTGTGTATTTGTGCGCATGTGTGAAAAGGGTCTGCATGTGTTTTTCAGCTGTTGTGAGAACCTGCTTGTTCCCTTAAAGACAGGAAAAGACTGATTTTTGTGACTTTTATTTGAAAAACTAAATGAGTGAATATCTGCTTTAGTGTAATGATCTGAATTTACATTTTAGCCGTATTTTTTACAGATCATTTTTGTTCTTTGACTGGATGGATGACTTGACATTGGAGTGCTACACTGTATTTGTTGATCAGCTTTACATGCTTTGAAAAACTGATCCAATCACCATATTTAAAAATACATCTGATTGTGTTAAATCCCTTTTAACTTAAGAGCCCAAATCCAAAACTAAAAAATGGACAAACTCAGTCATGCAGTTTTCATAAATATTCTGACATTCGCCAATGTTTTCTGATTTAAAATGTGTGATTTCGTGTCTAGTAGTAGGCCGGTAGTAGGATTGGGACGCGGCCGGTCGCGGTTCAAAGGGTATTTAAGGAGTCATTTCCTCGCGGCAAATCGCGCTGCCATTGAGTCGACCTGGCCCTTTCCCATTCATCTTTTTGTTAGAGTGTGTCGCTAGAACTAGGATTATTTGCGGTAGTCCTAACTCTTTGTGTAGAGAGTTCTTAGATCAACTCGCGTGGCCATCCTACCTACTCGCGCTCTCAGCCGCATTTGGGCTAACCACCACGCCACAAGGGCTAACGGCTAACGAGTAGCAATTCGCTACATCCTAACCAGATCACTGGCTGAATCTCGAGCATTCCTATGTCTATCCATTCTCGTCAAATCCTTACCAGATCCCTGACAATCTAGCACATTTTATATCACACCTGTTTGTGCAAAACATTAGCTTATTGTGTTTTCTTCAATTCTACAATTGTATAATATTACACTATTTAAATGTAAACTTTTAAATCATTATTCATAGTTCATTTATTCATTCATTATCCCATGAATGCTTAATCCCAACTGGGGTCGCGAGGAGGCTGGAGCCTATCCCGGGAACTTACAGGCACAAGGTGGGGACCAACCTTGGGCAGGCGGCAAAACACCGCAGGGCACACACACACACACACGCACCTTACGAGGTCAATTTAGAGTCGACAATTAACCTACAGCGCATGCTTTCGGACTGTGGGAGGAAACCGGAGCACCCGGAGGAAACCCACGTGAACACGAGGAGAGCAAGCAAACTCCACACCGACCCGGCGACCGGACCCAGGACCTTCTCACTGTGAGGCGGCAGCGCTAACCACTGCACCCCTGTGCCCCGTCTTGTTCATAACTATTTTGATCAACATCTGACGTACTGTAAAGTTTTTATTTGTAAATAAACATGTAATGTTGCTGCTGCTCACTACTTATGTTAGCTCACTATTGGCTATACTGACTTACAAAAAAACACAATACACTTGCCGTTCAAAAAGTGCTACTTAATGCAACCTAAATTGTGTAAACATTCTTCTCTCATTAGTACTCAAACCAAATATCTCTCTGGCAAAATCAACATTTCCAACAAGTTATTTTAAACGTTAGCCATACAAACAAGTTACGTTGTTGTCGGCTACTTCAACCGAAGCTCTTATTTGTTGACTGCGCCACTGTTTACTTCTGTAGAATGTTGCGACAGGAAGACGTTTTATCCAGTCAAGACAAAATCGAACGTCGAAATTCTGGAATAGACGAATCATCTGTACGTCCTCAAATGTACTTCTTGGTACAGTCAACAACAAAGCTGTGAAGAAGCGCTGCATTTTTACACGGTCTACTGTTGACAGCGAACAGCTGACCAGAAGCGCTAGATGGTTGTTCGCCAGAGGTATGTTTACCCGGTGTGACGTACTTCCTGAATTTTGTGAAAGTGGCCCGTCTTCTTAAGACTAGTTGGTGAATGAGGTCCGAAAAATGGCATTAGATGAGATGCAGTGTTTAATAAGAACGTCCATTCGAGGACAGAAAATTCCACGCCAAGTCAATTTGTGTTCTGACTGCGTTCCCAACGTCACCTTGCATTTGTTTCTCAATTTGCGCTCGTGGTTTCATTTTTTCGGTCATTGCTTTTTCCTCCACCCTGCCCGCATCCTTTTCATTTCTGCTTCATCAGTTCATTTATACATTTTCTCATTTGTCTGTGAGTTCTGAGTCTGCGTTGCGTCCCGCGGTTGTTTGCGCGAGTCTGACTCGGCTGGTGCTAGAACAACTTCGTAACATTCATTCGTGTCTGGGATGAGAGTGTAGGCCACAGACGAGTGTGAGGGAAACGGCGTATCGGAGCGCTCTGTATGCCAGCCGGGCAGTGTATTAATGTTTGAAAAGCAGCTGAACATTTCCATCAGCGCGCTCGGTCTTCATGTGGGAGCCGGCGTGTAAAAAACTGGGTTTCTCATCTGCATAAACAAGCGCCTACATAAATGAATTCCAATGTGCATCGGGCCTTCTGCCAGCCAGCCCTGTTACCGAGCTAATAATGCCTTTTTGATGACTTTATTTGCCAAACGGCAAATGAATTACAGGGGCCTACATATGGTTAAAGTACAAAGAGATTTTTTGATGCAGACATTTCTTTGACTTGTTTGGTTTGCTAAAGATGCTTTTTCTTCTCACACATTTATAATTATAGTGATAAGACTGTTGCCTTGGAGAATAAATTACGGTTAGTAGGATGCTCCAGATCAGCGTTTCTCGGGTCTCCTGGCCCGATGCTCACCTGAGATTTGATCTTTTTCTGGACCGACACACCCTGATGCTGCATTGCTAATAGAAAAAACAGAATTTTTGCAAACCTTTTGGAATTTGAAGACCAATTTTGAGAATCATCATCATGTTTGCGGATGTGTGAAGATTTCTAATATGTAAATGATTTTTCAATTGCAAATACAATGTAGACCAGTCAGGGACAAGTATGAAGTTTTGGAACTTTGGAGCTCTGTACCTTCACTTATATTTAGGAGGCAGTTGGTGGTGTAACAGTAGGGTGTTCGCCCCGTGATCAGAAGGTCGCAGGTTCGAATCCAGGGCTGGTAAAGTTACCACTGAGGTACTCATGAGCAAGGTACCGTCCCCAAGCACTGCTCCGCGGGCGCTTGTCAGCTGCCCACTGCTCCTTCACGGATGGGTCAAATGCAGAAGTCACGTTTCGTTGTGGTGCACTGTGTGCTGTTATGTGGTGTGTTCACAATGACAAAATAATCACTCACTTTCACTACTGCACTAAATGTTTATATTGTACACCACACTGTAATCATGTAGCTATACTACATTGCAAAACCCCAATTTTTCAAAGTTAAAATTAATTTTAAAACAAAGCATCCTTGACAGTGTTATTTGTGCACGTGTTTGTATGAAATGGAGGCACTGTGAACAACCTTTGTGAATTGCAACTGTGAAAAACCAGTGAGTGGTTATTTATCATTGTGAACACAGCACACAGTGCACCACAACTACAATTAATCCATCCGTGAAACTGCAGTGCTTGGGGACGGAACCTTGCTTATGACCTCAGTGATATCTTTACCGCTCAGGGATTTGAACCAGAGACGCTGCGATCAAGTGACCGACCGGTAAAGATGTCACTGAGGTACTCATAGGCTACGTTCACACTGCCATGCTGAAGTGACTCAAATCAGATTTTTTGCCTTAATGTGACACAGATCTGATCTTTTCAGGGCTGTGTGGACACGCAAATCTGATCTTTTCAAATCGGATTTGTGTGACTTTCATATGTGGTACTAAATCCGATGCGTATCCGATTCACGGCCATGCGACCTGAATGTGAACGCTCAGATCGGAATTCATGTGGCTTTTTGCTTATACGCGTGCGCCGACATCATCAGCCTGCACCGGCAGCGTGGGAAGGTAAAAATGGAGGAGAGCTGCGATAACAGAAAATGCTAGCCGCATGACTTTTTTTCTCCTTTTCGACCTGCTCATGTACAGCTGATTCACTGTTTGTCGTTCTCCAGAACAAAGTGCGATACATGCGCGAGCTACTAACGCCTCCATTTTTAATGCCATGAGTCGTCCCACAGATATGACGCTTTTTGTTGTTGGTGACGCAGTTGACCCGTGTAAAAACGTATCAGTGTGCGCATGCGTGACGTTTCGGAGGACCGATGCGTTCACATTACAGTCAGACACAGGTCACTTGTAGTTATGAAAGTAAACCGTCAAGATAGACAAATCCGATCCGAGCAAAAAATCGGAATTGAACGATGTGGCTGGCAGTGTGAACGTAGCCATTAGCAAGGTACCGGTCGGGTAGCTTGAACGGACTCGCCGTAACCATTATGCGACCAACTACTGCAGAAACAGACCATAGTTGTTGAATATGATCCAAAACTGACATTAATTTCTCACCGTTAAAATTGTCATGTGGCGTTAACATAAATCCAAAGCTTGGTCAAAAACTTTCAAAAATGTTCAAAAATCAGACACAATCAGAGAAGAAAATTACTTAAAACAATAACTTTTAAACAGGTTAAACACCAGAAAGTCCAATGAACGGGAACGCTCAGTAACCTGGTAAAGGTAACACTGAAATACGTCACAACGTGGCTGCAAACAAACAGGCTGTTTACGCAGGAGGTAATCAGTTAGTCTTCAGGTGAAAGAGATCTAACCCTGCGTCCTTCTGAAGACATGACATGGATCTCCGGAACGGCGTCTGTGGAGTGGGATGTTGGAATTTCCGACACAAATTCCCGCGGTGTCCTGACACACACCTCCTTTTTTGACTCAGGGTAGTGTGAGTTTTTGTAAAGTTTTGACTCAAAGTTTGACGCAATGGCATTGGTCTGGTTACATCATCTCCCATGAAGCGGTTGAGAGGACAAAACTGAGACACAAACTACTCCAAAAGGAAGAGCAAGCTGCCAAAAGTCTGTGTGAAAAGTAACGAAACTGTGACGAAAAGTATATGTTGAAAGTGAAAGTGAGTGATGATTTGTCATTGTGAACGCAGCACAGCACACTATGCACCACAACAAAATGTGACCTCTGCATTTGATTCATCCATGAGGGGCAGTGGGCAGCTGACATGGGCAGCGCCCGGGGAGCAGTGCTTGGGGACGGTACGTTGCTCATGAATCAGTGGTGCCTTTACTGGTCCTGGGATTCAAACTAGCGGCCTTCTGATCACGCGGCGACCGCCCTAATCGCTGCGCTATGTTCACACCAGGAGCTGCTAAAGCTGAAAATCACTGAAAAAAGCATTGCTGTCAAAGTATTTTTGTTAAGACGCTCATGACGTCATTTGAACGTTCGATGTAGATTAAAGGAGCCGCACGCTTGTTAGCCAGTGTGTTAGCAAGCTGTCTGGACAAGCAGAGGCTAATCCATCAAATTACAGCCAAGAACAGAATTAGGTAAATTACGTTTTGCAGTTTAGTAAGTTTTCTAGTTTAGTAAATTTGAAAAATATATTGTGTAATAATAATTGTGTAAAGTTAAGATGTCTTCAACTGTTTTTGGTCGACCAAACTTTGACGCTTGTCGCTTTCGTCAATAGAAAGTCAATTACCTCCTGCGATTTTACAGCTTGAGGGCGTGTGTGGGCAGCAGCGGCTCATTTGCATTTAGGAATACTAATGAGAAACAGCCTGTTCTGAAAGGAACTGAAATAGAGGAGTAAAAAGCAGGTGAAAACGCCCCATCTGAGAGGGATTTACAGCAAACTCCTTCAGATACATGTTTAGTGGAGCTCGTACACCTGAAAAAATGTAGAATATCGGACTCTTTAACTCAAGAAAAGTCCAGACATTTAGCCGACGGAGCCGCGTCATTGGTCGGATTGGTTGAGGGATGTGTGAGTCCAAAAAAGTAACGCCATATATGTTTAGTTTTCACTATAAGAGCTGCATTCTTACTGCTCTCTCTGCTCCACGTAGATGCGAATCCAACACTCTACATATCCTCTTTTCTCACCGCTACCTGCCTCGAGGCACAAAACTAAAGAGCGGTTCATGGCTGTCTTACCCCGAATACATCTGTTGCTTTGCTTTTTACCCTGGAGTCTGACGTTAAGAAGCGACATCCAGTGTCCCGTTCCTGCAATCCACAACCGTTTGCGTACATCATTCTAAACAAACAGTTGTTAAATTTGAGAACGCACCTTTAACCGCCGCATCGTAAAAAAGCAAACATCTGTGCCATTTCTTGGAGTTCGCCAAAGGCTTGCCATAGAACGAGGAGGGAGTACGCAGCGCGATAAAATCTGAACCCATAAAGCACGATTTACGTCCAACATAGATATTATGGCGAGCATCGTTTTCAGATTAACTGGAGGCAGAGGCGAAGAGTGAAAAGTCACATTTTGGAAAATCTTGAAAGCTTATAATCTTGAATCAAAATGATTTATTATTGTATTATTTGTATTTGTATTGCTTATTGTTTATTTCATTGTATTTTTGTTTTGTTTTCTGTTGCGCTGATCATGTTAAAGGCACAAGATTTTCTCCTTATCTTATCAAAAGCATCTGGAACCTCTCATCTGGCTTTTACAGTTCTACAGCCAAGCTCCTGTTTTAATCTAGTAGTTAGCTACACTACAAGTTAGAGAAAAAATAGCTAATTACATCAAGGCTATTTCAGAGACTCTCGCTGTCATCTTGGCCAAGGTTAACTCCATCCTTTGACTCCATCTTGCAGCTGCCAAAAACGTCCTGTGACGCAATGATGCAACCAGAAGCAACAAGTTTGAGCATCACTTCCCGTAGTTAGTTACTCCCCAACCCCACTAAAGAAGGAATCCCAGGGACTCCCTCTTAGATATTTAGAACTAAAGAATAGAGTTGGGCTGAAGATCAAGAACCAAGACCGAGCCCAGACTAAAACTAGAGCGTGTCGAGACCGGGACAAGACCAAGACTCCGCAGGGTGAAGACCGAGACTAGACCGAGACCAGGGCGGGGCGAAACCGAGTCGAGACCGAGTTTTATTTTATTTTATTTGACCCATCCGTGAAGGAGCATTGGGCAGCTGACGTGGGCAGGGCGCAGGGAGCAGTGCTTGGGGACGGTACCTTACTCATGAGTACCTCACTAGTTTCTTTATCTGGATTCAAACTGGCAACCTTCCGATCACGCGGCGAACACCTGAACCATCATGCTACCAACTGCTCTTGCTCATGAATACCTCAGCAGTCCTCTTAGTCATCCGGGATTCGAACCAGCGAACTTCCATTCACAGGGCGAACATCGAATCGCTGATGTGATAATCGTAATCGAACGGAATCGTGAGTGAAGGTTCACACCTCTAGTGCCATCAGGCCCAAAGTTGAACAGAAGCTGCTGAATGAATCTCGCTTTACAATGTGCATTCATTCATTCATTATCCGAACCACTTAATGCCAACTGGGGTCGCGGGGGGACCGGAGCCTATCCTGGGAACTTACGGGCGCAAGGCGGGGACCAACCCCGGGCAGGCGCCAACACACTGCAGGGCTCACACAATCACACACACATTCACACCTTACAGGACTAATTTAGAGTCGCCAATTAACCTATATCACTTTTTTGGACTGTAGGAGGAAATCAAACACGGGGAGAGCATGTAAAGATCCGGGGGTTCGAACCCAGGCGCCACCGTGCCGCCCCTTTTCAATGTGCAGAGCACTTTAAACACAGTCTTTATGTTCCAGACGGATCTGGCAAAACTCGGCCTCATGAAACAGTTCAAAGCCAGGAGAGAAGGTCCTCAAGTCAAACAGAATCCAGGTTGTGCGGCAAAAACTGAGAATAATCCAGAAGCAGGAAACAGTTAATGAAACCACACACACGAGGGTGGAACAGTTAAAAGACATGACTTTACTTTACACTGTAAAGACCAGAACAACATCCTTTAAAAGCAAAAAGTTGTGGGCGTAGCCGGTTATAAAATCAGGTGTTAGATTGACTAATTAAGGGTCTTCACGAAAATCTGGAACATGTATTAACATGTAAATGTAAGCTTATAAAAACATGTCACCATGTAGAGGAGCGGAATTAAAATGGCTCCTCGTTTGGATTGTCAACGGACTGAAAGATGCTGTGTCCTGGAGTAGAAACGAGGGAGGAGGAGGAGGAGGAGGAGGGAGAGACGGGCAACAGATTGGGTAAAAATCTCAGCAGGGACCTCCCACCCTCAGGCTCTGTTCTGACACTCGGCCGATGACAGAATTGGGAGATTTCGTCTTTTTTGGCACGGAAGGAGAGCCATCGCTGAACAAAAGAGCGAGGCTGCTTTACCACGACTCCCCACGGAGTAACTCCACAGCGCCCTGAGCCATGTTAAAAGTGGGAGGGTGAAGCTCCAAACCTGGCAACCCGCATCAAATCTGCCACCTTCCAAACGCCTTGGATGGCGTCGGGAAAAATCTGCGTGCTACGTTCCACCGGCAACGTCCGGGAACCAAAATCCCAGACAAAGGGCCTAATTTATGTTTTGTTTTTTTAGTACTTTGCCACCATTAAAATAACACAGTCGCTACTAATAAAAAATGCGTTCTAGTGCCAAAAAAACCAGACTTTGTCTTTTGTTGCCGATAAGGCAGTGTGAACTTTCCGCTTGTCATCGTTCTCCGTGCTCTGAGGCGTTGTCATGGTGATAATATCTTACACGATAAATGCGGAGATAGACGGACATGATTGTTCCTAACCGTGGGACATTTTTCTTTAAAACACGTCGTGAAAGGCTTTGCAGCGCTGATTATAAGTACGAAGCGCTTCTGCACGCGTTGGCGATCAAAGTGGACTTTTGAACCCGGCTGGCCGAGTTCACTGCAAATAAGTTTATTAAGTAGATTATTTATGACAAGAACTCGTATTAGACTCAGTTAAGAATACGGAGGCATTAGCATTGAAGTCTGGAGCTTCTGTCTTCAGAGGATGTGGAATATTTCAGGCGAAATGGACGTGGCTTAATGAGAAGGGACGTGCTCTCTCTCATAGTAGGCCAGCGCAAAATACAGTATATTACTATTTGAGCACTGGAAAAATCATGCATTTAGGTAATAACAAAAATAAACAGATTTTAGGTTTAACCCAGCGCAGTGCAACAGTTTCACTTGGGAGTATCATTTGAGAACATCATAAAAATATCTTTTAAACATGTTATCATTAATCTCTTAAAAAGCTTGAGGAGGTAAATCAGAAGTCTTACATACATCGCATGCATTCAAATTCTGACTCAGTTTATGATTATATAATTATTTAGAATAAGCGCTCTGCAGAGTTTTGTAAAACTGCGTTATAAATTTAAAAAATCCTCACTTTTTGCATTCAAAAATAAATTTGCAAAGTGAATGTTATATTGCAAATCTTAAATGTCTTGAAATGCACAAAATTCATGTCTGAATCCGTGCAACAGCAATCAATTTGATCATGAAATTCAACTCACGCAGCTGCGAAACCAGATCATTGTTGAATTTGGTCCTAAAGCAACTTTTAAGTGAGATATGAACATTTAATTGTTTGTGGTATTTGTGATTCCACAACGATACACGTTTAAGGTGTGACAGAGTGTTTAACAGTGAAAGAATTATTTGGAAATTGGTTGACATGTGGCAAAGTTATGGCCAAAGAAACACCTCTCCTTTTTTTGTAGATGCAAACCAAAAAATCCCTGTCAGTTTGTGCCCGTTGGAGCTTGTGAAATGTGATCAATCATCAAGCTTCTTAAATGTGACCGTCTACAGAGTCATTTCACACATTACTAATGAGTCATAATCTAAATTAACCAGCTCACAGAAACACACTCATGTTCACACACTTTTATTCCTGGTGTTTCTGTGGTGCGGAGGTTAAAGGAGTTCAGTTTGAAAGTCTAGGAAAGACGTTTGACCTTCTTGGTTCTGCTCTTCACTGAAGACATGCTCTTCAAGATCTTTTTATACATTCTGGAAATATTTGCTTTCTTATTGTATGTAGTTTATTTAGTAGAAACAGTGAATAATCTGTGGGTGTGTGTCTGAAGGATCTGAAAATAGCATCTTTTGTTTTCCTATCGGCTCCAAAACCAGTGGCTTCACCTGAGGGACAACTGCAAGAAGTGTCTCATCATCAGGGAAAAAGCTGTCAAATTAAGTGTTCACATGAATTGTCACTGGACCTTATTAATCAATATCTAGTGTAATAAAGCAAAGTAAAATAGTTAAATTTCTAGTGTAGTACAGTACAGTGCTGTATAGAAAAATTCCTAAATATTTAGTAGAGTATGGTGTAGTGTTGCAAAGTAAAGTGCTTAAAAATTCAGATAAAATATGGTATATTAAAATAATATATCAAAATATCTAGAATAGTATAGTAAAATATCAAAATATTTACTATAGTACAGTATAGCATAGTAAAAAATAAAAATATCTAAGATAGTATAGTAAAATATCACAATATTTACTATAGTACAGTATAGCATAGTAAAAAATAAAAATATCTAAGATAGTATAGTAAAATATTAAAATATTTAGTATAGTATGTTATAGTGTTGTATAGTAAAATGCTACAGTAAAATACACTATATTAACTATATCAAAATATCTAGAATAGTACAGTACAGTAGAATATTAAAATATTAAGTATAGTATAGTATAAAATCTAAATATCTAGTACAGTAAAATACAGAAATGTTTAGTAATATTATAGTATAAAATCCAAAAATCTAAGATAGTATAGTAAAATATCAAAATATTTAGTATTTAATATTTTATCGATATACAGTATATAGTATAGTGTAGAATAGTGTAGTAAAACACTGATATATCTAGTATAGTGTAGTACAGTAAAATATCAATATTTATAGTAAAACGTGTAAAAAGTGCTTCACTGGTTTTGTAATTAATAATGAATTTAAATTGTGAATTTACAAACAGACAAAGAAAAGAAAGTATATTAAATCAAATGTAAGGAAAGAAGGAGGAGTGAAGGGGTGAAGGAAAGGAAGAAGAGAGGTAAGGACATGGGTAAGACCCTGGAGCGGAGAGAGAGGGAGAGAGGGAACGAGAGAAGACTTTCATAGTGCAGTAAAACCAGCCTGGAATAAATTAGACTCCATCCCGCAGGATTACTCGTGTAATTATTTGAACGGAGGATTTCATTAGGATGTGCAGAAGTGTGGAAGAGTGAGGAGAGCGGCGGAAAGAGAGAATATGATTCTTAGCCGTGTAAATTAGGTTTCAGCCACGTCGGGATAATTGATATGAAATTCAGATCCCTTTGATTACGACAAAAGCGCTGCGATGATAAAGTTTCAATCCACTCGTCTCACACGGGGCAGGAAAAAGGGGGGGGGGGGGGGGGCATGAAAGGAGAGAGAGAGAAAGAGAAGGAGAAGACACACCTCCACCAGTGGCACGGATAAGGTTTTATTTCATTTGCTTAAATGATCTTTCAGAGAACAAAAACGAGATGGAGATTGTAAGAAAAGCTCCTCGGGTTACGGCTTTACTCTCCTCCCTCCGTACCTGAACGTCTGGTGTAGAGCGTAAAAAATGTTGTGTAAAAGAAAAGAAACGAATAAAAAAAAAACACAGGAACAAACGTGAATCAGTAGCAGTCCGTCTTTAGCACACACAGTTCAACACAACACCAAAGATTGTCTTACAATCTCAGAATCTATTTTAAAACTGAGAACCGCATGCCACAAGGAGGAAAAACGGGGGGATTCGCTGACCCAGGGAAAAGAACAAGGGACGGAGGAATGAAGGAGGAAGAAGAAAATGAACCACGGTGGGAATAAAAGCAGACACTTTGGAACGAATGCAAATAATTTGACACATAAACACACAAACAACCTCAAGAAATTCATCAAATAAGCCAATGTTGAAGTTAGAAAATCAGAACCCATTTTCTCCGTTGATCACTTCATTCCACACTGTGAGTCAAAACAAAGTGACCTCCGCACCTTTGCCCAAAACTCTGGTAAATGTTTGTTTTAAAATTCGAATACGGGTTTAAATGAGCAGTAAAACGATGATTATATTCCCCACCACACATTAAACGCGTAGCTACAATAAACCGTGAAATTACATTCATCACAAACAACACATGAAAACTTGAAACAGCTAGGCCTGTGATCGGAAGGTCGCCGGTTCGGATCCTGGACTGGTAAATGCAGAAATCACATTTCGTTCTGTGCTGTGGTGTGATCTGCTGTGTTCACAAGGACAAATAATCACTCAGTTAAAAATGTCAACTTAAAGGAGAACTGGTCAATTTTAACATTTAGCTGTTGTTCGGTGTCACGGAGTGCTGGACTAAAACGACAAACATTGGTGCTGCATTGGTCCTGACCTCATGCATTGACTAGTGTGGACTTCACCAGACGTGACGAGAGTAAACAGAGGTATGTGAAGATCTGAATAAACACTGCTTTATACGGTTCTTTTACAAGTCCTGCAGTGACATATGCACTGTGTTGTCTCGTGAGGAAGCGCTTCACGCTGCCTAGCACACGTAATGACATTTTGGGGATGTTGAGAGACTAAAAGCACGTTTAAAACCTGCCCCGAGTAGTTAGCGTCACAGTCGCCAGGGTGAGAACACGAGAAGGGGCATAAGTCGGTGTAGGCAGCACCAACGTTTGTCGTTTTGTCGCTAGATTTTTGACAATTACAAACAATGTTCAAAATGTTCATCTTTTGCAAGGCTCAAGCACCAGCAGTCGATAGCAATGTCAATGAGGCTTTGCTTCAGGCAGGTTTTAGGTTCCAAAACGTGGGTTTCTTGCTAATTTAGTCCTAAATGCAACAGTGAAGGAATTTTTTAAAACAGTCAACATTTTCCAAAGATGTGGAGAAAGGTCCAGAGGTCGCCCTTATTTGACCCAGCGTGTGCTTTTTGAACTTTCAGGAGACTTTTACGGAGAAGCTTTTGGACACGTACAAGTTTAAGAAACTATAAGTAATTCATCAAATCAGCCATTGATGAAGGAACACAATCAGCTGCTGAGACAACGTTTACATTTTTCTTACATTTTCAATCACTCTGTCCTACATATTTTCCATTCTTGCCATTAATGAGAAGACTCTTTCTCTCTCACACACACACACACATTTCTCATTTATTGATCCATTAAAGAAGTAAACTGTTCCAGCGTTCTTGCTGGGAGCTTAACCTGCTTAATTCAGAAAAACACACAAAATAAAGCGGTGTGACGAACTGATGACCAGGAGGAACGTTAATAAATTAAAGCGGGAGAAAATACAGATCAAAGTGCAATGTGTTCATGTTTTAGGCAAAAGTGCACTTTGACACAAGCAACGCTTTGATTCTTCGGGCGAGAACTGAAGTGCTTTAAAAATAATGAAACATTTGACATCTAACAAGCATTCAGGAGGTTAAAACGCTCCGCTGCTACAAACACACACACACACAGAAACGTTTATAATAAACCAAGGAATGTACGTATAATACGCAAGATTTACAACAAACTCTATACAGCGCACTTTCAGACTCCCCCTCCTAAAACCACACACTGAAGAACGGAGGGAGCTGAGATCCAGGGAAAGAGGCAGAAGAAGAGAAGGATGAGGAGAAGGAGGAGAAAAAGTGTGGATTCTGAAGAAACTGGACAAGATAGAGAGATGAAGACGGAGGATGAGACAGAGGAGTAATAAAGATAGAGGGATAAAGGGGGGGGATGAGAAAGAGAGGTAAAGATAGAGAGATTAAGGAGGATGAGATAGAGGGATGAAGGAGTAATAAAGATAGAGGGATAAAGGAGGATGAGATAGAGAGGTGAAGATAGATAAAGGAGGATGAGATAGAGGGATGAAGGAGTAATAAAGATAGAGGGATAAAGGAGGATGAGATAGAGAGATGAAGACAGAGAGATAGAGGAGGAGGATAGGATAGAGGGATGAAGATAGAGAGATAAAAGAGTAATAAAGGTAGAAGGATGAAGATAGAGATGAAGACGGAGGACGAGATAGAGGAGTAATAAAGATAGAGGGATAAAGGGGGAGGATGAGATAGAGAGGTGAAGATAAAGGAGGACGTGATAGAGGGATGAAGGAGTAATAAAGATAGAGGGATAAAGGAGGATGAGATAGAGAGATGAAGACAGAGAGATAGAGGAGGAGGATAGGATAGAGGGATGAAGATAGAGAGATAAAGGAGTAATAAAGGTAGAAGGATGAAGATAGAGATGAAGGAGGAGGATGAGATAGAGGGATGAAGGAGTAATAAAGATAGAAGGATGAGATAGAGGGATAAAGGAGGATAAAGATAGAGATGAAGGAGGAGGATGAGATAGAGAGATAAAGGAGGATGAGATAGAGGGATAAAGGAGGATGAAGATAGAGAGATAAAGGAGGAGGAGGATGATATTTTGGAGCGTCTCTATTCCCGGTGCATCTCCTGCATTATTCTGGATCTTCTGGAACAAACGAGTGCTGATTTTCCTGATGTACCGTTGGTTGAGGCCTCCAGGTTCCAGCCTTGTTGAGTTTGTTCGTTTCTCTCCGGTTTTTAATGACCAGGAGGACCACGCTCTTCCCCCAGACTCTATGGATTGTCGTAACTTCAAGTGCAACAAAAGAGTGAGAATTCTGAAAACCGTTGAAAACTGTTCTGAATGTTTCTTTTTCTCAGATGACGCAGTAGCAAAATTCAGTCGTTTTTTCAGGACGGGACACGGCACAAAAAAATGGAACGATGGAAAGTTCCAGAAAAATCCACAGCAGCGTCTCTTTCTCTCTCATAGACTATATACAGAAAAACCTGCATCCAAAACCCAAAGCCCACTCAGGGAGGGTAATTTTGGGATGGGGGGCCAGGAGGGGCCCGAGGAGGGGGGGCGGGGTCGTGTCCCATCAGGAGCTCCTGGGATTGGGCAGGTCGAAAACGATGGGCGCGTTCATGGGCTGGAAGTTAACGGTGCAGGCAGAGGCGTTGATGAAAGTTGTGGTTCCGTCTGTCATCATGCCGTAACCTGAACAGAACCAAGTGAACAGAGAGACAGAGAGAGAGAGAGAGAGAGAGAGAGAGAGAGAGAGAGAGAAAGAAAGAAAGAAGGAATAAGAGAAAGGAGATAAAGAAGAAAGACAGAAAAGAGACAGAGAAAGAAAGACAAAGAATGAGAGACGAAAAGAAACAGTGAGAAAAAAGAAAGAAAGAAGAGAGAAAAAGAGACAGAAGAGAGAGAGACAAAAGACAGAGAGAAAGAAGGGAATAAAGGAAGAATGAAAGAAAAAATAAATAGAGAGAGAAGAAATAAGAAACAAGAGAGAAAGAAAAGACAGAAAAAGAAAGAGGGAAAAAAGCAAAAAAAGAGAAATAGAAGAAAGAAAAGAGAGAAAGAAAGAGAAAAAAGAAAAAGAATAATAAGTAGGAGATAGAAGAGAAAAAGAAAGGGGAAAGAAAGTAAGAAAAGAAAGAAAGGAGAAGAGAGAGAGAGAGACAATAAAGAGAACGGAAAAGAGAAAAACAGAGAAAGGTACATGAGAAAGAAAAGAGAAAACAGAGAAATAGGAGGAAAAAGAGAAAGAACATAAGAAAAAGAAAGAAAGGAGAAAAGAAAGCAGAAGAGAGAGAGAGAGAGACAAAGAGACAAAGAGGAAAAAGAGAAAGAAAAAGAGGAAAGAAGAGAGAAAAAAGAAAAAGAACAAAGAATTTTTAAAAAAGGAATAAGGTAAGAGACAGAGAGAGAAAGAGAAAAAAAGAAAAACAATAAGTAGGAGACAGAAGAGAAAAAGAAAAGAGAAAGAAAGTAAGAAAAGAAAGAAAGAAGAGAGAGAGACAATGAGGAAAAACAGAAAAACAGAAGGATACATGAGAAAGAAGAGAGAAATAAAAGAGAAAAAAGAAAGAAAAAAGAGAGAGAAATTGGAAAAAAGAGTAAGATGAGAGAGAGAGAGAGAGAGAGAGAGAGAGAGGAAAAGAAAAGAAAAAAGAGAAATAGGAGGAAAAGGAAAAAGAGAAAGAAAGGAGAAAAGAAAGAAGAGACAGAGACAACGAGAGAAAGAAAGGAATAAGGTAAGAGACAGAGAGAGAGAAAGAGAAAAGAAAGGAAAAGAAAACAGAAATAAAAGGAAAAAGAAAAAGAGAAAGAAAAGAGAAAGAAGAGAAAGAAAGGAGAAAAGAGAGAGAAATATGAGGAAGAAAAGAGAGATGAATAAAATGATGTGGAGATGAGAGTAAAACATCTCAGGATCAGGAGAGAAACATCTGGTTAACAGGGTAGAGTTGACGTGTTCTCTGCTGACATCCACAACACGCCCTCGTTCCTCCGCTTCTCGGCAGGAGACTAAACATTTTTGTGTTTATATAAACAGAAGCCCCAGGAGCCGTCGCTGTGGTTTGTGTTTCTCAGTAACGTCATGATGCAGCAGCAGAGACACCTGCAGTGACGCCGCTCGCATCAGCTCCTCGCAACTACAGCGGCTCCACAAACCTCGCCCTTCAAACCAAATCCACAAAGCGAACCGGCCGGCGAAGTGGCGCTCTTTGTGCTCGTCGAAGGCCGTCGGGATTTGCTCGTTTAGTTTCCCTGTGAATTTTGAACGTGATCTAGTTGGTTTTGGGAGCGCCGCGGGGAGCCAGCCTGCCCTGCTAACCCCAAAACAGGGTGAAGTCTCATGGTAGCACCAGTGTGTGGGAGCTCATGGTGTGTGTGAGTGTGTGTGTGTGTGTGAGTGTATGTGTGTGAGTGTGTGTGTGTGTGTGTGTGTGTCACACTGCAATCCGTGCTGAGCTGTGACTGCACAATCCAACTGCACTAGTTACACAGGTAGAGACCATGTATTATATATATATTGATTTATTTACATATTTACACAACATCTTTGTCTCTCTTTCTTGTTATTGTCTCTGGTTCTAGTTTAAAGTTTTGTATATTTTATATTCTATTTACATATTTTATTGTTCCTTGTTCTTTGTTGTTTGCATTGTTAAAGCTGGAGCCACGTCGTCTCATCTCTCTGTATATGTGACTCTCCACGGCAAAACGGAGATTTCCGAGAAAAACGAGCGTTTATGTTGCGTGGGGTAAAATTTGGGATTTTTTGTTTTTAGTGTTTTGAAACAGTGGAAGGTCTATACTGTACTGTTGTATAAATGTGGCTGAAAAACGTCCCCTTTCCATCCTAAAAACGTGACTTGCTTGAGGTGAGGAATTCAATTCCAGCAGAATGTTAAAAGTTTCTGTTTTGACCGCTCTACTTCAATATTACAGTAAATCACTGGTTGACTAAGCGTGAAATATTTCTCCGGAATCCATCTTCGTCTCGAGTTCAGATTAACCCCATGAGTAGGCTATCCGTGTGGCTGTATGTGCAGCGTAGGCTACGTAAATGCAAACGTGGCATGACCACACCAAGCGTTCATGAGTGAATTCTTTCTGGCGATAGTCAACCCGGCTGACGATTTCTCCGTTTCTCACTTGGCGTGACAGGAAAGCAACTCCTTTTAAAGAATGTTGATATCTCAGACATATGTAGATCCCATTCCATATAGTATCATTTTGAAGCTTGATTTATGCCCTTTCATGGCTATCATAACTCCAATTTTTGAAAAATTTGCGACAAGCGACTGGTTTTTACCGTGGAGATACATTAACCCTGATGTCAACAACTTCTTAGCCTTTTGGGTGACTTCATTTCCCATCTGCCCCCACGGGCCTCTCTCTTACATAGGCAGCTTGCATCATTTCCTCCCCCCTTTTGATTCCCCACGCAGGAGCAGGTGAGAGTTGGCATGAGGCAACATTTAGTTAATTCCTTTTAATCTAATATAAGTCGCCAGGTTAATTTAAGACATATTTAATTGGGATATTAGAATATTCTATAATTCATGCTGGATTGGCGTTATTCAAGTACCTTGCGTGTGCATTTTGTATCGTAGGTGTGTGGGAGAGCTAGGCTGCACATGGCCGATTAATTCCTTTTTTATTTCAATCTTCAGCCGAATAAAAGGATTAGAGTGAGTGTCCAGTAGCGGCAACATCACCCTCTACCATCACACACATAAACTCGCCCTTGAGAGAAATTTAGTGTAGACTTTAGTTCGGCGATTAAGGCGGCGACAGGACCAGCAAGAAGAGACCAGTTACACTTGCAAACATCCATCTGTTGCTTTATTGTTATGCAGCTCCGAATCACGTGTGGAGGATTGTGGGAAATATATAGTTCTCTCCCAAGCATAAGCAGCTCATTTATGGGGACAAATGAGTCCAAATTGAGGTCCCAAAATTACCCGCGACTTTTTAAAACTAGCTTTGAGCCAATGTGGACTCCTTTTGGCCCTAAATGAGCACTTTTTTGATGTTTCTGAGGAGAGAACTGCAGTTATTTAACTGCTGCCAAATATGTTTCTATTGGCTAAAAATCCATACAAAATGCATTGGATATTCAGTAACGTCTATTTATTGCTCTCATGCTTCTACAATGCTTCATACGTGTGGGTGCTTGTGGGAGACGCGCTCTACGTTGAACGAGGCATTAATGTGCATCATATAAGATGCAATAACACCACGCTGTTTGCATTATAAAGGCTAATATGTCTGTTATATTTCAACTGAAAGGCAATTAAAAGTGGAAGTCTGTGATCATTCTAAACGTGTCTTCATGGTGTGCTCGGTTCTATTGCTAGGGAAGTTACCTTCGTGTATGTATCAAAAAACGTGGAGTTTGGGCTGGACTCTCCTCTGGACGGTGTTCAGCAGCTCCATGCAGCCAACAGCGCTGCATCTTCCTGGAAACGCAATAAAGAAAGCCCTGCAAAGGAAGCTTGGCTTTACTCGCACCAGAGCCGCGTTTTGACTACCGAGCGCCTGCATCTGAGACCAAAAACGCTCAATTTTTAATCAGCTTCTCAACATACATCCACCTCACGAGCGTGCAAGATTCACCGCGTGTAACGTAATCTCTGGAATGAAAGGCGCTCGGATTTAGGGCTGCCTGGCAAACCTGAGCGTTGCACACACTCACACGTGTACACACACACACACACACAGCGTCAGAAGGAAGTGTGTACACACACACACACACGGAATCACACACAAAATCACACACACACACACCTCATGAGAATTAAATCTTTGTCACACCTCTGACTCCAAAGAGCGTAAGTCTTAAACTGCAGCTAATATTTGGGCTTCTCTCTTCTGCCATATCATCAGGTGTATCTCGTGTGTGTGGTCCAGGTGTGTGTGGTGTGTCGCGTTCTTCAATGTGTGAGAGGATTTGCGCCTCTGAGCAAGCGTCTCTGTGCTGCATGCTTTAGCGATCTGCTGTGTATTCCATCTGCAAACCCTCAGAGCTAATGTGTGTGTGCAGCAGTGTGTGTGTGTGTTTCAATGAAAGCAAAATTACAGGGAAAAAAGCCTCCAGTAAGTGATTACCTGTGTGTGTGTGTGTGTGTGGGTGGGTGTGTGTGTGTGGGTATGGATTTAAGGGAGTTGTGACGACGTGGATGTCCCCTAAGGGGTTTGAGATCATTTGAGGACACGTGAGGACCCGGTTCTCCTCAATAATCTCATAATGGACAAAATGTTTTTAATAGAAAAACTTCAGGTTTTTAAGTGAAAAACTAAGCGGTAAAGATGTTTTTAACTAGCATGAGGTTAAGTTAGGATTCGTTTGCAGCTAGATGTTATGAGAGTCTTTGGAATGACAAAGACAAAATGGTGAAAAGTGAAAAGTGAGTGATTATTTGTCATTGTGAACACACCACAGCACGAAACAAAATGTGACCTCTGGATTTCACCCACCCATCAAGGAGCAGTGGGCAGCTAACAAAGCAGCGCAGGGGAGCAGTGCTTGGGGACGGTACCTGGCTCATGAGTACCTCAGTGGTACCTTTACCAGTCTGGGATTCGAACTGGTGACCTTCAGATTACGGGAAGAACGTTAGGCTATCAACTGCCCCAAAAATGGTGTGTGTGTGTGGTTATGTTTTAGGTGACTGTAGGACTGTCTTCTTCCAGCAAAATGATTTTTTTTGTGGCTTTTGATTACATTTATCTATTTTAAACAAAATAAGTTGCAGGTTTTGGGCAGCACATGGTCAGCGCTGTCGCCTCTGGCAAGAGGGTCACGGTTCGATCCCTGAGTCTTGGCGATGAGGTGCTTCTGCACTCTCCTGTGTTATTCGTGTGGGCTTTCTACGGATGTTTCTGGCCTGGTCCAAGAGAATGCAGTTTGGGTTGATTGGTGACTCTAGAATTGGCCCCATGGGTCTAAATGTCAGTCTGACGATAGAGATTAAAGTAATGGATGCATGAAGCTGCAGGTTTTATATCATTAAAGAGGTAAAAGATTTGCTTTTTTATTTTGAGGATTAAAGTTTGAAGTATTAAACAGTAAAAACAAAAGTTAATAACATTTTGAATTAGGCGTGTTTTATTGGTGTGTGTGTATTTTTGTAGTTAATACCATCAAACTGTCTCTCCTATCTACCTCTAGTAGTTTCTAGTAATTTCTAGTTCTAAGCTTAAAAGTTATATTTAATATTCCATGTCAGTTTAAAATGTATACTTTGTACTCTATTTATATATTGTTTATTCCATGTGCCTTATTTGTTTTTTGTTTCCTATTTCCTACTGTACTGTGAAAACTGGAGCCACGTCGTCTCGTCTCTCTCTGTGTATCTGTACAGTATATAAGAGATGACAAAGTTTACTTTGGCTTGACTGACTTTTATCTACATGAGATCTGGCTTTCTATTATTTAACTGCTTGTGTGTGTTAAAGGTGGGTATTAGCAGGACCTCCACGATCGTCATCGCTTTCTGATACATGGAGTCGCGATGCCTGGTGCTTATCACGATATATTGCGATACTACACATATTTGAAATGCCTACGATTATTCAAAATGTAAAACTGCTGAAATGCAGGCTGCTGTGTACGATCTGGGTGGTCTTAATCAATCACATTACATTAATAATTCAGCCAAAACAACACAACTCAGAACTGAATTTTAACTTTGTCTTTGCATTTTATCACACTGAACTAGTGGACACCAAAAACATTAAGATAAAGCGCATGAGATCAAAAATAAGAACTTAAAGTGCTCAGTCAGTTATCTGAGGCTGCTTGTGGTGCATGATTCTCCCCCTCGGAAATACCGATTTTTGGAGAAAGGAAATATCGCGATATATTGACGTGTAGATTTTCATGCACAGCCCTAGGTAATATAAGTGTGTGTGTGTTTTATTTACTTACCCAGAGAGGCAGTGTGTGAGCAGGATGTCCCGTGGACTCCTGAGATCTGGTTCACTGTCAGCAGGGCCTGACCTCATGACAGATTAAAAGCCCATCAAGTAATTACCATGGCTGCCTGTAACATGTCACGCACACACACACAGTTGGGGCCAGTTGGTAGCTGCAGAGCGTTGGTCCCTGCCTCGCGTGAAATCCCAGGATAGGCTCCTGTTCCACGACCACGATTGAGATTAAGCGGTTCAGATAATGGATGAGTGGATACTCCACACAGTGAAGTAAAGAGAAGTGTGTGTGTGTGTGTGTGAGAGAGTGAGTATTTGTCATTGTGAATTCACTGCACACAGTGCACCACAACCAAATGTGACCTCTGCATTTGACACATCCGTGAAGGGCAGTGGGCAGCTGACAGGCAAGCGCCTGGTGAGCAGCACTTGGGGACAGTACCTTGCTCATAAAGTACCTCAGTGATGGTACCTTTACGGTTCGGGAAATTTGAACCCAGCAACCTTCACGATCATGGGGCGAATACTGCCTGATGACCATTACCAACTGCCCCAAGGCACTCATGAGCAAGTAGTGCTGTAGTTCTCTCGGGAACTAGGTCTTAGTCTCGAGACCAATTTAATGGTCTCAGTCTTGTCTTGGTCTCGACTCTATTTGGTCTCTCCAGTCTTGTCTTGGTCTCGGACATGGCGGTCTCGATGGGATGGGGAAAAAAAGAGAAAACAGCGCATCCTCACAGAACAGTATCATTATTCATTACACGCCTCAATTCAAATGCAACCAGTCAGATGCATCTATTTTAAAATAACACATTGTATACATTTTCTCAACGGACACTGCCAGCTCTTCACAGTCCACACACATCCTTTACATCGCATCATAGCAGCACTGTGTTGGGTTTGCACTATCGTGATGCTTACCGAGGCCCCTTTCCCTGGTAGAAGAAACTTAATATGAACATCTTTCTGGTACATCCCATCTCTTTCCCTTGACGAAGTCTGATAAAATGGTTATAGGAGAGGATTGCTGAAAATATTATTTTCCATCAGGCCTCGTAACTATGACAAATCTGGGGAGATTTTAAATGAGAGACATATGGACAATATAATAATTCAAAGATAACATAGATTTTGATTTAATGAGTATTGACACTTTTACAGCAATGCCTTTTCTCTACAGTTGATCTGAGTAATGTGATGTCGATTCTCAAGGCCCTAGTCTGTTTCGGTCTTGGTCTTGAATCTAAGCTTGTATTAATCTTGGTCTTGGTCTCGGTCTTGGTACCCCTCAAGTCTCGGTATTTAGTCTTAGTCTTGTCTCCTCCGATTCTTTTTCAGCAATGTCTTGAATCCTCGGTTTAAGTAGATCTTGACTACAACACTATGAGCAAAGTGCAGTTCCTAAGCAGAAGTCACATTGTGCTGTGGTGCACTGTGTTCTGTGCTGTGGTGCGTTCACAAACAAACTAGTTAATATATGCTCCTGTACAACAAGCTGAAAAAATGCAAAACACATCATCATATTCCAAAAATACTGAAAATACTGCTGTGAGCTTGTTCATACTTATCTTAATCCAAGCTGAGATTAGACTAAAAAGAGGTAGATGACACTACTGATTGTGTGCTATTGTGTGTGTGTATATATATATATATATGTGTCCAAGACTACTTTTTTGGGGTCCCCATTAATTTAAGTTCTTTCCCCACAAGATATCGTTTGTAATAAAATGAACGTTAGAAAACTACAAGATCAACAACGTTTCAGTTCAGGGATCAGTGCAGAGGTCACATTCGGTTGTGGTGCACTGCGTGCTGTGCTGCGTTCACTAAGACAAACCATTCTTCCGCTTTCATTACCTATGATTAAATGAGGGTTTTTGTGAAAGTCATACCACTTATGACATGAGAAAGTGCTGGTGAATATGTCGTGTGAACACACCACACAGTGCACCACAACCAAATGTATTGTTCTCTACAATAAACCATCTTTGAAGGAAACAGTGGGCAAGCGCCCATGGACCGAATGCTTGAAGGGAACGGTACAGCATACTCATGATTACCTGATGGTACCTTTACTGGTTTGGGAATCGAACCTGCGACCTTCTGATCACGGGGCGAACGCCCAGCCATTACGCCACCAACAAACTTAGATCGGAGAGCGGCAGATAACAGACTGGTAAGAACAGTAAGAATAATTTAAGCTACATCAATATGGTGTTACATGTGCATGTCGTATGCTAAAACCTATAAAAATACTGCAGACTTTTCACTGCATTCATACAAGAACGAAAATCCCATAAATATAATATACATGGGATTATACAGCGTAATGGTTACACTCCCGTGGTAGAGAGTGTTGCTGGTTCAAGTCCCGGACCGGTAAAGGTACCACTGAGGAACTCACAACGAGCAAGCACCGGGATGTAGTGATTATTGTTGTTTCATATGGGAGCAACAGGAGAGGCTTAGAATGGAATGAGCAGCAGAAAGTGGTGGGACCTGGTGGATGAGGAAGAAAGAGGAGGAGGAGGAGGAGGGAGGGAGGAAGGGGGGGAGGATGGAGAGAGGTTGGAGGGAGGGGTTTGAAAGCTCTGCCAGCGTCCCATCACTTTGATTGCAGATGCACCATGCTTGAGTGACGGTGTAGAAATTAACATGTCACTAACAATCTGTCCCCAGATCCATCTTCCTCCTGTGTCAAAGGATTTACTGGCGTGTGTGTGTGTGTGTGTGTGTGTGGTTTGTATGACTCCAGCGGATTCGCTCATGAAAGTTGCTCAGATTTTGTAATTTAGAGAGAGCAGTCACTTGAAACGTTTACTTTTATAGGTTGGTGTTTGATGCATCAAAGTCCAGAGACGACAGACATGCACATTTTGCAGCACTTTTACACATTTACTTCAAACACACACACACACACACACACACACACACACCACAGCGCTCATGTATTACTATCGTTATGAGGTACATCCACTGACTCCCATGATGATTAGAAACATAACAGATAAATGATATTACAGCTACATCTGACCCCTAACACAACGAGCAAACTTAAATTTCTCCTCTTTTAGTACATTCATTATCCGAACCGCTCAATCCCTCCAGACCCTCCAGGGTTTTGCGTTGTTGCGATCACAACTATTCACGCAAATTCGGCCAATGCCTGGGAATTCATTACTACGGTGCCATTTTTGACCAATGTTGTCATTTCCATAAAACGGTGAGCCGTACGCCGGCGAACTCACTTCCTCGTTACGTTTAGAAGAACGCAGAAAACGTGTGATAAAAACGCCTCACATTTACTTTTATAAATAATAATAATAATTATTTAATTTATAAGGCACTTTTACATTCATACAAATCTCCAAAGTATACATAAGAATATTAAAAAACAAAGGCAAAAAATACAATAAAAAGTAAAAGCAATAATATAACGCTTAACTGGAGCCGACACGTCTCGTACTCTGTATATCTCTACAGTATATAGCAGAATTTGCCTTGAAAAATAACTAAAAAGATTAATAGTTAACTAAAAAATAACGGTAAGTTTTTATTCCTTCATTTTAATTAACTGTTAAAGAATCATTATAAAGGGGACAAAATGCACAAATTTTTCCACAACTTTGACTTGCTCCCGCAACTTTATTGCAACAAAACGCTAAAACACGCCAACTTTCATCGCAATTTTTTAAAATAAAAGCTGCCGCGAAATCAGGAATTTTAGGGCGCAGCAATCTCAAAAAGGCCCACGAAATCCTGGAGAGGACTGGTAAATACATGAGCATACACACTCAAGTCAGTACACAGCACTGGAAGTTGAGTTGGAGTTCAAGTTAGACCAGCCTGAGAAGGTTCATCGTTCCAGGAAGGAAGGAGGTCAGGAGGGAGAAAGAGAGAGAGAGAGAGATGTCTCATGAAATGAAGCAAGTATTTTCATCTGTTTTCATTTGATTAATATTCATATCATCTCCGACATCAGAGTCTCGACGTTTATGATGAAACATCTGAAGTGCCGAGAACGCCATTTGAATAATTTACATCTCAAATCCTAAAACATTTAAAGTGGCCGCTGCATATTAATGGAGCTGTTGAAATATTCATGTCCGTCTTTACATGAACGTACACGAACATCTTTATTATCCTCATCGCGGTAAAGACTGGCCCGATACCTCTCAAGAACACACCTCTGGAGTATGAGCCGGGGTTGAAGAGGACCGTGAAGCACCTGCGCTGAGGATAGTCTTATGGATAGCGTTGAACAAAGAAATTCCCATGATGAACAGAATTGTTCATTCACTCATCCATGATCCGAACCGCTTAATCCTTATCCGGATTGTGGGGACCGGAGCCTCTCCCGGGAACTTACGGGCGCAAGGCGAGGACCAACCCTGGGCGGAGCACTCTGTATTTACACTGCAGGCACACACCTCACATAATCACACTTTTACAGGCCAATTGGGCTAAGCCAATTAACCCACAGTGCATGTTTTGGACTGGCTGGGATGGCTGAGCACCACCGAGAGCCCATGCGAACACAAGAGGCATGCAAACCCCCCACAGAAGGCCCAGCGGTCAAGCCGGGATCAGACGTAATGAGGCGGCAGCGCCAAACCACTGTGGCTGCACTGTCCTGTCTGACAAATAATCACTCCGCCACAGCTGGAGGCAGTGGGCAGCGCCTGGGCAGCAGTGCTTGGGGACAGTACCTTCCTCATGAGTACCTCAGTAGTACCTTTACTGGTCCGGGATTTGAACTGGCGACCTTCTGGTCATGGGTGCAACTCCCTGCCCGTTACACTACCAACTGCCGCTAAGAGCCAAGTCTGTCCGGTCACCATCACGCTCATGCCTGCTTGTATCTGTTCCAGGGTTTTCTGTATCACCACTACCCGCATCAGCCAGGCTTATGCTGTACACGGAGACCCTTCCTCAATTTGGCTGATTTTAAATCTCTGCATTTTTGGAGTTCACGTGAATGATCACGACAACGCACCTACAACCAAATGTAAGCTCTACATTAGACCCAGTCGTGGGCAGCTTTTTGGCAGTGCCTGGGGATAGCACCTTGCTCATGAGTACCTCAGTGGTACCAGTCCAGGACCTGAGCCGGTGACCTCCGATCATGAGACCCAACTCCCCAAAGCACGTTACACTGCTTTAAAAGCATCCATAATCTGAGACAAATCACGAGCAAGTGGCTTGAGGCGGTGAATAACAGAGTGACTTAGTAGAGCATGAAAGAAGCGCTGGCTACAGCATATGCATTATCGTGATCAAGATTATTTTGCCAATAAACTGCCCACAAATATAACCAACCAGATTGAGAGGCCTGCTGAAGCGAAAGTGATTTATGGCAGGCCGCGTTAAGCGAGGGCGTCGAGGCGCGCCGCATGCGGACTCCGCCGCCTCTTTCATCCTTTCTGTTTTCATTGAGTGAGGTTGGGGAAAGCGAGCTTCACAACAACTGTTTGCTTTAGCGCGCCGACTCCCCCGGCGCTACCGTCGGCGTTGAAGTGAAGAAAAGACGCGCAAACAAAAATAAAAGTCAAACACGACTGGAGGAGGGGCTGGATTCATGTCTAAATGCCCCAGGCACCTCATGCCTCCTTTAACACGCCTCTAACACAACCTCAGCTACAAAACCATTAGAGAGGTAATCAGGGTAAAGCTGGTCAAGAAATGAGTATGTGTGTGTGTGTGTGTGTGTGTGTGTGTGTGCAACAGCAAGCCTAATGATATCAATGCAGCCCTTATGAATGTTTAAAGACGTAGCCAGGAGAGAAAGGCTGCAGGGCGCCTGAGCTTCAATATTTCACCAGCTCAGTGCTTTAGGATTGTCGAAGAAAGAAGAGAGAAAAATCAGGCGTTGGCGAGAAGAAAAAACATCTAAGTCTTTAAAAAGAAACTTGATATTAATATTTTATGGGAATTTTAAATTGAAATCAAAGGCGGTCTGCTGGTGAGGGGTGAGGAATTCTGAGTTAGGTTGAGAGAGCGAAGATATGAAATAGGGAACAAAGTGTGTATTGTGTGAGAGGGAGGGAGTAAGAGAGAGAGATACAGAGGGGAAAGAAAGAGGGGATGGGAGGCAAGAGTGACGAGGATAGACAGACAGACAGACAGACAGACAGGCAGATAGATAGATAGATAGATTTAGAAATGAGAAATAGACAAGAGGTTACACAGAAAGAGAGACGAGGAGAGAGAGACTCAAGAGTGGATAGAGAAGGAGCGGGGAGAGAAAGAAGGAAATAGACAAATAATGAGACTGAAAGAAAAGACCGACAAAAAGAGAAAAAGACAGTAGGAGAGAGTAGACAAGGAGAGGGGCAGGAGAGAAAAGGACAACAAGAGGTGAGGAAACCAAGAGAGAGGAGGAAAGGCGAGAGAGAGAGAGGGAGAAACTGAGAGGAAAACATAAAGAGGAAGCTTGAGAGTGAAGAGAAAGGAAGAGAAAAAAAGATAGATGAGAGGAGAGACGGTTACAGAAAAAGAGATGAGGGGGGTGAAAGAGAGTTTACGACAGAAAAAGGACGAGGAGAAATGAGATACAGAAGTGAGTGAGAGAGGAGAAAGAGAGAAAGAAGAGACAGAGACATAGAGAGAAGAGAGAAGGAAGTGGGGGAGGGGAGAGATAAATAAAGAAGAATAGTGAAAATTGAGAAACTGAGAGAAAAGTGAAGAAAAGCGAAGAGCGAGGTGGAGAGGGAAAGAGGAAGAAGAAAATGAGAGGGGGTAGAGTGATTTCAACAGGGTTGGAAGATGTAGATGTTAAAGTAGCATGCTCACCTCTCACTGCTTTAATTAACCATGCTGATGGTGTCACCTCAGCCCGAATTACACAATGCAGGAGTGTGTGTGTGTGTGTGTGTGTGTTTAAATCACAGATACGTTGAGTCTCTGACACACTCCGAGGTGGAGGTGACTGTGAGTGTGAGAAGAAACTGTCATCCTACACACACTGCAAACAGTCACTTCACTGACACACACACCCTTTCTGCTCAATTAGAGATTGTCTGTTTCAGTGTAATACCTGACAGGTCTGCACCAGTCACCAGAGAATCTCAAGCTACACATGATCATACATAGTGAACAGAGCGCAGACACACACCAAAACACACACACACACACACACGCACTAACACACACACACACACACACACCCCTCCAATTAGGGTGTCTGTTCAATTAATACCTCTGAGTCACAACAGTCCACTGGGGAAGTTACACACATGATCATACACCTTAGTGAAGCCTTGGACACACCCCACCCCAGACACACACAGAGACACACACACATCCAGTACACCCAGACACACACACATACAATATGGCTATGTGCTGGGTGTGAGGCAAAGATCTACAGTACTTCAAGCACAAACGGTCATTTAGGAGTCAGTATTTAATGTTTAAATATTTCTCAAAGGTTTATTTTCTAAATGCTGGAGAGTTTAAATATTTAAGCGTTGTTGATGATATTAACATGTTTAGTCAGCGCTTTGTTATTTGTTTTAAAGACAATCTAAAATAAAATAGTAAAAAGTTGTGTATCAGAACTGTGGTGCATCACTCAGCCGAGATCTGCATTTTGATCCATCCATAAAGGAGCAGTGGACGGTACCATGCTCATGACGACCTCACTGGTAACTCTACAGGTCCGGGATTCGAACCACCGACCTTCTGATCTGCAGGGCGTATCACTAATCCAGACCCTCAGTGTTGTGCTGTGTGTTTGCCTTTTTTAAATTTTCCATCTTAAAGCAATAAAAGCTTTTTGTGTGAAAAAAAACAAACATCCATAGAGTCACTTTGTTGTGTTTGTGGTGTATCTGCATGTGTGTGGGATTTATTCCCTGGTGTATCTACACCAAACAACCCTAAAACACACACACACACACACACACACACAAGTGGCTCCAGCAGTTTCTTGGATGTGGGTGGCAGCAACAAGCTTTGTAAAGCCAGACAGAAAAAATAATGTGTATTAGCCAAAAGTAAAAGCCAGCAGCCGGTCCAGCACAAGAGCTTCCACTTGCAGGTGCCATGGCAGAAAATTTACTGTTCTGAGTCATACAGGGATTGTGTTGTGTGGTGTTGTGTTGCCATTGCGTGCGTTAAGTTGTGTTGGTGTAGCTTATTGCGTAGTTGTGTTTGTGTGGTGTTGTATCGATTGTAAGCGGTGTTGTGTGTATTGTGTGATTAATGTGTGTAGTTGTGTGTGGTGTAGTGTTGGCGGTTAGCGGTGTTGTGTGTGTGTGTGGTTATTGTGTATTGTGTAGTTGTGTGGTGTGAGTGTTGATGGTTAGAGGTGTTGTGTCTGTTATTGGCAGTTGTGTGTGTGTGTGGTGTGTGTGGGTGTGAGTGTTGATGGTTAAGCGGTGTTGTGTGTATTGTGTAGTTGTGTGTGTGTGTAGTTGTGTGGTGTGTAGTGTTGATGGTTACTTGGTGTTGTGTGTGTTATTAGTTTGTGTGTGTGTGTGTAGTGTTGATGGTTAGCGGTGTTGTGTGTGTATTGTGTAGTTATGTACTGTAGTTGTGTGGTGTAGTACTGATGGTTACTTGTTGTTGCTGTGTGTGTGTATGTAGTGTTGGTTAGAGGTGTTGTGTATATTGTGTAGTTGTGTGTATTGTGTGTGTGTATTGTGTAGTTGTGTGTGGTGTGGTGTTGATGAACCCCGAAGGGTGTTATGTCCTATTGTGTAGTTGTGTGGTGTGGTGTTGATGGTTAGCGGTGTTTGTGTGTGTGTAGTTGTGTGTGTGTGTAGTTGTGTGTGGTGTAGTGTTGATGGTTAGCGGTGTTGTGTATATTATTGTGGTTATTGTGTGGTGTGAAGTGTTGATGGTTAGCGGTGTTGTGTGTATTGTGTGGTTATTATTGTATTGTGTAGTTGTGTGTATTGTATGGTTGTGTGTGGTGTGTAGCGTTGATGGATTAGTGTTGTGTGTGTGTGTAGTTGTGTGTGGTGTAGTGTTGATAGTTAGCAGTGTTGTGTATATTATTATGTAGTTGTGTGTGGTGCTTGTGGTGTTGGATTAGCGGTGTTGTGTGTATTGTGTAGTTGTGTGTGTGTGTAGTTGTGTGTGTGTGTAGTTGTGTGTGTGGTGTAGTGTTGACGGTTAACGGTGTTGTATTGTGTTATTATTACTTATTATTGTGTGTGTAGTTGTGTGTGATTATGGTGTTGATGGTTAACGGTGTTGTGTGTGTAGTTGTGTGTATTGTGTGGTTATTAATGTATTATGTAGTTGTGTGTGGTTATGGTGTTGACGGTTAACGGTGTTGTGTGTGTGTGTAGTTGTGTGTGTGTGTAGTTGTGTGTGTAGTGTGGTTATTATTGTATTGTGTAGTTGTGTGTGGTGCACTTTAGTGTTGATGGTTAGCGGTGTTTATTATTGTATTATGTATGGTTATTGTGTATTGTGTAGTTGTGTGTGTGTGTAGTTGTGTGTGGTGTAGTGTTGATGGATAGCAGTGTTATTATGCCTTTGTGTAGTTGTGTGTATTGTGTAGTTGTGTGTGTATTGTGCTTAGTTGTGTGTGGTGTAGTGTTGATGGTTGGCAGTGTTGTGTGTATTGTGTGGTTGTGTGTGTATTGTGTTATAATATTGTGTTATTAATGTTAGCATTATTTGCTGTGTGTTTGTATGTAGTGTTGATGGTTAGCATTGTTGCTGTGTGTTTGTATGTAGTGTTGATGGTTAGAGGTGTTGTGTGTATTGTGTAGTTGTGTGTGTGGTTGTGTGTGGTGTAGTGTTGATGGTTAGCGGTGCTGTGTGTGTGTGTGGTTATTGTGTATTGTGTAGTTGTGTGTGGTATGTGAGTGTTGAAGTGGTTAGCGGTGTTGTGTGTGTGTGTGTGTAGTTGTGTGTGTGTGTAGTTGTATTATTGTGGTGTAGTGTTGATGGTTAGCGGTGCTGTGTGTATATTGTGTAGTTGTGTGTGGTGTAGTGTTGATGGTTGGCGGTGATTATTTGTGTGTATTGTGTGTAGTTATTGTGTGTGTGGTTGTGTGTGTGTGTGTTATGTCAGCTGTGTTGTTGTGTGTTATAACGTGTTGCTGTGTGTGTTTGTATATGTAGTGTTGATAGGTTACTTGTTGTTGCTGTGTATTTGTATGTAGTGTTGATGGTTTAAGTGTTGTGTGTGTGTGTGTAGTTAATGTGTATTGTATGTATTGTGTGTATTGTGTAGTTGTGTGTGGTGTGAGTGTTGATGGTTAGCGGTGTTGTGTATTGTGTAGTTGTGTGTGTGTTGTGCTGGTTGTGTATATTGTGTAGTTGTGTGTGGTGTAGTGTTGATGGTTAGCGGTGTTGTGTATTGTGTAGTTGTGTGTGGCCTTTCAGTGTTGATGGATTACGGTGTTGTGTGTGTGTGTAGTTGTGTGTGTGGTGTAGTGTTGATAGTTGTGCTGGTGTTGTGTGTATATTGTGTTTGTGTGGTGTTGTATCGATTGTAAGCGGTGTTGTGTGTATTGTGTAGTTGTGTGTATTGTGTAGTTGTGTGTGGTGTGATGTTGATGGTTAAGCGGTGCTGTGTGTGTGTGTGGTTGTGTGTGGTGTTGATGGTTAGCGGTGTTTGACGTGTATTGTGTGTAGTTGTGTGTGAATTGTAGCAGGTGTTAGGTTAACGGTGTTGTGTGTGTGTGTAGTTGTGTGTGGTGTGATGTTGATGGATTAGCAATGTGTATTAATGTAGTTGTGTGTATTGTGTAGTTGTGTGTGTATGCTTAGTGTTGATGAGTTAGGAGGTGTTGTGTGTGTGTGTGGTTGTGTGTATTTGGCTTTTGTGTGTGTGTGTGGTTGTTGTGGTGTGGTGTTGATGGTTAGAGGGTGTTGTGTCCTATTGTGTGGATTGTGTGTGTGGTGTAGTGTTGATGGTTAGCGGTGTTGTGTATTATGTGGTTGTGTGTGTGTGTGGTGTGTGGTGTGGTGTTGATGGTTAGAGTGTTGTGTCTGTGTGGTTGTGTGTGGTGTAGTGTTGATGGTTAGCGGTGTTGTGTGTATTGTGTAGTTGTGTGTATTGTGTAGTTGTGTGTGGTGTAGTGTTGATGGTTAGCGGTGTTGTGTATATTGTGTAGTTGTGTGTGGTGTAGTGTTGATGGTTAGCGGTGTTGTGTGTATTGTGTAGTTGTGTGTATTGTGTATTATTAGTTGTGTGTATTGTGTAGTTATTATTGTGAATTATGGCGTTGATGGTTAACGGTGTTGTGTGTAATGTGGTTATTATTGTGGTGTAGTGTTGATGGTTAACGGTGTTGTGTATATTGTGTAGTTGTGTGTGGTGTAGTGTACACACACACATACACCTAGCTACACACACAAGCACTGATCTTATTACTATCTTTGGCAGGGTCCTTTCGCAGGCTCATAATGACTAGATGTATATAATTTTACACCTACACCTAATCCTAATCCTAACCTTAACCTCAGAAACTAAATCACATCTTTTACCTCTTTTAGTTTCTCAAATAAAACAAGCACATTTTCTATAAAGTCATTTCTCCTCATGGGGTCTCTCAAATGTCCCCACAAAGCCCAAAAAACAGATAAAGTGATTTTGGGGACAAAAAGGTCCCTGATGGAAATACATGGACATACAATGCATACTATACACACACACACACACTACACACACACATACCACTACCTATACACACTACACACACACAGTTCACACTACACACACACACACACACACACACAGGAGGGGAACTTAACACAGCGGCGGACGAGAGCCTGAAAGGAAGAATGTATCTGCCTCTGACAATAGAGGGATTAGTCCAGCTACAGCTCACACCAGAGTCTATACCAGCACGTGAAGAGATGGAGAGAGGAGAGAGGGATGGAGGGATGTTGGAGAGGAGGAGAGAGAAGGGAGGGAGAGAGGGAGGGATGGCGAGAGGGAGAGAGAGAGAGAGAGAGAGAGAGAGAGAGGGAGGGATGGAGAGAGGGAGGGAGGGAGAGAGAGAGATGAAGAGAGATGGAGAGACGGGGAGATAGAGGGAGAGAGAGAAAGAGAGCGATGGAGAGAAAGCGGTTATTTTGTACTCTCTCAGCGTGACATGGCCTGTTACATCTTTATTTCTGTTTCTTTTCCTCTCTCCTCCTCCTTCTTCCTCTTCTGTCTCTCTTTTCTTTCTTTCAGTCTCTCTGCTCTGTCCCTCTTCCTCTCTTCTCGTTGTTTTCCTTCATCTTCTCTTTCTTTTGTTTTCTTCGTTCTCTGTCTCTCTGCACTGCCTGTTTCTTCTTCTTTCTTTCTCTGTCTCTGTCCTCTCTTTCTTCCTTTTCTCTCAATCTCTCTCTTTTTCTATTTTTCTGTTTCTATTCTGTCTGTCTCTCTTAACTTCTTCCTTCCTTTTCTGTCTCTTCATCTTTCTTTCTTTCTCACACTGTTTTCCTCTTTAATCTATCTATCTCCCTTTTCCTCTTGTTCTCTCTCTTTGTCTCTCTCCTCCCTCTTTATTCTGATTCTCTTTTTCTTTGTTTTCCCTCATTGTCTGTCTCTCTGCTTCCTCTTCTGTCTCTTTTCATCTCTTTCTCTTCTTCTTCCTCTACTTGGTCCGCCTCTCTCTCTCTCTCTCCCTCTTTCTGTTTCCCTCTGTGGTTTTCTTTCTTTCTCACGCTCCCGCTCTCTCTCTCATATTCTTGCTTTCTCTGTCACTCTCTCTTTCTCCCTGTCTTTTACTCTCTCTCTAACCCTCATTTTAGTTTTTCTCTTTCTTTGACTTCCTTTCAGTGTTTCTTTCTTTCTCTCCCTCCCTCTCCCTTTCTTTCTATCTGTTACTCTTTGTTTTTCTCTTTCTGTCTGTTTCATTCTTTCTTGTTCTCTATATCTCCCTCTCGCTATGTCTCCTCCTTCCTCTTCTCTCTATTGTTCCCTCTTTTTCTTTCCTTCTCCTCTCTCTGTTTTCTTCTTCACTGTTTTCTGCTTTTCCTCATTGTCTCTCTGCTCTCTCTCCTTCCTCTGCTGTTTCTTTTCATCTCTCTTTCTCTCTCTTTCTCTCTCTCTCTGGGTTAAAACATGGCAGATTTGGGACATTGTGGTCCACAGCGTGACTTATGCAACGCTCAGCAGGTTCAAAAATTCAAAGATTACTGGCAGCGGTGTACTGGATCTCTGTCTCTCTGTGACACACACACACACGTCTCTCACGCACACAAATTATATGTATAGTTGCACTCCACATAACACTAATAATAAAACATAAACCCTCAAAAACCTGAATATTTTGTGTGTTAATCTTTTGTTCAGCCTCTTGTTCACCAGAAATAGAAGCAGCACAAACAAAACAATTTGAGCAAGATTTTAATACACATTTCACAGCATGAAAAATAATAGTACGCGTGTCAAATATCAACTATTAAGGAGCTAGCAGAAGCATAATTTAATTACACTATTATTATTATTTCTCAGCTTCCATCACACCACTTCTCTATATTTAGGCTTGGAGGTGAACATCTTCACTTTGTCCTTTCATATCAGAAGAAATCTGGCCTTTAACGATTCCTCCTTAACACTTTACTTTGGTTTAAACTTTGCCATATTCCTGCCTATAACTCCAGGAAATATCCAGGAAAGCTCAACATCCCTCTTTGTTGTCATCCGAATCAGAATGAGTTTTATTGGCCAAATTAGGGAATGCTTACAAGAAATCTGACTTGACCTTTCACTCCGATACGAATGACGATAATCATCATCATTCATTCATTCATTCATTCATTCTCTGAAATGCTTACTGTAATCCCAACTGGGGTTGTGGGGGGACCGGAGCCTATCCCGGGAACTCTGGCCACAAGGCGGGGAACAACCCTGGGCAGGCACAACCACACCAATTAAGAGTCACCAATTAACCTGCAGCGCATGCTTTTGGACTGTGGGAGGAAACCGGAGCACCCGGAGGAAACCCACGTGAACACGAGGAGAGCGTGCAAACTCCACACAGAAAGACCCTGCTGCCAACCCCGGGATAGAACCCAGGACCTTCTCGCTGTTAGGTGGCAGCGCTAACCACTGAGTCACCGTGTCACCACGATAATCACTATATAAAATTAAATATAAAACTGAAAATATAGGCATGAGATAAAAATAAAACCCCACTGCAAACAGTAGGGCACTCTGTGCTCTGCTTGAATATTATTATTATTATTATTATTATTATTATTATTATATATTAGTTCCTTTGTTTTTAGTCTTTTACAACAAGAGACGCAGTGTTTGGCGAGTTACTTCCAAATTGTGAAAGAACATATAGATTACTAGTTAGTTATTTCAAAGTAATTGGTTACATTACAATAGTCTCTGGATTGTGATATGTTACACGACTCCTGAGTTACTTTCACCAAAATAAGTGTGGAAGTAGGACACCGTGAAACGTTAAAATGTAGTTTACTGCAGTTCATTCTACATCCAGTGGAGGGCGATGTGGTGCGCCGTAGATATACACGCTGTAGGAAATAACACTATTTTTCCTCTTGTGCCAAACTTCACACGGTGTTGGTGATTTTCTAAATGTGTTGTAACGCGCTTAACTGAATTATCGCTGTCCATGGAAAGCTTTTATCTAATTTTTCAGGACACTGCGTCGTCAAAATTGCTGTCACACACAAAATAAAGATGTGGTGACTTGTTGCGCTCTGGCTCCTGCGTGGCTCCTCTGGATGACTAGCGGGTGGAGTTAAGGAGGTTTGGTGACAGTTGAAGCTGTTTTCAACACTTTTAAATGGTTAAATATTTCTAAAACGGTGAGGCCACATGAAGCCTGACCAATAGAATTGTTTTATGACAAAAAATAAAAATGACAAAAATGGAGTTACAAGGTTTCTCCCTGGAGCAACATGGAGTTAAGGGTCTTGCTTAGGGATCCAGTGATGGTGGTGCTGAAGGTAGGGTTCGAACCCATGAGCCCATGGTCCAGAGACGATTGTCCTAACCACTACACCACATACACAATTTACAGTTTACATCTCAATATTGATCCTATGGACTCACTGATCATTAAATCGATGTATCGATGTAGACGTAAGTATCGTTACAGCCCTAGTTACATCTTCACATTTACATGACTGAGCCAGGTGGTAGTGTAACGTTTAGGGAGTTGATCGGACGGTCACCACTTCAAGTCCCAGACTGGTAAAGGTACCACTGAGGTACTCATGAGCAAGGTACCGTCCCCAAGCACTGCTCTGCTTGGGTCCCGCTGCTCCTTCATGAATGGGTCAAATGCAGAGGTCAGACTTGGTTGTGGTGCACTGTGGTGGTGGTCTAGGGCAGCGTTTCCCAAGCCCGGTCCTTGCGGAACACCGCTCTGCACAGATTCGAGTTTCCCGACCCGCAGCACAGCTGATGCTACTGATTAGCTAATTAGCAATGTAGGATCGGCGTGCGACAGTGGAGGAAATACCGAATCTGCGCAGAGCGGTGTTCCGTGAGGACAGGGGTTGGGAAACGCTGGTCTAGGGGTTGAGGTTCTTACTTCTAGACCAAGAGGTTGTGGGTTCAAATCCTACCTCCAACACTAGTACCATTAGGTCCCTGAGCAAGACCCTTAACCCCAAGTTTCTCTCAAGTCAGCCAGGATAAGAGCATCTGCTAATTGCCATAAATGTAGGTGTGCTGTGTTCACACTGACAAATAATCACTCAGCTACATTCACTGCGTTGACTAACTCCCACTGAATCTCACATCATCCATTTTCCAGTTGTTACTGGTTTGCGTCTTTAATTTTTAAAAACCAACAGTTAAAATACAAATGACCTCCAATTCCGTCTCTTCTCAGGTCCATATTTCCACTATATCTGCATTGCTTATTTAGAAAGGAAATGCATTGGTGTCAGTGGAAGAACGTCAAAATCTGATGTTTGCACTGATCTCACCTTCCTCCTAATCATTTTCATGTCTGCATGATGATATATAAACCTTCCCCAAACCTGACTGATGAGAGTTAAGCCCGGCCTGCCCAAACCTGACTGATGAGAGTTAAGCCCGGCCTGCCCAAACCTGACGTCCAGCCCTGCTGGAATCAGATTTGCAGGAATGGAATAAAGGCTTGGTGTTGCAACACATCCTGCAGCTCACACTCACTACCAGCACTTACATCCACATCAATACAGAACTCTAACGTCTCCTCCATCTCTCTCTCTCACTCTTTCCTTCACTCTCTCTCTCTTTCACTCGCTCTTTCTTTCTGTAGCTCTCTCTTTCACTCCCTCTCTCTCTCTAGTTCTTTCTTTCACTCGCTCTCTCTCTCTCTAGTTCTTTCTTTCACTCGCTCTCTCTATTTCACTCGCTCTTTCTCTTTCACTAGTTCTTTCTTTCACTCGCTCTCTCTATTTCACTAGCTCTCTCTTTCACTAGTTCTTTCTTTCACTCGCTCTCTCTATTTCACTAGCTCTCTCTTTCTATAGTTCTTTCTTCCACTTGCTCTCTCTATTTCACTCGCTCTCTATTTCACTCACTCTCTCTTCCACTCGCTCTCTCTTCCACTCACTCTCTCTCTTTCACTCCCTCTCTTTCTTTCTGTTTCTCTTTTTCCCCCCAATGTAAGTTCGTTAGTTTCTCTCTCTCTTTCTTTTCACCCACTCTCTCTCTCTCTCTCTCTCTCTCCTTTCTTCTTCTCGTGTTTTGTGTCTATCCCTCTCCTTCATCCTGTTATCCCTCTCTGTGCTTTCCTTCCTTCTAGTTCTCTGTCTCACTCTCTGCCTTGTTTTTCCCTCCTTTGTTTCGTTCTGTTTTATTGAGTTCTTCCACTAGGTTTCCTTCTTCCTCGCTCCCTCTCTTCCTCCCTGTCTCTCTCCTTCGTCTCTCTCTCTTTCTCTCAAATGAACGATGGTGGTGGTGGTGGTGATGATGGAGATGCCACTGGTATCCGCCTGACGCTTGGTTGCCAAGTTACCTCATCACCACGCTGAGTTACTGCATCAGCACCACACACACACACACACACACACACACACACACCAGCACTCTGCAGCCGGACGGGCCGAGAGCAGCAGTGACAAACCCGTCAGTGCAATGAGACATCTGCCCACACAAACTGACACCTCACGCACACACACAACCTCACACACACACACACACACAACCTCACACACACACACAACCTCACACACACACACACACACAACCTCTCACACACACACACACACAACCTCACACACACACACACACACAACCTCACACACACACACACACACACACACACACACCAGCACTCTGCAGCCGGACGGGCCGAGAGCAGCAGTGACGAACCCGTCAGTGCAATGAGACATTTGCCCACACAAACTGACACCTCACGCACACACACAACCTCACACACACACACACACACACACACAACCTCACACACACACACACACACACAACCTCACACACACACAGACACACACACTCCAGAGCAGCTGTGTGGACTCTCACTCATCAACGAGAACATTCACAACCCTGATTAACACAACGAGAAAGAAGCTGCCCCTCTCTCTTTCTCTCTTCCTTTCTCCATCACTCTCTCTTTCTCCCTCTGTAACCCTCTCTGTCGTCTTTCGCTCTCCACGTTTTCTCTCCGTTTTTTCATTCTCTCTCTCCCTCTCTCTACGTTTTCTGTCACTTCTCTCTTTGTGTCAACTTTGCTCCTCTTTCCCTCTCACTCTTTTTGTTCTCTGTCTATTTTTACTCTTTATCTTGTTTTTCTCCCCTTAGTTTTTTCCTCTTCCTCACTCCATCTCCTTCTCTCTGTCTCTCCCTCTCTTTCTGTTTCTCTCTCTCTTTCTATTTTTCTTCCTTGTACTGTTTTTCTGTTTCTTCTCTCTTTCGTTTTCTTTCATCCTATCTCCCACTTATCATATGTTTCTCTCTTTTTTATCTTCTTTCTCTCTGATCATCTCTTTCTCTCACTCTCTGTTTATATCTCTCTGTGACTTTCTCTCTGTCTCCCTCCCTTTCTTGATTTCTCTCTCTTTCTTTCTTTCTTGTTTCTTCCTGTTTTCTTCTCAGTAAATGTCTTTCTATCTTTATCTGCGTCTATCTGCCACTCTTCCTATCCCTCTCTCACTCTTTCCTTCTATCTCTCTTCCCCTCTGATTTCTTTATATCCCTCTTCTTTGTTTCCATCTCTGTCTCGGGTTCGTTCTCTGTAAATTTGTTCATTTCCACCTTGGAAATATATCTTTACACATTTAGCAGGATTTTTTAACCTAATCCCCAATCTCTAAAACTCTAGCACTTAAACTTTAGTCATGCTGATCCAAAACTCTCTCTCTCTCTCTCTCACACACACACACAGTAATGCAGGGTATGGTAGGTGTGTGTGTGTGAGTAAAACCCTGCTGTCACCGTTGGTGTGAATTCTTTAAGGGTATTACAGTAGAACCTCTTGAATAACCGCAGCGTAAATACAGCCGGAGTTACAGCATCCGCGCATCACATTGCTTTAGAAAATCAACTCCGCTTCAAACACGCCAACAAAAGGCCCTCAACACACATCTGCAGCCAGCTTCCATCTGTGTGTGTGTGTGTTTGCATTTTTAGGTATTTGTGAGAGCCGGATTGTCCTGTACAAGACAGAAAAGATGCGGGATTTATCAGATTTTTATGGCTTTCTGAGGAGATTTCTGTATGTTCAGAATAATTTATTCGTTTGTGTGTGTGTGTGTGTGTGTATGTGCTAGAGGTGTGCACCTTCATCGGTCTCACGATTCGATACGATTACGATTATCAGGTCAAAGATTCAATTCGATACGTAATCTCGAAGTATCACAATGCAGCCCATCAATTATTCTACATTGCTTCACATTGCACACAGATGGTGCAGCCAGAGTTACTACCGGAATGTTCTTTTCAACTTGAATTTTTATGCCGTAGCCAGAAAATCACCAAGCAACGTCGTGATGCTATAATTCAGGAGTTTTTAACTGCTTCTGTCCCAGGAACCACCACTCAGATTACGCAGTCTGTGGGAGGGAGTATATTTTTTTGTTTTACTTTTTAGATATCTGCATTAAATTCATTATTCATGAAGATGCCCAAATCATCTGGAAATGTTTTGAAAAATGAACAAAGGAATAATTTGTAAAAAGTAATTTCATTAGTACAAATGGACTGCGTGTCATGGACCACTTGTAACGCCGCCGCGGACAACTCGGCACCGGTTGAAACCCTCCGTCATAATTGATTATGGTCTGCCGCTCCATCGATGCAGAATTGTCCACGTCTGCACCGTGATGCATCGACTGTGCGATTGATTTCAACACCCAAAATTAACTTTGTTAAATGAGTGATTATTTGTCATTGTGAACACAGCACAGAACACAGTGCACCACAACCACGCGTGTGTGACCTCTGCATTTGACCATCCGTGAGGGAGCAGTGGGCAGCTGACATTAGCAGCTTCCAGGCAGCAGTGCTTGAGGACGGTACCTTTGACTTGAACCAGCAACTCTCTGGTCCCAGGGACAAATCCCGTTACACTACCATGCCATATTAATCTTGGAAAACTGATCAATAAATCCATGTATCGGTGTAGGTCGATGTATCATTACATCCCTAACATTGACCAGACCAGAGGAAACTAGTGTTAGACCACAGCTCTCTGATGCATTTGAGAGATAAAACAAGAGAACTGTTCAGGTGTTTGACTTGGAGCAAATGGAGAAAAGATAGTTAATAACGATACAAATGAGAGAAGGAGGAGGAGGAGGAGGAGGAGGAGGAAAAGGAGGAGGAAGAAGAGGAGGAGGAAGAGTAAGAGAAGGAAGAGTACGAGGAGCAGGACGAAGAGGAGGAGAAGGAGGAAGAAGAGGAGGAGGAGGAGGAAGAGGAGGAGGAAGATGAGGAGGAGATAGATAGATAGATAGATAGATGGATGGATGGATGGATGGATGGATGGATGGATGGATGGATGGATGGATAGATGGATAGATAGATAGATAGATAGATAGATAGATGCATAGATAGATAGATAGATAGATAGATAGATAGATAGATAGATAGATAGACAGATAGACAGATAGATAGATAGATAGATAGATAGATAGATAGATAGATAGATAGATAGATAGATAGATAGATGGATGGATGGATGGATGGATAGATAGATGCATAGATAGATAGATGGATGGATGGATAGATGGATTGATATATAGAAAGTGTGAGATAAATACAGAGACTGATAGACAGAAAAATAGAGAGAGAGAGAGAGAGAGAGAGAGAGAGAGAGAGAATCTAAAATCATGAGGAGAATGTTTTTGTTTGTATTGTTTATTAGATTACTGTATTAATCTGATCATTTGTATATTTATCATCTTTAAACTCTATTTTAATCTGCAGTGCCTTATGAACGATCAGGTTACATTTCCCTGCAGCTGTAGAACTCTGTACGTGACTCTGTACGTGTTGAATCATACTGGACTCTTGGTCATAACAGCTATTAAAGGCTTCTAGAAGGTTTCCTTGGTAATTTGCGTATCTGCTTCTATAACAGTGCACCAGTGTGACCCGGCCCTCACATCATCTCTCTCTCTGTCTGTGTCTGCTTGTGTTGGATTTTGACGGAAGTTTCTGGATTTCCAGCCATCGGGGCCTGTTTGTTTGTGTTTAATCTGGAGAATAAACTAGAGAGTAAACATCAGGCACTCGCTCCTCTCACCAGCACTGTCACACTGTATCTACACTGGGAGCCCAAAACGGGGAGACCTGAACTGCCCAAAATATTCCTTCACCGTTGCAGGTTAGTGAGCTCAAATCCTGGACCGGTAACATTTACAGATGTCACGATACTACTTTACGTCCGATACCGATACCGATATTATACATTTGGATATCTGCCGATACCGATACAAATCCGATACAGTCACAGTCTTTTTTAAAACATAAAATAATGCTTTAAAATGTCTGAATACATGACTGAGATTATTGTTATGCTTAAGAAAATGCTTGATTTAAATACTGTTTTCCTACTAAAACAATGTAATAATTACACACATGTATATGCTAAATTATTTGTTCTCAAAAATGGTTCGTTTAGACATATAAATATTTCTTCTTTCTTATATAAAATTGAAAAAAATTAGATTAATTGAAAATGAAATACTGAACTTTGTCATTTTGAACCAATTTCTTCTATAAAATGAGCTGGTTTTGCAGAGAACTACATTTCCCACAATCCTCTGCGCGCCCTGGAGCCGCATTATAATGAAGCGACGGGTGCGCATTCCAGAATAAACGATGGAAAATCTAAATAAACGGCAGAATTGTGAGTATAACGCTGGTTATTGTGGTTATTTATCAGCTAAAATATGGTTTGTGTCTGTAATAAAGGGACATTTTGACCGAACTGGAGCGGTTTAGCGAGTAACGGCGTTCATGCACGCGGTCATTAACACAGCGAGTGTGTTTACATTGCGAAAAATGTCATTTATGCGTTTTGATGCATTTACTTCTGTTTTAGTGCACGGAACATCTCACAAATAATTTCACATACAGAGGGATCAGGTCTGGTCTTGATGGCGTCAGTGAAAACGTTGTGTCACTATTAAGCGTCCGTGTGAAATACAAGCGGAGCTGCTCTAGTGAGTAAAATTAATTAAACCAAGCTTCCATTCTAGAAAAATTGCCTCGACCATTTTTTGTAATAGAATTATTTGAGTTATTGGAACAATGGTTTCAGCTCTACTTTACCGCAGTGCCACTTCCCATGCAGAACGAATTGAGCGTGAACGCATTTACAGATCGACTCCATAGAACGGCCCACGGATCGGCTACATCTCTAGTAACATTACCACTGAGGTACTGATGAGCAAGGTGCCGTCCACAAGCACTGCTCCCTGGGTGCTGCCCATGTTAGCTGCCCACTGCTCCTTCACGGATGGGTCGAATGCAGAGTTCACCTTCGGTTGTGGTGTGCTGTGTTCACAATGACAAATAATCTCGCTCTGTCGTATGATTTCTATTCCAATAGCTGTTAAATGTGGTTATAAAGTAACAATTTTTTTTCGCTGTTGAAGTTGTCATTTGTAGTTAATATGAACACATCGTTCAGTGAAAACTGTATTTCATAAGATACTGTAGTTAAACATTTAATGTGTTAAAATATAATACTCACTTTGTTCTGATTTTGATGCTGAACGGAACTGAAAGAATTGTAAAAATGTGTGCAACTATTCTTGCCTAAAATATTCCACCTGCTGTCACACTGCCACTGTAACCAAGTAATCAGTCTGTTTGTACATCTATTTCTGTCTCTCTCTTTATTTATATACGGTGGAGCAGTGGTTAGCGTTGCCGTCTCATAGCGAGAAGGTCCTGGGTTAGATCCCTGGGCTGGCCGTGGGGCGTTTCTGTGTGGAGTTTGCATGCTCTCTCCGTGTTTGTGTGGGTTTCCTCTGGATGATCCGGTCTCCTCCCACAGTCCAAAAGCGTGCACTATAGGTTAATTGGCGACTCTTAAATGACCCCGTAAGGTGTGAGGGCCCGTTTACATGTATGCAAAACATTTTTATATGTTTAGGGCTTTCGTTTACATGTATCAATAGAATCCAGCGTTTTGAAAATTCTTCACATCGGAGAGCGTTTTACAATATGTGTTTGAGGTGGCTAAATTCCCGGGATACGCTCCGGCCACTCCGGTTGGGATTAAGCGGTTCGGATAAGGAATGAGGGAATGAACTCAAACTGAGTAACATGTGTTTTTCACTACATGGTGTACTTATGTGAAAAATAAAGAATCTTAAATATGTTTTTTGTTTTAATGCTTCAGTTTTAGTTTCTTGTAGTTTCTGTAATCTAATCGCTCATAAATTTTTTAATTTCTATCTATTTTATAAATGTCTAAAATTCTAACTATCATTTTACAATTATCATTTCATATGATATTGCAGTTGCACATGTACGTTAAACTATAATATAATAGTCACTTTGTTCTCATTTTGGTTTTGAATGCAACAGTTAATGAATTGTGGAAACGGTGAAAAGTTATAAATAAAGCTAAAGAAGCAGGTAATTATTAATTAGAATATGAAATACCCTCCTGACTGTTATCTGTGGAGAACTCAAGTGGAGACTGATGATGGGAAAAATGATAAATATTTTTGTGAAGTGAACTTCATAATAAAGTCTCCAGATACTTTGCTCGATACAATGGCTTTTGTTTCTTCCTCTGTGTCTCGGATTCTCTGGCTCGGTGTTTCAGTGGGATGTTAAGAGCACAGAGCGGAGTGCGAGACTCTCTCTCAACACACACACACACACACACACACACTACTAATGAGCTCCCACTGGAAGGCCTCAAAAACATGCATACATTATCATTATGGTGCCAATATACTAGATTAGGTATTTAGTAGCACTGTGTGTGTGTGTGTGTGTGAAACCGAGAGCGTGTGACGCATCTGGTGCCGGAAACAGCTCGGGACAGCAGGCTTTGAGGGGAGTGAGGAAGAAAAAAGGAACAGCAGTGGAGCAGCGAGAGGATGGATGGGAATAGATGTGATTTGGAATGATGGAGGGATGAAGGAAGTGAAATGAAAAGAAGTTAAAAAGTGAGAAAGAAGCAGATGACTCCAGTACACTTACAAGCTCACATTATACCATTGTTGTGTGTGTATGAGTGTGTGTGTGTGTGTATGTGTGTGTATGTGTCCCAGTGCCAGGCCCCTCAAGTCTGAACTGTGAGGAGCAGGTGCAGAGTAGCACCATCATGAGTGTGTGTGTGTGTGTGTTAGTGAGTGTCATATGGTGGCGCTTGGAGCAACACACAACTACTGCTACTGCCTTCTGGGTGATGAAAGGGGAGGGAGGGTGAGAGGCCCCGGGAAATCAAAACACACACACACACACTTTGTGAGCGTAATGAAAATTTGATATAAGAATTAACCATGGCTATATATACACTGCTGGTGAAAAATGGAGCTCGGCAGCTTTGCACATAATTCTGGGAAATGTTTATCGATCTATAATTCTTTTAAAATTCAAAATTGATTCACTGTTGCATTCAGAATTAAAATTGTAACAAAAACAAAAATAATGTAGTACTTAAACATATATATTACCTTAAACACACACACACACAAACACACACACACACGTGTCTATCTATCTATCTATCTATCTATCTATCTATCTATCTATCTATCTATCTATAGATATAGATATAGATATAGATATAGATATAGATATAGGTATTGGCCAGGTATTGGTACAGTTTCGGTACATTAATGTTATCTTCGCTCTAACATCCAGTTGGTTCTTTACCTTTTCTATTTCTAGCGCTAAAGCGATTATTAGAATAACTAGAATAATTCGATTACAAAAAAGGTCGAGGCAATTTTTCTAGAATCCAAGCTTTGTTCAGTTCTCTTCACTGGCTGCAGCTGCTCCGCTTGTGTTTCACACGGATGCGTATTAGTGACACACAGCGTTTTCAGTTCCGCGATCAAGGCAAGACCTGATCCCTCTGTATGTGAAAGTATCTGTGAGATATTCCGTGCACAAAAACAGAAGTGAATGCGTATAAACGGTGTAAACACACGCTGTTTGTGAGCCATTACTCACGCTGTTTGTGAGGCTTCAGTCAAATCTCCCTCTTTATTACAGACTGAACTCATATCTGAGCGGATAACTAACCACAACAACCAGCGTTCTACTCACAATACACACATTTATTGAGATTTTCAATGTTTATTCCGGAACGTCTGCCCGCCGCTTTATTGTGACGCAGCTCCGAGTGGCGCGCAGGGGATTGTGGGAAATATAGTTCTCTCCCAGAAACGCCAAACGCAGCTCCTTTTATAGGCCAAAATGAGTCCAAATTGGTTCATAATTACCCAAAACATGTAGTTTAAAAAGTAGTTTTGAGCCAATTTGTACTCCTTTTGGAGCTGCTTTTGACATTTCTGGGAGAGAACAGTATTTCCCACAATGCCCCACGTACTACTCAGCGCCATAGCACAATAATGGAATAAATGCTACAAAATCTCAATAAATGGCTGTATTGTGAGTATTGTTATTTTTCAGCTAAAATATGAGCTTAGTCTGTAATAAAGGGGAGATTTGGCTGAACTGGAACGTTTTAGTGAGAGCTGCGAGCGCTCAAACACACAGCTGACTGGTGAGCTGCATGATCACCTTTTAATAAGTTCGTGATGTGCACCCACCTCCCGCTCACATTTTAATTCCCATGGAACTGCTTTTATCTCAAATGTGCCTTTGCATTCAATTGGCGGAAATCCGTCACAGCTACAGTATATATTTCATACCGTATATATATATATAACTATAACATATATGATGTGAAGAGATGCAGGAGGAATCATACAAGAGAGAGTCCAGTCACTTCATGCACTAAATACACTTTTATACAGTTGACTTTTGATCTCTTTCAGTCAAATAAAAGTCCATATTCCAGTCACATGTTTCATCAGTGAAGTTTGCTTTAAAATGGTGTTAAAATCTAGTCTGGTCTTGTTCTTGTGAGCTGAGACTTAAACACTTAAACAAATAATAAACAATGTTCTTTCAGACAGATGTCTCTTGTAGTGAATTTATGGAAAATGAGTTTTGTTGACATGACGTGTTAAAATGATTCTGTATCATTTGATACTGCGAGTTCTGCGATGGTGATGTTGAAACGATGATTTGTGCGACTCCATCACTGACCCACTTACTTCAGCAGCACACAGAGCGTTTAAACCACAGAGCACTGTCTATATAACCATCAATTACCATAAGAATTCAGCACAGGGAAGTGTGTGTGTGGCACTGAGATGAGTTTTTTCTTCTAATTGGCAGAACTCGTTGTGCATAAAGTAATTGTCTTGAGTACCACCATTTTACTCTCTCCAATTTTGGAAAAGAAGTCGACAAAAGTCAAGCCTAAAACCGAGCAAAATTCTGCTTTACATCTGACAAAAAGCGAGGGATGAATAAAGGAGGATAAAGTCATGTGTTTTGAAGGCTAAAAGCATGTTTAGTGATGTTATGTGTGTGTGTGTGTGTGTGTGTGTGTAAAGTATGCTACTAATGCAGTCACTAAAACTGCTGGACCTCCTCTTTCCTTCTCTCCCTCTCTCTCTTTCCCACGGAGTGATAGTTGCCTTAGCAACCGTGGCAAATCTTCCTTTTCTCAAACAGATGTCCCATTTAGTTCGAAATTAGAATGTGTAAAAACCCAGGAGACTCAAATTATTTCAAACTTCTCCGGGAGGAGGGAGAGAGAAGAAAGGGGAGCGTGGAGAAAAGAAAAGAGTGGCGAGGGAAGGAAGGAAGGAGGGAGGGAGGAAGGAGGGAGAGGGAGAGTCCATGTTGCCTTCTTCCTCATAGGTGTGAAAGTGAGTTGATGAGCCAGAGCTGAGGGCAAATATAACACCAACGTCTGATGCCAAAAGAGAGAGAGAGAGAGAGAGAGAATCAGTAAGAGAAACAGGGGAGAAGAAGAGAAAGACAATAGAGGAAAAAGCAGAGACAGAAAGAGAGAAGAAAAATAAACTGTGAGAAACATGGAAGTAAAAAAAGATGAAGAAGAAGAGAAAGACAAAGAAAGAAGAGGGAACAGGAAACAGAGGAAGAGACAAAAGAGGGAGAGTAGAATTGAATAAGGAGAGAGACAGTGGAGGAAGGAAAAGTAGAAGATGAGAGAGAAAGAGAAGAGTGAGAGGGCAGATGTAGACAGAATGAAAGACAAATGACGAGAGAAAAAGAGAGGGGAATGAGAGAGAAGGAGAGAGAGAGAAGAATGAGAGAAAAGAGAGAGAAAAGGAGGGAGAGAGAGAGAGAGAAGGAGAGAGAGAGAAAAGGAGAGAGAGAGAAAGAGAGAGAAGGAGAGAGAGAGAGAAAGAGAGAGAAGGAGATGAGAGAAAAGGAGAGAGAGAGAGAGAGAGAGAGAGAGAGAGAGAGAGAGAGAGAGAAAAAAAAGACAGAGAAGAATGAGAGAGAAAATGGGGGGGAGAGAGAGAGAGAGATTCTGAAGGTGTCACTACAGTAGGAGTAACTTATTAAAGGTCTGATTGTGTGAATAAAAAGAAAGGAACAGAAGAAGAGTGGAGAGATAAAAGAAGGGAGGAAGTGGAGATGGAGAGAGGGATGGAAGGAGAAGTGTGAGCTTCATGGTCACTAAAAAAGGTAAAACATGAAGATGATTATGTAAGACTTCTGCTAAAAATAGTGCAATAATTATGCAGTTTTACACACACACACACACACACACAGTAGTGTTTTACTCTTTAAGTTGCCGTGAGGAGGGTGCACACACACACACACACTGAGATTTTAATGGGAGAAGCTCAGCTTAAATAAACACTGTAAAGAAGTTAGAGTACTCAAGTACTTAGGGTCTACGGTCCAAAGCAGCGGAGAGAGCGGAAGAGGTGTGAAGAAGCGTGTGCAAGCAGGTTGGAATGGGTGGAGAAAAGTGTCAGGTGTGATGTGTGATAAAAGGGTTTCAGCAAGAATGAAAGGAAAGGTGTACAAGACAGCAGTGTAGTGAGACCAGCGATGTTGTGTGGTTTGGAGACAGTCCCAATGAGGAAAAGACAGGAGGCAGAACTGGAGGTTGCAGAGCTCAAGATGTTGAGGTTCTCTTTGGGAGTGACGAGGATGGATAGGATCAGGAATGAGTTCATCAGAGGGACAGCTCATGTTAGATGTTTTGGAGATAAAGTCAGAGAGGCCAGACTGAGATGGTTTGGACACGTCCAGAGGAGAGACAATGAGTACATAGGTAGAAGGATGCTGAGGTTGGAGCCACCAGGCAGGAGGCTGAGAGGAAGACCAAAAAGGAGATTTATGGATGCGGTGAAAGAAGACATGAGGTTCGTTGGTGTGAGGGTAGAGGATGCAGAAGATAGGACTAGATGGAGACAGATGATTCGCTGTGGTGACCGCTGAAGGGAAAAGCCGAAAGAGAAAGAAGAAGGTTTTACATCTCCATAATCACACACGTCCCCACTTTACAGGTGTGCAGTAAGGTCAAAGTCCCCACTGTGGGGGTAAACACACACACACACACACACTCTCTAGAGGTGTGAACCTTCACTGGTGTCACTAATCGATTACGATTATCATGTCAGCAGTTTGATTCATTATCTCAATGCATATAATCAATTTTTCTACGTTACTTGCCACATTGCAGTGATTAACTTTATGGGGACTTGGTTTTATGTCTCCACAATGACACGGGTCCCCATATTGTTGGTGGGCAAATAGGTCAAAGTCCCCATATTGAGAAGTTTACAAACACACACCTGCATAGCAGTACTGTGTACATCATCCTACGGCTAACGCTAACCTTAACCTCAGTAACGAAAAGCACATCTTTTACCTCTTTTAGTTTCTCAAATAAAACAAGCACATTTTCTATATAGTCATTTCTCCTCATGGGGACCTCTCAAATGTCCCCAAAAAGCCCAAAGAAACAAATAAAAGTGATTTTATGGGACATAAAGCCCCCAAAAGGTCCCCACAATGCATAAAAACATGGTACACACACACACACACACACACTTTACACACTTGCATAGTAGTAGTTACTCTTTATGTTGCAATGAGGAGGATGCACACACAAACACACAGTGGTGTGTGAATGTTAATCCCTTCAGACCATTTTATAGGTAAATTGGGGCAGTTCCTCTGAGGTTCCCTCTCTCATTCTCTCTCTCTCTCATTCTGTCTTTCATTTATTCTATCCCTCATGTTCTCTCTCCTTCATTGTCAGCACTGCATAGTCTGTAAGTCTTGTGGTGGGCAGACTGGACACATCTCAACCCACAAAAATAAATCTTGTCATCCACTCATCTGTTTCTCCATCCTCCTTTTCTTCCCTGTGAATTGTGTGTAGTGTCTAAAGGCAGGGCTAGGGGGCGCTGTGTCCTCCTGCCCTCAGGCACCACAGCTCTTAATTGGGAGTGTTCTCCTGTGGGCAGCTCTACATACTGTCTCTCCCGCCATGAGGAACGACCCGGCAACCGCCGCCGCCGTGGCGATAATCTGCTTCACCACCCCCCAAATCGCATAAACGACCCCGTTAATTAATTGGCGTCAGGGCGCGAGGGGGGGAAGGGAGGTGCTTATTAGGTTATTATTAGGCTTATTACGTTTCATCACGATATGATATCGATTCGACACACTGCCGATATCTCAATAAAGTGATTATTATATTAGAATCTAACATTCACCAACGTGGTCTTATTTAAGATTTATTTTTAATTAAGGAGAGAATCTGGACATGGTGAACTGCATTCTTACACACCTTTTATTGCAAACGTGTTTCTGCAAAACATTAGCTTGTTGTGTTTTCTTCAAGTCTACACTTTTATATTATAATATAAATA